>JAUYWG010000046.1:5034941-5059214 GCA_034779775.1 Enteromius afrohamiltoni | reverse complement strand
ACAAATATACTATGTAAAGAAAAACTTTTATTTTGGATGCGATTAATCGCGATTAATCATTTGACAGCACTACTTTAAACAGCTAAAATCAGACAAACTTCATGGGTAACTCCAAGTTACAGAGTCCCCATTAATGTTCATTACTTTCTGCTTAAAGTAATTTGTATTTACTTTATTTCTAAACCATTAATAAGTTAGTTTGAAGAAAATGTTTTTAAGCGGTTTCCTATGATGGGAAATGCTCATAAAACATCATAAAACTTGATAAAGAAATCAAATGAAACTCTCACTACCATCCAATAATGAAAAGCAGTAATTTATTGTCATGTTTCTCCAAACCCTCATGACTTCCTTTCCTCTGCTTAAACAGAAAAAAAGATATTTTGAAGAACACTTTTGGTCACCATTGCATATATAAAAATTAATAGAAATATCTTTTACTGTATTTTCTTCAGAAAAACAATCATTTGCTGAAATTTATCAGAATGATGGTTTCAATCAATTTTAAAAATGAAGCTTTTTCTCAGTGGCCTTTTGACTGAACATAGCAATAAATCTAAGAAGGTCATTGTCGTCATTGTCTCCACAAACAACAGAGATCATGTGATTAAGTTTATTAGCGCTCAAACAAAGGTTTCTTCTTTTCAAACAGGTTCAATAACGTGCAGTGAAGAACATCATCAAAAGTCAAACAGGTTCTCTTAACAGGAGTCCAGGTAAGTAACTCGGGTAGGTGACAGAGAATGAGGCAGACTCACACAGGTAAGTGCATGGAAGGGTATACTCAGAGTTCGTATAGTCCAATGATCAAAGCTCCACAAAAAGTCCTTTTCCAGACTCCAAAGATCTTTCGAGCGAACACTCAGGCAGAGGAAGAGACAAGACAGAGTCAGCGTTCAACCTTGAGTTCAGCAAACGAATGTTTGGCTGAGCATGCTTTTAAGCAGATCGCTAATGTCCAACAGGTGTTAAAACTCAGGTGATTGGTGCTTGGGTGCTTCCCGTGAGTGCTGATCCTGGATCAGGTGAATGTGACTGCGTGACACCTCCTAATTGAAGAGTTCACTTATAATAAGACTTATATTAAAGACTTGTAAGCTAGAGTTAAATAAACTTGAAAAATGTTTACCAGCTTGTTCAAAATCATTCTGACACTTATGTCTAAACACTGTAAAGGTCTGTGTACTGTAAGATCCTTTTTGCATGACTTACATAAACTTTGTCCAATGCACTGAACCCATCAGCTACAGTGTCACTCAAAAGTAAAAAAAACACTTACCCCCAGTTTCACAGACAAGGCTTAAGCTAGTCCCAGACTAAATTGCATGTTTGAACTGTCTCAGATGAAAATATTTTGCTCTGACATATCTTAAATCATGTTAGTGTAATTGTTCTGTGTTAAGATGAACACCTATAATATTTTCTTACAAGGTGTTTTTGTAAAAGTTGCTTAAATATCTTAATTTAACTAATGCCTAGTCCTGGCTTAAGTTAAGCCCTGTTTGTAAACCATAGAGTACAAGCAATTTAATCTCAACAGTATAAAGAAATTGTCATTAACAACCCATTTTCCTTCTGGCTAATAATAGTCATCTATCCATAATACTGCTTTATCCAGAATAAGTTGCTCATCTGAATGAGGAGAGAAATATGCACAGATTAAGCACCATTTACAGATAAAAACTGAAAAAAGTAGATTGATATTTTCACTGGAAGAAGCAGTGTTAAAGACTCATCTTTGAGCCAGAAGTGACTTCAAATGCTTTGATGATGAATTTGTTTCTTACAAATATTCAGCTTTTTAATGCTAAACCAAACAAAATTAATCAGACACAAATAATTTTGTGAGCAATAAGATCAGTAACATGTACACACACTACTTTTATATTAAATATCTAGATTACACACAGTCGGTGAACACTTTTTCTGCATTTCCTACATGGACTCAAATCTCAAATGAATTTACCTGATTATATTATGTAACTTGATGATCAGGGGTGCGTTTCTTGGACAACGATGTACCACAGTACGATGCATTGTTGAATGTTTCCCGAACATGGTTGCATCTCCGTCGTTTGAACCACATTGGATCAACAACATAGGGCCATTATTAATGACGTCACGCATGTAGTGGAGGAATAACTTATGCTATTTAAGTGAATAGAGATCTCCAAATTGCTGCTGTATTAAACATGACACATATTGACTAATTTATTATTTTTGTTCACTGTCATTTTGCTTTATTTGATCTTTGAATCATGGCGGGTTCCCTCTTACATCATACTCCGTGGTTCCCTTAGCCGTTTATGCACATGCGCACTTTTCAAAAACAGCGTTTAGAATGGACCTTTAAAAATACGTAATTAAAACACTTTTTATATTTAGATAGAATGTAAGATAAAGATAATATAAATTAATGCATTTAATTTGCATCAAAGCATCATGCATCAAAGTAATGCATGTTAGTTTGCTTCTTGTGCCCAAGAGCATATTTATTAAAGCCCATATATCTTACTAACCAGAGACTATGCTTCTAACCACAGGTCCAAAGCTGTAGTTCTAACCACGTACATTTGTGATGTTGATTCCAAATGTTCGTTTGAACTATGCTTTCGGGAAACACAGAATCTTTGAACTATGCTGGTAACGGCGGAACTTGTGACCATAGTAGGCTAACCATGCTTTTGGGAAACGCACCCCTGAACAGTTACGTAGAACTGTAGGAAATTAAATGAAAGAGATCAAAACATGCCAGAATCCCCAAATATTAACTACAAGAACTGGAAGTCCAAAAATTAACTGTTGAACATTTAGATTATATAACTTATCCATGTATTTATCTTTCAATGATTTTCAGAGTAGAACAACCATGTCAGAGCAGTATTCACTGAATCCATGTAGAATGTAACAGAATGCAAAATATTCCAACAATCAAATCAATCTGCTGGTAGTATTGTGTGAGTATTGACAGAACGCATTAGGCAGATGAATGGACAGTGAATGCACTGTAGTTATGCTCAAGGGAAAGAGTGTTTGTTGGATTGATGGGTCAATAACCACTACACTGCAAGGCATCGTTAGTCACAATTCTCTGCAATTCCACGTGTAATTCCATCCTCTTAGGCCATTCGTTAAGATAAACCAATCAGCTTCCAACTCTGCAGATGACTTTAATCCATTACCTCTCAAAATACAAACCAAAGCTGAATATATTACCTGATGTTTGAAATTAAATGCATCTGTTCTTGGATATCATAGAACATATCACTTGGTAGAAGTGAAGATTTCTGAGCATATATATTACTGTGGCTTGTCGATTTTCGTAAAATCTCACACTGACAAATTCTTCACTTTTGCTTAGTCTGTTACTGTACTACCAAGACCAATCCACAGGACTCGTGTCTGCTGTAGTTCAAAGCCACTGGAAGGCATTCAGTGGCTCAAAGGCATTTATCTCTGCGTATGTGAGGTAGACCTAGTAAAAGCAGGTGGGCTGTGACCGATGACCCACTAGAAGACAAATGCTTTTAGCAGGAGGGCTGCTGACATTTATGTTTCATGTGGTAATGGACGATGACCCTCAGGGGTCAAGGGTCAACTGCGCTGAGAGTCATTCCAGCACAGTGGACAGCAGTTGAAACTTGAGCCAATCAAAACAGAGCATGCCGGCAATGTGCACTGAACACTTTCTGACATGTTGTAGCCAATGTTAGTGGATTTTCTATTAAAGTTTGTTTATATTTGAAATTACATTTTATTTTTTAGATTTTTGTATTTTAATTTTAGCTAAAGTTTTAGTTACTTAATACTATTAATTACATTATTATTTTATCTTTTTTTTTTATTTATTCCTTTTTGTATATTTAGACTAAATTGAATAAACTAAAAAGAAATTAGAAATGTTGCCTTTGCAAAGTTTTTTGTTGTTGTTTATTGTTTATTTTATTTTATATTAAGCAGCTAATACTCACATAATACTCACACTAATACTCACATAAAATTGTAAAAATGACAAATGAATGAATGAATGAATGGATCATCATTGGGATGAGTAACCGATGGGAGAATTAAAATTTTTGGTAAAACTATTATTTTAAAAAATTTATCTAGGGTCATTTTTTATATTTGTTTTTGCGTCAAAAAGCCTTAAAAGCACTGAAGTCCTTGTTCATTTTGGATTGTTCATTCAAAAATAAAAATCTTGTCATCATTTACTCACCCAAAAGTCATTCCAAACCTGTATGGAAAATAAAAACCTATGGACATATACACCTACAATCAACTGATTGGTTACCAATTATCTTTAAAACAGCTTATTTTATATTAAACGGAACAAAGAATATAGGTTTACAAAGTGGAGGATGATTAAAAGTTGAAAGAATTTTCATTTTTAAGCGAACTATCCCCTTAAACACAAAAGACTCTAGAAAGGCAAGAAAAGACAATGAGGGAGAAAGAGAGGCAGAATAAAAGAGGAATTTGGCACTAATAGTGACAAAAGACAGAATGAAGAGGAGAAAGAGAGACACCAGCAGTAGAAAAGATGGCCTGAAAAACTGCAAACACACAGAGATAGAGCAAGAGAGAGAGAGAGCGAGAGAGAGAGACAGCAGAGATGGTTATGTAATATGCACAAAACACTGAAGCAGTGTGATCAAAAGCTTGTGGTGCAGAATGAGGCCTGAAGCTTACACACACACACACACTATACTTTTTAACACATAGTCTTCATAACATAAAATTATATTACCTTAGAAACATATATGCACTGGATAACCTATTGGAAAGGGGTCTCAGCAGTTTCTCTTAGACAGAACAATAGAGCTATGATTATCAACTGGTGTGTCATGACCCAAAAACGAACCCAAGATCTCTTCTGACTTGGTCAAGAGGGAAATTTCAAATACAAATAACCATATATTGTACATGGTTAGGATAAAGAAAAATAAAAAATAGGCTCTCTACGTAGAGTATAAGCAGAGAAATTTCTGTTTCTGTTTCTGTTTCTCTCATTGTTAACATAAAGGTTGTGAAACCAGTAAAACGCTAAAATATCTACAGTATACCTGTGTGTCACTTGTTAGAAAGCTAGGCAAAATCAGCAGATGACAACATGGAAAGAATACGTGTTATGTCATCATGCTCAAAAACAATTAACAAAACATCACTTTAAAATGTGAATGCATAGATTTGTCACAAGTTTCAATAAAAATGATTTGAAATGTGCTTTTAGAATTGAAATTCGCACATACAAATAGATCTTACATATCCCTTTTCATCAAATGCACAGTCAGAGATTTCTCTAGTGCTCAGGCACTCTAATAGCAAATTGAGACTTACACAGATGTCTTCTGCTTCTCTGACTTCTCAGAAATCTAACTCTGAAGTTTTTGAAGAGATTCCACTAACATCTCAAACTGCAGAACTTTTCCAAATCTCCAAACGAAACTCAGAGATCTTAATAGAAACTCCTAATGAGAACATGAAGTCTTGTGAAATATTCAAGAGCAACCACTAAGCAATAAAATCATACACTGGAAAGCCACATTACATAGGAGTGGATACACATAGGCTGCCATTTTCATGTGTGTGGGATTTATGACCATCAGATGCCTTTTCATACTGTTGAAGAAAGCAACTTTAATAAAATGACAAGTTTTCAGACCATTAAAGCTCTTCAGCCTTCCAGAGATGACTCACAGATCTTGGAAATAAAATGGTTTTATCTAAACCAAGGAAGGTTTGCTGTTTAAAAGTCTTGCGCAAAACACTTTTTTTGTGTTCAGAGTACAACAATGTAAAAATGTAAACTTCTGGATGAACAATTGAGTTTATGGCAGGACTATTTGGTTTCCTGACCATTGGCAAATTCATCAAATAATCATTATTTGAGCACATCTGTTTGGCAGCGCAATAATTCCTCGCCCTTTTATTTGCAGAAAATCTTGCTGTTCTCTTTGTTATTTTTGCTCCACAAGTTTACACCAGTAGTAATGACAAACAGAACTAACAGCATTTGAAATCACTGACGTCGAACCTGGTGCAACACGTCCTGTTGTGCCAGTTTTGAATATGTGCAAATATGAATGAAATTAACAGAAGGCAATGTTTTTGTCAAACTACTTCATTCTGTTTATTACACGCTATTAAATGATTTTAAGAGATTTTGAATATAGTGCATGAGTCATTTGAACCACTTTTATGATATTTTTGTGATGCTTTTTTGGTGTTTTTGTACCTGGGCACATATGTTATCTGGAAAACACAACCCAGGCTCACTAGAAAAAAAAGTTAGTTGCAACTTTCAGAGTAAATGGTAAGGCTCAAATTAGCCTGAAATAGGTTCAAAGGCAAGCATGACATAAAAATGTATTTGCTGAAGCAACCACGATACTTTAATACAAAACTTTAATTGAGTGTTGTGAGGCATGTTAAACGAGAATCGAACCTTAGTACTCTGCATCACATAAGCAATGCCAAGTCCATTCATATGGAGCTGTTTAGCCTATGTGATGTAAACATGCACTAGTACACAATATATACACTATGGCAAAGTGTTTTGACGTTATAACATAGTATTGTGCACAGAACTGTCAAAAAAGTAATCTTTATTAATCGTAATCTGCCTCGTAATCAGAATTCATGTGAAAAGACTACAAGTTGTATTTTATTGCCACTAGTGTTAATTTCAACTGGAAACTGTTGGAAATTTGCAATAATGTAAGTAGAGGCACACTTTGTTCTAGTCAGCAGCCAATGTCGTGAAAAGAAAGCATTAACAGTTTTTAAAAAATAAGGTTTGGGAAAAAAAGGTTTGGACGAGGATGTGGGTGTGCAAGTGATTATATCATTTTTAGTTCAACAATTCCATTAGCATGTATGTGCACACAGACTTTGAATCACTCTAAGCTTGCAAAATAGTGAATTGTGTGTTACCACTGCTTCCCACCAATGATCTGTACTTCTCTTGAACTGAAGACCAACAAAACCAGATCACATGTGACGGCAGGAAAAATTAAGATAGTGCTCTCTGTCCCTCTGTGAGACCTGTCTCAGGCACATGTGTTTTTATTTACTGACGATCTTCAGACAGACCTCTGGGTCTCGGGGTCATCAATCAAATGTCTTTCAATCCAAACAGAAAAGCAGATGAGAGACAAAGGGAGGAGACAGAGGGGGTGGCGGAAGGAGGGACTGGGAGTTGACCTAGGTCCAAAACCCTCGATAAATCAGGACCAAACAATAACAAACGCAGCTTAATGTGGCCGGGATAATTCATCAACTCAGCACGAGCTGAGACCAGCCTGCTCAAGCCACTGTGGGAAGATGGGATGTTGCTTATCTAAAAGATGAACTGAGTTCGGTGTATGTGTTTGTGTGTGTGGGCACGCATAAAATACAAACTCTATTCAAAAAGCACCTTAGGTTTTTACTCAAGTCCTCTTTAAAAGAACCAAACAAGTAGATGAAGTGACACTGGCCATAAGGTTGACTCAGATCTTACTTTGGACTACATTAGGTTTCTCAGTCAACTTAATTTAATTAGCATTATTTTTTTTTTATCTGGACAACAGCAATGTTATATTTATTAAAATATTAATTACTGTACATTTGTACAGTACTTCTGATTATTATTATTATTATTATTTTTAGTGAAGAATTTACAGAAATATTCCACTGTGGTATACAGCAGTGGAACATAACTGTTTTTTTCCCCTATTTATGTACGTACCCTATTTATTATTATAAAAAGATCATAGAAAAGCAACATTAAAACCTTTTATTACAATTTATACCTAATATTAAGAAAAGTGCATTATGCACAAGTAATTAATTTTAAATATTAAATATAAGATATAAGTATAGAGTTATCTGTTCATATCAAATATGTTCATAGAATTAAAATGTACTTAGTGTAAAATAAATATTAAATATAAAACTTAAATATACAACTTTTTTACTAGGATATGATTAACAAAAAAAATACTAGTATTAAATGTTACATTTAATTTAATTTGTTACTTCATGTTTGTAACTATTTGTGGAATCTTAAAGTAATGTGATGGATTGTGCACAACAGAATTTTCAGGGAAGGTTTGATCATGGTAAGAATTTAAAATCACCTATCAAATATGACGCAGAAGGCTTTATAGGGTTAAATTAATAGCGTCTCAGATTTCTGATATTCATGCCACACATAACACCATATTTCACACTGAAGGTAAAGTGGTCTCCAGAGAGTCATGGCAGGGTGGGATTGAAGGTCTATCAGTTTGTAGACAGGGAGTGAACAATCAATAGAGACCCATTACAAAGAGGTGTGTGTGACTAAACTCAGTGCAGGAAAAGTGCTTATTTGAGTCCACATCAATATTTTTCATCCTTTCTCAATATCCTGTTCTTTCTCCCTCTCTCTCTTTCTCTCTACCATCCTCTGTTTAGTTTTCCTCACACGACAGTATTTCCCTTCCTCTTTAATTCACCTCTCTTTTTATGCCTCCTCCATGTTCTTTTCTTGCTATGCCACTGTCTGCTTATACACCTGTGGATTCTTCTTTAAATGGAACTTATAACTTTAGTGAGCCTAAGAAATTATGACCATTTAAAAAAAAGTTACAATTTAAAAGAAATTCTGCTCTTTTGGTTTTAAGTAAAACAGTTCCATACCCCAACTCTGTCATGTTCTCCAAGAGCTCAATCTGTTAAAGATAATACTGTGCTACTGTGAAGTGGAGATAACCTTTGACCTTTGATCTATGGCTCGCTGGTATCTGAACCTCATAGTGATCATATCAGCTTTTTGGGTTATTTTGCAGAAGTTGTTGTTTTTTGTACTGCTTACCCCTGAGGCTCACCCAATCACTTTTATAACCTCTAAAGTAGATATTACATTTCATTTGCAATCCCACCCTTAAGTATTATATTTGGGTCTGTAAATATGGCTAATTATTCATCCGTTTTATTGTCCTCCAGGTGAAAACCACAAGCCTGATGCCTTACAAACATAACAGGCAATCCTAAACAAGCTGTCAGCACACACAGAGACAAGAAATGGAAAGAAGACAGCAGCCAGTAAAAGGGAGACTGGCTGGATATTTACCGGTGAGGGATGTGGATGTGGATGCTTATGCTGACATTTACAGCACAATGTGAAATTGTGCATCATCCATGGAAGGACTGTTCAAGATATTCACCAAATACTGCCGCATTCTCCATTTACAAGACGCTCTTGGAAATTTCCTCTATTACAATTTTTACAACCTCTAAAATGTGGCAACGAAACAATCAGTCTCAGTCTTCAGCTGAACAAGAGCAACAAACAAGAAACTTAAATAAAACTGAACCTTTTTCCCTTAAAGCAAACAAAGTGGTTTTGGAAAGTCTGATATTTGTTTGATCTGATTCTAACATCAGTGGTTTATGATGCCTTTACGGTTGCAAAACACGTTATGACTAGACTGAATTTGAAATCACGCTTTGCTGTCTTAAGACAGTAAATAAACTGAACAAAGCCCTTTCTATGGAGATTTAAACAGCAAGACTGAATCCCCAGATCTGATCTGTTGACCATATCCAATTTTTTGTCCCATCTGTTTGCAATCACTAAGACCATTTAATTATGTTTACAGTATGGCACTACACAGCCCAAACGGACCTCTGCTTTTAATACGCAACGCAGAGTCAGGAACCAAGAACTGATTCTTGTGCATAAGTGGTCCTTTTAGTTCCCAAAATTAAATAAATAAATAAAATTAAACACTGAAACTGATCATTTGTGAACACTCACTACTAATAGACACTAGGCTTATAAGGCATTTTGTTTTTACAAATTCCCCATACCTTACATATTTTGAATATATATTTTGTCTAATTTGTTAAAGTTTTCATTTATAGTGCCGCAGTGTAAAACACATATGCACAGTGTTGAGGGCACAAGAAATGCAATTTAGGTAATCAGATTACTTTTAAAAGTAACAATCAACAATTTCAACAAAGTAATGCTGGTTACTTTGTTTCCCATTTATTGACTGACAGCTCTCCTGTTGCCATGTTGAGAGAAATCCGAAGTAAGTGCAGAGGCATTGTGCATGCTATAAGTTCATGATGTTACTATAGTTCTAGACTAAAAACAGATTCAGCGTAACTAAGAATGTTACAAACCTGGACACAATGGAAAGATACACTGTTTGTACAAATCAAAGTGTAAATATGATAAAATAAGATGTATGTTTCCATTGCCTCTAACACAGAACTGCATACGTGTCCAAATGGTGGACAGTTGTGGTTTGGCATTCAATGGAACATACACAAGCTCATCCAAAATATCTAAAATTGTGTTTCGAAGACAAACAAACTTTTATGGGCTGCCAATTCGTATGCCTTTGTTCAAATGATGTACACTTTCACTGGGGTTTAGACCAATCATATAAAATTGTTCGAACGGAACGGATTTGTATGAATTAACCACCTCGTAAAATAAATACAAACTGGTCGTAAGACTGTGTTGAAAATTTCTGAAAATAAGTCTACAGATTCCACAGATCAGAGAACTATTTATCAAGTACGTATTTTACATATTTTATTTACAACTAAATCTGAAGCAGTCAAATCAGTCTTTTGCTGTTCATATAGTACACATACAACAAAGATCCAATATGAGCCAGACTCTGAGATAATTGAACAATAAATGAATCTGAATTTCTACAGATATAACTAAATAACACATGTTTTTTTTTCAACGGATGTAAGCCGTTCTTTCACCATTATAAGAGGGATGAAAATTGGATGATGTTGTGAAGACACAGGATTGTTATAGTGTCCGGCAAATGCCTTTAGCAGTTGTTACGAAATAGCATGGAGGTGCCAAGATTGCTCTATACCACTGTCTGAAATAAAAAAATAAATCTGGAAAAAAGCAATGAAAACCAAAAAGCGTCTCTGGCCAATCAAACAAGGCTTTGCAGCGCACAGTCTCCACAGCGCTCGGATAATCACTTAACTGCCTCCCTACCCACAGTCCTTCAGTTGTGGGCTCTCTGCTAGAGTGATTAGGTTTCTATGGGTTTGGCACGATACCAGGGGAATATTCACAATAAGAGCAGTGTGCTACAGACAGAGCGCTCTTCCCAGTGTTCTAAGCTTACAGAGAGACAGAGGAACAACATGAACACATACAAAGAGGCAAAAGATGAGAGCAAAGAGGGTGAAGAATAGAGAAGAACAAAGACACATTGAGGACACAGATAACAGAGATACAAACAGCGGTCGAGCAGCAGAGAAATCAGGCACGACATCACAGATTGAGAAAAAGCTAACTATAGCTATTTAAAGGGATAATTCATCAAAAAATAAATCATGTAATTCCTAAGGATGAAACGAGAGGCTTTCATTCTTTGAAAAGGATGCAAAAGCACAAAGTAAAAATTATATATTATATAGTCTTTACCTTTAAGTGCAACTAACTGGACATTTTCAAACTGCCATGATATAGTGCATGCAGCAACAAACATAAAACTGAGTCATGTTCTATTTTATCTATTTGAGATAAAACTGATTGCACTTTTAGCACCACTCACTTTGTTAAATTTCCAATTGGAAGCATAACAGCATAATGATTTGCTTTTTTAACTTAACAGCTGTCAGTTTGAACAGCCCTTAAGAAAGACTGGAAATAAGTCAAAAACTTAACTTTTGGCACAAAGACGTTAACATTATTAAACATAAGTGGACCTAAGAGAAATATTAAATAATAAAAATGATAATGACACCTTTTAAGCAAGAATAAAAGACAGCTTATTTGAAGGATTTTAGAAAGTTTTGTAGAGTTGCTCAGTAACAAATGAACCTCTGACCTTTGTGTCCTCAGCTGGACTGCAAATCAGCAGCCAGATTCTTCCTTGATTTTCCATTTCTCTGCATGTGTGTGTGTGTGTACTGCAGGAGGATTCAAAGTTCCAAAAGGTCTGTTCTCTATATTTCCTTTCTAAGCAGAGGTCCAGAAAATACTTACATTTACATTTTATGTATGGCACTTCCCCATGAGGTCTGGACATTTTTAGATTTTTCAAAAACAATCAATGAACTTGACAATCAAAATGCTGTCATCATAAGCAGAAAGCAAAGTTAACTAATACTAATATTTCCTATAGTTGTATTTCCTTTGCTACCTACAAAAAAACTGTTCCAATTAACATTATTTATTACAAAATTATAAATACTAAATTGTAGAAAAAAGTTCACAATATTCAAAAATGAATATTAGGCTGTGTTTAACTTAACTTTGAAGCATCTTAGGTGTATGTGACTTTTTGGTAACACTTTATTTTGATGGTCCCTTTTGAACAATCTGTTGACAATAAGTATCTTTGCTCACCTACATGTCAACTAACTCTTATTAGAATATTAGTACACTCTCTAATTAATATCTGCTAACTCTTTTTTGTGATGTTCTCCCAAAAGACGCTCTGATGACTATAAGTAAAGTTGCAAGTACATATCAGCTTATTCTAACCCTAACCCTACCAGTCTACTAATACTCTGCTAGCACTCTACAGAGAGTTAGAAGATATGTAGAAGCAATGTTACTTATAATCAACAGAATATGTTAAAGGGACCATCAAAATAAAGTGAAACCGATTTTTTTTCTTTCAGACGAATCCAGTCAGAGTTATGTTAAAAAGTGTCCAGACCCCTCCAATCCTTTCCATGGGACTAAGCGGGTGTTTACAGTTTGGAAGACGTTAAAGTACATGCATCTACCAAAAAATGTCCCTCACATGGCTTTGAGGGATGAATAAATGGCCTCTTGTAGCGAATCCATGCATTTTTGTAAGATGAATATCCGTATTTCAAATGCAATAAACACTTTTTCCTTACTTCTGCTGACAGTATGTGGAAGATGTAGCGTGCTGTGTGACAAGCGCTGGGAGAAAACAAAACAAAAAACTGGAATTATTAATTATGAAACAAAAAAATATCAGAGGATTTCGATATAAGCCAAGAGGAGGCCGGTTTTCCTTTGCTAGAGTAAGAAAACTTTGTTGCCTTACATCATCCACCGACATGTCTCCTGCCTACTGTAGGTAGCAGAAGTGAGAGAAATGTTTTTATTACGTTTGAAATATGGATATTTATCTTTCAAAAATGCATGGATTCGCTACAGGAGGCCTTTATTCACCCCCTGGAGCTGACATTTTATCATGTTTGCATGCATTTTATTTTGGACTGTTAAAGTGAAAACACCCACCAACTACAATGATAGAGCTTAGAAGTACTAGGGCAATTAAAATAGCGTTAATTGGATTTGTCTGAAAGAAAAAAGTTACATACACCTAGGATGCTTTGAAGGTGAGTAAAACTTTAACATGGTTTATTTGAATGATTGGAGTCATATAAATGACGCATAGGTGTCATGACAATTTAAATAAATAATTGCACTTGCAGTGTTTGGGCATAAGTATCAATCTATTTTGCTGCTCACCATGTTATTCACCATGAAAGTGAATTGTGTTTGGCTCTAAACAAAAATATTAAAGGATACAGAGGTAACAGATTGGTACCACTGATGTGACGTTAAAATGATTACCGCTTTACAATGTAGAAACAGTAAAATTGTGCTACTGTTGTCTTTATGTTTGGCAGTCCAGATGGAACCACACTAGATCTACAACATGATTACAACCCGATATTTGAGAGTGCCTGGTGCTCTGAATATATGCATATGAAAGAATCTGTGCTAATGAAGTACTCATAAATCTACAAGATGACAGTTTTCATTCACAACTGAATGAACTGGGCAGCGTAATGAGTTAGTTAGGACTAATGGCTTCACTCTTTCACTTACGTATATACAACTCTTTAATACACACAATGACCTACCTAGGAAGTGAACACTTGAAGGCAGTATAAAATGTTCATTTAATTAAAGAATTAGAAGCAATAAAGACTGTGGCTTTAAGAGCATACAGTGGATCTGTGCTGCAAAAGAGTGTGTGTGTGTGTTGCTACAGGGAGAGTCTTGCTGCTCAGGAATGGCAAAGAAATGTGTTTACATTTGCTGCTGCCAAGATCCTGTCAGGAGCTGATCCAGAACTCCACAGAGCAGCAGCAAACTATACTACGCACTATATTACACTACACTGCAGTGTAATACACTATACACAATACACTGCACTACATAACGTTATATTATTCTAGACTGCTTCCTGGACACTACATTACACCATAATGTACTACACAACAGCTCCTTCCTGCACATTACAGTACACAATAGCACATAACACTGCACTATAAACTGGAGTACATTACACCTCCCCCCATGCACACTACTATATCACACACTATACTGTTTCGTAGCAGATCCCTCTGCTACACCAAATTATTCCACAGGTTTTTTTCAAAAACATTCCTGTGGTGACACTTCCGCAAAATAAAATTACTTTTCTTCTTGGATGTTTTATATTCAATTTTGATAAACATAGACAAAACATAGACATAGATGTTGCATGTATTGTGTAAGTTCAGAAGCAAATTGTCCTGTAAGAGATAAATAAATGACAGAATTCTTATTTTTGGCTGAACACTCCCTTTAAACTAAACAATGGTTATTCACATTATCCTATACTACTTTACACCTATCTTCATTATTATGTTTCATCCCTATGTTAAAAAGAATTATTATTGGTATTATTACAATTAATAATATTCACAGTCTGAAAATGGATACCAGTCAAACATATGAGGCATGTAACAGCATTAAACAGCTCCAGCACTTGTTTTGGATGCAGGACTAGGTCTAGCAAAACACCACAACAACATTTACTGCCATTAAACAACAATTACAAAAAAATCTTTAAGTAATGTTATAGCACTTCTAAAAACACACAAAAATTCATACAAACGTGTCTGGCAGACGGCACAAAGTTTGTTTGTGGAGATCCCACAAGCGCTGAGCTGGGTGTTAGACTGATACTGTGGACTGAATCAAAGCCAAACCTACACATCTGATTTTAACAGACTACAGTTCGCATCTGACAGCTCACATGATCAGAGAAGAAGACCACTCTCAAAGAGTGAAGACATGGGAAGTCAGTGTTAAACGGATGTTTATGATTCCCGTTCACTTATCCTGTAAACCACAATGTTTGATTTTTGTTGACATTTAGTGAGTTTAAAAGGATTGTTGTGAGGTCTGTTTGAAATTATTCAATTTTGACTAAATTGAAGAGCTCTGCAGATAAATCAAAACACTGAAATGTGTGTATTGTACTATGATGGGTCCAGCGAGGGCTAGTTCTATTATAGTAAACGGGTAAATGTCTACCTTAAATATATATGCAGGACATTTACACTAAGAATGAAAAAGCACATAGCATTTGCTTACTGCGTATTACTTATGCCATGTTTTGGTACATTTGACTTTTATTTCCTTACACTAAAAGCTATTTAAAAAACAGAAAGTCAGACATTTTTTTATTCTTAAATGTATAATTAGTGGCCATAGAATACATAACTTAGACTGATGTTCAAAGCAAAATTGAACTCTTAGTTCATTAAATTTCTTTGTTCAAATGAAAGTATTTGTGCTGTTCCAAATGAGTGTTCTTTCTTCACATTACAAAGAAGAAACAGTAGCCAAACAGATTTGGAAAAACTTGAGGTGGAGTAAATGAGAGAATTCTTATTTTTGGGAGACAGAATAATGACAGAAATTAATTTTAGGGTGAACTATTCCTTTAATGTAAGTCGGCAGCACGTTTAGTACTTTCCCTTTAAGGCTTGCACACATCTAAAGCTGTTGTATTTGCTGAGATGACAACACGTGACATATGTTCTGAGAGTTACGACTTGAAAGGTGTACCACGTAACCGCTGCCAGGTTAATTTTGGTGTTACTTAGGTGCTACCTCTGAGTCCGACAATGAGTAAAATGTCACATGTTTTAATCTTGGAATTACAGTAATTATGACATTGCATGAACGCAGCATAATATACAGATTGGTTATTTGTTTTCTCTCAGCTGTTTACCTTAATTTTGCACATAAAAACCAGGTGCTGTTTGACAGAATTTTAGTGTGAATGTTTCCAACACAGTCTGACAACCAATTCATACTTACTCGTACAAGTTGACAAATTTGCTAATTCATACAAATTCATACGACCTCAGTCATACGATTTGTCTACATGACATTGACGGATAGGCTTAGGGGCGGGGTTAGGTGTTTTCACATTTCATGTCTGTTTAGTTCTGTTTATACTCTGTGTTTATGTATCATGTTCTAAGTTTCGTTTTCATGTCTTCCTGTTTTGGTTTGGTTTTTGAGTTCCTTCCTGTTTGCCCATATTTGATGCTTCCTGTGTCTGTATGTGATTATTAGTTAATTCGTTACCACCTGTGTTTCCCCAGCTGTGTCTAGTCTAGTCATTAGTTCTTGTGTATAAATCCCCTGTCTTTTAAATTTGAGTTTGTCAATCAATGTGAATGTTACATTGGCTTGTTGGCTTTTTCCTCCGTGTTTTCTTTATTATTAAAGTGATTAATGTTATTATTGAAGATCACGTATCCTACGATCTCCTTCTCCTTATACCAATCGTGACAGGTGTAGGTCATTCGTACAAATGTATAAGAATTGGCAACTCGTAAAATACGTACGATTTAGCAAAATCGAGGTCATACAAATTTGTTTGAATTAGCCCCCTCGTAAAATATGTACGAATTGCTGTGAGATCGGGCTCGGCATTTCAGGTGTATGCGCTCAGAAAAAGCACAAGTCAGAACAGTGCATGAATTAAATGTTTAACTGGTAAGGCTTTAAGCAGATGCAAATAATGTACTTTTGTGATTGCGAATAAGTGCATTGTCCTACAATTACGTTACGTTTCTGTTTGGTTTCGTTTCATGTGTCCTTGTTTTGGTTTCGTTTTGATGTCCATGTGCTTTTCCTTATTTGGTCTTTCCTGTGTTGGTAATGATTATTAGTTGATGAATCCCTACCTGTGTTCATCACATGTGTTGTGTTTAGTTCATTAGTCCCATGTGTATCTATTGCCCTGTCTGTTTAGTTCTCATTTGTCCGTGATTAATGTTGTTCAATATCTTATGTTGGTTGTATCATTAAAAAAAGCCTTTATCATTTATTCCATTGTCCGACTCCACTGATTCCGACAAACCACCGGACGTGATTTGTTTTTGATTCCTACCAGCGATCTTTATAGACCTGTTATTGAATTTCTAAATTTAGTCCAAGAGTTAAATAATTCTGAGCTTTATGTTGATTTCGAAGAGTCTAGTTCCTCTCCCATCCAATGCAGAGAGACACTCCAGCTCACCATGAGCATAATAATTGTGGTTCCACTCATCTCAATGGCACATTGACCAATGTTTGACATGCCTTCAATCAGTTTTAGGCTTAAAGAACATCCAGAGGTTTCAGCTGAGAGTTTCTGCCACACAACACAAAGCACCACCACATTTGACAGCAATTACAGCTGAAGGTTTCTGTGAGTAAGTCTTTATCGGTAGTCTATATCCTGACAATGGAATTTTCATCTATTCTGCTCAGGCAGATTGCTCAAGCTGGATAAAGCAGGATGAGGATCAGTGACTGTGAAAAGTCATTTCTCACATAGACTGTCCGAAGGTCTGGGCGTTGTGTTTTACTCTCACAGAAAAGCATCTCTTAATTACTGTATGCTTTTGTCACCAGTGATCCAATGCCATAATGCCATTCACCATGCCCTAAAACATTCAATGTTAGTTTCATTACAACCTTTCCTTCCAGATTATTCCAATATTGAATAATGAGAATTAATTAATCAATATGCACTTTTAAACTCAGTATGGCAGTACAATTTAAGCATTGCACCTATGTAGTTGTCAATTCCAAATATTGGCTGTGTAAAAAAACCAGAGAACACTAATTGAAAGTATTAATCAAAGCTCCAACAAGCATCCTGACATTTTACTCAATATCTGTAAATTTTATTGTGAACAAAAATGTCCATTGAGCTGTCATAAAAAGTTCCAAATCAATAATATGGTAAGACAGATTTTTGGGGAGATTCCAGGCTGCATTCCTCCCACTGATCAAACAGATTGGGATATTACTGCTTGTGTGTCTCTTGTTCATGTTTGCCGGAAAACAAGTGACTTTAGTTTGTTCCAGCTGTCGCAGCTGGTTAGGCATTGGGCTGATGCCACGATACTGAAAATTAGCCATCAACAGGGATCATATTAATCGTCCTGCAGAAGAGCAGATGAACATGGAGCACATTCCAAGCTTCATTACATCCGTAAGCCTGACTTTATGACTAAAACCCCAGAAGTGTCAGAATCTTGTTTCTATAATGTATCTTTCTTTTCTGTTTCTCTTTCCATCTTCAGTGACAGGATTACTCACTCTGTTCATGGGCTTATGTGACCTTTAACCTTACTTCCCTACTCACTGGCGATTTTGCTTCCTGTTTATCGTGCTAGACCGACTCTGGGTTGGTACCTTTCCTCTGTCCCTCTCCCTTTTTTACAATCTTCAAAAGAGACTCCATCGAGACAAAATGGATTAACAAAGCAGAAGAATAGTGCAAAACAGCTCCAGCTTTAAGCATTAAGCATTGCATATTAATAGCTCCACTTCCAGCAGCTCTCACCAAATACACGCACATCTTTGATCATACCAACCCTTTACCCTGAAATTAACCCCATATTTTTTAACAGCTCAATCCCTGTCTCATTCTGCACTGGAGTGTGGGAAATTGCATAAGACTTGTCTGTTGCTACTCCTAATGACTGGCTATGGGAAAAAACACTATATTGCAAAGGTGTAATTGCTAAATCTAAAAGTGCAGTTTAATACTTCACAGGTGGAACTTAACATGAATGTTTTAAGCAGATCTCAATGTTTACTCAGTCCTGAAAATGATTTTGATTCCTTTAAAATTAACCATTATATATACTGTATATACACAAACACATATATATTACAGGAATTAACCAAGATAAAGTTTTCCTTTATATAATAAATGTGTGTGTACTGGGTATATTTATTACAACACATGCATGTATATTGTTACATTGACTTGGATGACGGTTGATCCATGTGCAAGCTGTTTTATTATACAATCGTAGTCATACAGGCTGAGGTCAGAATCGGGCAGATAGTTCAATAGAGACAGAGCAAAAGACAGTACCAGTAATCAGGCTGGAGGTCGGGGAAACAAGCAGGGTTCAGAGCCAAAAGTCCAGGCAAGGGTCGGGCCACAGGCAGAAATCAAGGTCGATAAACAGTCCAAGTAATATCCAGGTAATCCACAAGGGGAACTCACACTTAGTGATCTTGGTGTATAGGTGATGCTGGATGAGGCACTGTAGGTCAGTTTTGACGTGATGAATATGGTCTTGGTAAGTCTCGGAATAGATGAGGATGTTGTCTATGTACACTATGGTGTAGCGGTTGAGTTTGGCCCAGAAGATGTGGTTGACCAGGGCTTGGGCCGTCGCCAGAAAATATTGAATGGGGGGGCATTTCGTTTTCATGGGGGGGGCACACTTTATGATCTGAGAAATAGACATTCACCAAAACAAAAACAACCTAGGCTATAGTTATTGTTATTTAAATAGATCTAATTCTATATTAAACCGATTGATGATGTGATGATCTGTTGACTTTTGAGTGCCTTATCCATTTAAAATTTAAATAGAAAAGTTTGAAAAATGTAAAAGATTTTCACTCAAAATTGCTACAAGTAGCAATCAATGGATCGGACAAAAATTAGTCAAAAATAATTTATGCATTAAGGAGATGACTCGCAATTAAAGCTTTTTAATTTCAAATTCCAACAACTAGGCTATATAAAACTACAAATCATAAAATAAAACACAAATTATAGACTAATGACATTCATTATAAAGATTATAAAAGTCTTGCCAAAACGAATATATTTAAAAAGAAACTGAAACGCACCATAAGCCTATTCAGCACAAATAACAGATGTTTCCACGTTTCCATGTTTCTTCCTTTTATTTAGGTTTACACTCACAATAATTCAATGGTAAATTGGTTGGTCTGTGTTAAATGGCATGCGATATATCACTGTAAAGTGTTATGACCAGCGCTTGTGTCCACTGTTGTAAGTTGGTGTTCGTGCGCAATGCGCGTCTTCATACAGAGGAGCGCTTCGTTCTGGTGAAAACACAAAAAAAATTTACACGAACGTGCCCTTGCTCTTGATATACAATCACTTAAATGAACGGAGCTTTGGTTTTGATTAGATTAATTAGTTACTTTTCATCGCCCCTGCAGGACAGATCCGCCCCGCCCTTCAACCCAAGATCACACTTTCAGAAAAAATGGGATGGATTCGGAACTAGGTGCAATGTCTTTCTCACTAATCTCTCACTTCTGTTTGAGGTCCAGCCAGCATGCTACCCTTCAGACCGCAGCAGGATCACTCTCCTCATCTCCATACTCACCAGGCAGGCAGCTGAGTGGGCTGCGGCGGTCCTGATCAACGTATGGGGAATTCCCACCGACGCTCCACTCATCCTTCTTCATCTTCATCTGGTCCTGATACCATCAACTCCCACTCCGCTGTTTCACGGTTACTGCTTCAGGTATCAATCCTCATGGGCCACCAACGGATCGTAACCACCGCATTCGTTGATTCGGGTGTGGCTGGGAACTTTATCGATCAGGCGTATGCTGCACAGTTGGGGATTGAGACTGAGGTGTTATCCCAGCCTATAAACATCACAGCCATTGACGGTCGCCCTCTCAACTTCAGCCCCGTCACCCAACGCACCAAGGAACTTCACCTTCTCATCGATCACCACACTGAAAAGATCCATTTCTACACTACTAAGCTTACTTCACCACCCATCATCCTGGGACACCCGTGGCTAGTCAAGCATGACCCGTTCATCTCCTGGACCACAAACCGGATTGTCCACTGGGGGGCAACCTGTCAGGAACTATGTCTCCAGGCTAAGGCTGCTCAGGGGAGTCCGAGGCCCCCGACGTTAAACTGGACGGGGTCCCCGCTCCGTACCGCGACCTGGCCGAGGTCTTTGCCCGTGCTGCCCACTTACCACCTCATCGCCCGTACGGTCTAGCCATTGACCTTGTGCCGGGCGCGGTACTTTGTACTCCCTATCGACCGCCGAACATCAGGCGATGGACGAGTATGTGGCTGAAGGACTCCGGGCTGCCACTATATGTCCTTTCAGCTCCCCGGCGCCCGCGGGGTTCTTCTTTGTGAAGAAAAAGGACGGGGGCCTCCGCCCATGTGTGGACTATCGGCTCAACCAGATCACCATCAAGAACCGTCATCCACTCCCTCTCACCAACACCGCCCTGGACGCCCTCTCTGGTGCCCGCTTTTTCACTAAACTGGACCTCCGGAGCACTTGCAACTTGGTTCACATCAGGAAGGGTGATGAGTGGAAGACGGCCTTCATAACCCCCACTGGTCACTACAAGACCCTGGTTATGCCGTTTGGTCTGTGCAACAGTCCGTCTGTGTTCCAGCAGTTTATTAATGATGTTCTCCGGGACATGCTGGGTAGGTGGTGCTACGCATATTAAGATGACATCCTCATCTACTCCAAGACCCTCGAGGAACACACCCAGCATGTCCGAGCAGTTCTCCGGAGGTTGCTGGCCACCAGTTGTACTGCAAGTTGGAGAAATGTGCCTTTCACCAGCACACCACCACATTCCTTGGCTTCGTGATATCCTCTCAGGGTGTGGCCATGGATCCCCAGAAGCTGGAGGTTGTGCGCTCGTGGCCCCTACCCACGTCGCTTAAACAGCTACAACGTTTTCTGGGGTTCGCCAATTTCTATCGGCGATTCATCCGGGGCTTCAGCGCAACTGCGGCACCTCTAACTGCTCTCACCAAACCATCTCGCGGAGACTTCCAGCTCACCCCAGAAGCCATCCAAGCCTTCCGAAAGTTATGCCTCCTCTTCACCACCGCTCCCATCCTCATCCATCCCAACCCGGCTAAACCCTTCTTTGTCGAGGTGGACGCTTCTGATGTGGGCGTAGGGGCGATCCAGATGAGAAACTACATCCTTGTAGTTTTTTCTCAAGAAAATTTAATCCCATTCAGCAGCGTTACGGGGTGGGGGACGGTGAACTGTTGGCCATCATGTGGGCTTTGGAAAAGTGGCGTCACTGGCTCCAGGGCGGCGGTGATCCATTCACCGTCTGGACCGATCATCAGAACATCACCGTCATCCGCCAGACCAAACAGCTTAACCCCAGGCAGGCGCGGTGGGCACTGTTCTTCGAACACTTCAATTTCCAACTCTCATACCAGCCCGGTTCGAAGAACACCAAAGCAGATGCCATCTCACGTCAACACCAACAGGAGACCACCACCTTGGAGTCCGCGCCTGTTCTGCCCTCTCACATCATCTTGCCACCTCTCCAGTGGGGGTTAGAAGAGAGAGTTCGCCAGAGTCACAGCCAGGAACCCCCACCACCGGAGACATCCACTGGACGACTCTTTGTGCCCGACCACCTCCGCCAAGAAGTTCTTCAGTGGGGACACGATTCCACATTGGCAGGTCATCAGGGAGTCCAAAGAACCACCTCATTCATCGAGAGGGCGTTTTGGTGGAGGACGTTGAGGAGAGACATACAGGAGTAAGTCCAGGCATGTAACATCTGCGCTCGCTCCAATTCACCAATTCTCCCACCACCGGCGAGCTGCAGCCCCTCCCCATCCCCAAACGCCCCTGGAGTCACATCTCGACTGACTTCATCACTGGACTCCCTGAATCGCAAGGGAAGAACACCATCCGCTACCTCTTCTGGGCTGAGATCTCCAACAACTTGCACACGTCCTCGGCCACCAATCTAAGCCCTTTTGAGGTATGCTACGGATATCAGCCTCCGGTGTTCAAACATCAAGAACTGGAGGTTGATGTTCCGTCCGCCCAACAGTTGGTCTGCCGGTGCCGGCGGCTTTGGCAGCATGCCCGAACAGCCATCTGGAGGGCCAACCTACGCTACACCACCCAACACCGCCGCCGTCACCCTCCGGGACGATTGTTCCATGTTGGTGACAGGGTCTACCTTTCCACCCGTAACATCAAACTCAAGACGGACTCTAGAAAACTCACGGCACGTTTCATCAGACCCTATAAGATCATCCACCGGATTAACCCTGTCACCTTTCGGCTCCAGCTGCCTGCCTCCCTCCGGATCCATCCTGTATTTCATCAATCCCAACTCAAACCTGTGTTCTTCTCTCCTCTGTCTCCCCAGGTCACTGCTCCCCTCCCGGTCCGGATCATTAACGGTGGTCCTGCTTATACCATCCAGCGGAAGATGGAGCCGTGGTATTCACTTTCCCCACCAACAATCCCTGCTAGACCTGGGACACGAACCCATGACCCGTGGGTTACAAGTCCAAGATCTCACCCTGTGGGGTCAAAATGATCATAAAAACTGTGAGCATCAATCCCAGAACCACACAGGGAGACCTAGTGAATGACCTGCAGACCTGGGACCAAAGTAACAAAGGCTACCATCAGTAACACACTGTGCTGCCAGGGATTTAAATCTCCCTGCTTAAGCCAGTACATGTCCAGGTCCATCTGATGTTTGCTAGAGAGCATTTGGATGATCCAGAAGAGGATTGGAAGAATGTGATATGCTCAGATGAAACCAAAATGGAAATTTTTGGTAAAAACTCAACTTGTCATGTTTGGAAGAGAAAGAATGCTGAGTTGCAAAGAGACCATGACGACTAATCTGTGTAAACGAAAAATAATGGGGCCATGTATCCTGAGATTTTGAGTGAAAACCTCCTTCCATCAACATGGGCATTGAAGATGAAACGTGGATGGGTCTTTCAGCATGACAATAATCAACCGGGCAATGAAGGAGTCGCTTCGTAAGAAGCATTTCAAGGTCCTGGAGCGACCTAGCAAGTCTCCAGATCTCAACCTCATAGAACATCTTTGGAGGAAGACATGTCTGCTCTAGAGGATTACCTGCATGGAGGAATGGGACAAAATACCAGCAGCAGTGTGTGTATGTGTAAGGGTATGTAACAAAGTATTGAGATTAAATTTTGTTATTGAACAAATACTTATTTTCCACCATAATTTGAAAATAAATTCTTTAAAAATCCTACAATGTGATTTTCTGGATTATTTTATTTTGTCTCTCATAGTTGATGTATACCTATGATGAAAATTACAGGCCTCTCTCATCTTTTCAAGTGGAAGAACTTGCACAATTGGTGGCTGACTAAATACTTTTTT
>JAUYWG010000046.1:4989649-5001602 GCA_034779775.1 Enteromius afrohamiltoni | reverse complement strand
ACAACCTATTAGTTCCACAGTAACTTCTTATTAGTTATGCAGTAAGTAAGATACAGTATTCTAAAGTGTTACCCAAAAATCATTGCGAAAAAACGTGACATAGTTTGCCTATTTGAGTTATTCGAGTTACTCAAGGAATCGTTTCAGCCCTAGAACTAATACTCAGGTGACAGTTCCCGCTGCTGGCCGTCAGACAGAGCCACAGAGGTACCGTTGGTGATACCCATTTTATTATATCAGAAATAAACCTTGTTTGTATTTTACTGTCTCTAGTGTTAATTTCAACTGAAAACTGCAGTAAATTTAATAATAATAATAAGTACCCAGGTAGTCTAGCAATAGTGTGGGTTGTTTTTTTTTTTTTTTTTTTTTTTTTCAAGAGTTGTCATGATCAATATTAAACAACATCTTGGTTGAATTCTTTTTAAGTCTCACTCCTCATAGCAATGCATTCTGGGATGGCCTTATCAGTTCAGATATGTTATCTGCAAATACACTAGCATAGCGTTGGCCTTTTCTGGTTGCAACTGATTTCATATTGGGAGCAAGCCGGCAATGCCTTAAAATGATGTATAGATACACTGGATTTGGAACAGAAATATTATTTCTGGTGCACATTATAAACATATAAAAAGGGTTGCAGTATTTCTTGTTTGAATTATGAAAGAGCCCTACTGTACTGCTAGAACACTAAACATGCTGAACTGTAATTGCAGACAGTGAATCATACTGATTAATTTTTGTATGTCAGATGCAATGACAATCAGGTTAAATTTTATTTTGACAGTCCACTAGGCATTTTACTTACTATAAGTAACTTTGTAACTCATTAATCTGCACCTAGATGTCTAATAACTCTCACAGTAGACTATTAGGGTAGGTTTAGGGATTGTAGAATAAGCTGACAATACTTGCAAAGTTTCTTACAGTCAGTATATTGTTGACCTATCGAAATAAAATGTTTGAAGATATTAAGGAGACAGTATGCTAATCCTGTAATGACTGCTAAACACACCATTTAAGTGGACTAATTAAAATAAAGTGTTACTGACAATCAGACCAGAGTTTTCTGTATTTTCCTCCTAATAGATGGTTCCCCCCTAATATCTGTACTAATTTATTTCAAAATTCAATTAAAAAAATTCTCAGTGTTTTTTTAATTCTTTTTTTTGTATAGAGCTAGTGGCAAAATATCAGTGCTTCAGTCTTTCTTAGAACTGACAATTAAATTCTTGGAGTTGCTGTCTGTTTTAAAAAGAATCAGGTCAGATGAGCGCTGAGACTTTGTAATGATTTTCAGCCATGTGGTAAAAGATTTGAGTGCTGAGAAAGAGGAGGCCTGGAGAGGTTGAAGGAGGTAAACTAATAGCGTCACTGCTTTGGGGGGAGGAGACATGGGGCTGATAGATATCCTGCAAGCAACAAACTCAAGTGACCCCAGCCTCTGCTCACTCTCGCTCTCTCTTGTCTTGGATCAGTGTTTTGTGAAGCAGTTCTCCAACACACTAGTAATCGTGCCAGCCAGGCTGCTTTCAGGACTCAGGCTTTTTAGTAAGAGACATAATCATTTAGTGTTACCAACTCCAGGAAAATCACACATGTAAGCAGAGTAACAGCTCAAAGGGTCCCTGAGCAGTGTGCACTTCTCACTGCTCCATTCACTTAGCTGGCATTTCTCATAATAATACAGGGAAATATAAATGACATACTTATTACATACTAATATGTATTACAAACAATTTAGTTAAAAATAAAAGATTAAAAGAGATAAATGCTTTAAACTTTCAAAATATACTCTAAAATATATGTAATTTAGCAGTACCTGTCAAAAGTTTATTTAATCTAAAAACTGTGAAAACAGTCAATATTGTGAAATATTAAAATTTGTTTTCTTTTTAAATATATTTCAAAATGTCATTCATTTTTTTAATGGTGTAATAAATAAAGTTTTAAAGAGGTCCTATAATGCCAGAAGCACTTTTACAAGTTGTTTGAAATGAAATGTGTGTTGGCAGTTTGTGTACGCAACCACCCTATAATGATTGAAATCCACCCAGTGTTTTTTTTGTAATCTGCTTAAACGTTTTCCCCTTTCCCAAATCGAGCCATCTGACCATGTGATGCCACACGGTTGAAGGCCCCGCCCACGATTGTTGATTGACAGCAGCGTTTCACACAGACTGGACTGGTGTCTTACCTCAAACCCACCCTAAATGATCCTTCATCAGTCTGAGATGCAGAGGCAAGCATGACTCCAAAGTGATGAATCTTTGCAAATCGCCTTTCCTAATAATGAATGTAATGTCTAGGACTATGAATACGGCTAAATAAACATCCCCTGAGAGCGCCTTGAAGGGAAAAAAGTACACAGAACAGAGTGTTTTGAAAATAGCTGTTTTTGACAGGGTAAAATGGGTGTTTTTTTCCACTACCACTAAAAGGGGTCTTCAGAAGTTGATATGATTCTTTAGGGTTTTAATGAAAAGTCTATAACATACTTTGGTTAAATTCCTCAGATGTACTATAAATGTATACTATAGATGTACTTTAAAAATTCAGCTTTTTTTAGCAAGCCATTCTAGTCCATGTAGCTTTAAATTATAATTATCTCTGCTGACCCCACCCCTCTCTTCCGATGCTCTCTAAAATAGCATAAGACGTAACTCAGGGGAGAAGAATGGTTAATTAAATTATGTTATTTTTGATTTCTTTATGCAAAGAAATTTTATTCTCCTAGCGTGTAAAACTGGACTCTTTTACCGATGTATTTACTATGTTTCTGGATTTGAAAACATCTATATATATATATATTCTATTAATTTTCAACATTGATAATAATAAATATCTACACTGATAATAAGGAGCATAATTAATAACTGAGCAACAATAATATTTGATAATACTTGAGAACCAAATCAAAATGGTGAAAAGATTTCCGAAGGATCATATAAGACTATAGGTTGAAGTTAAGGTGAATACTCAAGACTGAAGATGATGAGAGTTAGTGTGTGTGTGTGTGTGTGTGTGTGTGTGTGGGTGAACATGGATGGGTATAACAATACAGCCAAGACAGATTAGAGCTTGGGCCTTTTTTCTCTCTTGAACACACACCTTTCTCAGATCCATCCCAGCCCATAAAGAAGTGCAGAGCTCCTTTCTAAGCAGCGTTAAACAGCTGGTGGTCTCATATCGCAGAGAGGAGAGCGGTGAAACATAGTCTCTTGCTGGGAGAGACCGTCTATTCACATTGCAGAGACTGTAGACAGAAAACAGCACAATAGTGAGTGTGGACAGAAGCACTGGGGTGCTTAGCCAAGAGGAAGAAACACAAGCCTGTGCAACCTGTTTCTACTCTAACAGGTCCATCCTTCTGCATTAGGATGTAAACAGCAAAAGACAGATAGTCTTGTGCTCTTAAGCTTCTGTAACTGAGAAGCTTGCATGAGCTGCATCCAAAGAGATGGCAAATACAGCCTGAAAATCTAAGGAAAAACTGGTCGATTTTAAGCAGTGCTAGCACTGCAAATTCAAAGGGGTAGTTTATAATATTCTATATGTCAGAAGAACCCACCCACAATATGCCTAAATTATATTCTGCTCTCTAGATATGACAGTGTAAATATTGATGTGTACTGCACTGGCATTAGCAACGACGCAAAATAACAATTTTTGTAGCTACATTATATTGTAAGTGTAGACTGCAGTTATATTGTCTCTCTAAAATTCTCTCTGTAAAGTTGAGTAAATTCTAAATGGCTGTCATTGTATTAATGTTCATGAGCTGGGAAGAAATCTGAAAGACATTCAAACAACATTATACACAATTATTTTAATTACAGTATATGCATAAAAAAAACAACACCACTGAAAATAATGGCAGAAAATGTCATTTAAAAAACTGTCAGAATTACAAAGAAATGCAAACATTTTTAAATACTTTTTTCTAGTAAAATTCAAGAATTTCATAATTAAAGTTAATTTAACACTTATAAAACTAAGTACTGTTTTCATTTCAGTAAATTAATCAAAAGTTGTGAGGTAATCTAAAATTTCCCTGAATATAATGTAAAATGAATTTCACATATTTTATGTAAAATATATTAAATCTCCAGCCAAACCCATTTTTATATATTTTAACTAGTGATTACAGTACACTAGTTCATTTATATAAGTTAAGATACCAAAATAAATGACACTAGGAGGAACACTGGAGGTAAGTAAGCAGGTAAATATCATAGGCTTAGAGTAGCTGTTATGAAGCAGACGGACTCGAGAGGTAAAAAGTAACAATGTTTATAAACAAGATGAGTAACTGAACAAAGGTAAGCAAACAGAAGAAATACAATCTCTGGAGAAAACGATAAGCAAACTAAAGACTCTCTTTTCCTTTCTTTGTAGAATCACAGGTAGGGATGACAGAGAGACGACCACAGCCACACACCACTTGCCACAACGGAGACGAGGAGAGAATCACTGGAGCAGGAGAGAACATGGAGGATCAAGGAGCCTTCTGGATGGGAACAGGTAAGAGAACAAGTAAGTACAATCGCTAGAGAATGAATGGTTAGAGTCCACTTTCGATCAACGAGCCCAGACAGTGAGTGAAGAGTGGTGTGTGGTTTTAAGTGCTCTGTGATTGGTGCTGGGATCGGGAACAGGTGATGATTAATACTCCAGTGATTGAGATCGCTGCGTGGAAGTGAGGGTGGAGTCTGGTGTGGATCTAACAGGAGGTTTGAGGTGAATTTCTTCCATACAAATTGTATCAGAATCTTTAACCTGACCTTTCAATAAATCATAGAGTGGCTGAGCCATCGAGGCATAGTCTTCAATCCAAGGTCTATAATAACTTGCTGTTATTAAAAATGATTGAGTGTTTAATGGTCGTAGGTGAAGGTATCTTTTTGACTGATTCAGCTCGATCCTTGTGTATTGCATCTATTTCCTGTACCAATTGTTTGACCCAGAAATGTGACTTGATTTTTTGCAATTTGAATTTTTTGAAAACTACATTTGTGTCCTTTCTTATGCAAATAGTCCAACAATGCTGCCAATTCGGTTTTATGTACCTTATGATCTGTTGAGGCAAACAAAATATAATCGGTGAGGTAATCTCTTCCACTGGTATTGTTCATAATCAACTATAAAAGCTAACCATGGCTGGCGGTCAGAGTGCAAGGGTATAGAAAAGAATCTATTAGACAACCTTAAAATCTAATGGTAAGCCAATACAAATGGTTGATGGATCTTCCACTAGGGGTGTGATTTTTTTCAATATGTTTATTGGCTACTCTGTAGTCTGTTGTGAGTCTCCATGTCCCATTAGCTTTCTTGATGGGCCATATAGGTGAATTACAGGGACTGTTGGTTTTTACTAACACTCTTTGCTTCAGCAATTTTTCCACAATAGGTTTGACTCCCTGAATAACTTCCTTGCTAATTGGATATTGTTTGTTTGTTTGTTTGAACAGGTGTTCCTGTTAAATTAACTGGTTCTACACTTGTAAGAAACCCGCAATAATCCTTATCTTTAGCCCAAATTGGATGATACTCTAAGAAAGCGTATTCAGGAGTGATAATATTACTGGTAGAAACTTGTGAAATTTTTATGATAGCAGATTCTGAGGGCATGTCTAAAGTTAGATGTACTTGCCTCAGAAGATCCATGCCTAGAATTGCACCTGTATTTAATGGAGGACATAACAATTTAGTAGTCAAAGTTCGAAGACTCCGTTTCTCTAAACCCCTCCCTCCCGTGAGCCCTCACTGTGATTGGTCAGATGGCGCAGTCCTGTATGATTGGTCTACCGCTACAGTGCTCCACAGACTCAAAGCTTGAACCAAAACTAACGTGGACAGTGCTTTTGTAAGCGAATCGGGCACACCTCTACATAGTGAAATTCAGCATTGCATTAAGCATACCACTGCGTTAAGCTATCGCTTATTATTACTTAGGCCACATTTACACACGGTATTTAGAGAAATTAATAATTCCTGCCCTCCGTTTTCAATAATAACATTGTGCACAACATCATTTTTAAAAAACTTGCCATTTATAAATAACAACCCGCATAAATATGCAGTCGAGTGTGAAAATAACTATGCCAAATCTATGTAACGTTAAATAGGGCGCTCACATGACGTTAAGCATTTTCTGGCACATAACCAAACCTCAGGGAAGTACCTACATCTTCCCTTATTGTAAACGGGACCTTAAACTAATGATGAGACAGACAGACAGTCAAGCTGCATCCATCACAATGTTTAGACTGCATTAGCCCCACAGCTGAACAACAGAACTACAGAAACACAACTCAGCCGGTTACCAAGACATGTGCAGGGTTGTTACACAACGTAACGTACACAAATACAATTGCAAGAAAATACAATCATCAATTATTAATCTTACTTACAGGTAGAAGTTCAGAGGAGCAAGCAGGTCCAAATAAACTGGGCTCTGATCCTTCTTTTAAGACCAAGCTTTTGGTGAATATCGTGTTGTACTCCAAGATTGGAAAAGCAGTCATCAGTAAAATTACGCAAACTCAACTAGAGACTGTACTGCTTAAGGTATTGAAAAAAATGAATGTTAATCACTCATTCTTTGTAGATTCATCTTTCAGAATGGCATATAAAACAAATTAACTCTCATTACACATGAACTCTCATTGGATAAAACGTCTTCTTCACTTGATGTAATCGATGTGGAGATTGTACTTTTTGGGGGTGGGGCAAGCTGTTCGCGACATAGTGGGCGGACATTATTCAAAAAAAACATAAAATATGTTACTTAGTGACGTGGCTCTGTAACAGAGAAAGATTCAAATTGCTGACGACTCGTTTAGGCGAATGTGAGCCAACTCTTTTTTAATAGACAATAACTTTGTTTATCGTGCACTGTCAGCGTCACAACTTTGCAGATAGTTTACGTTCACATACAGCTACATGACACACTGCATGAACGATCATGTTTGTAAAAGCATAATAGGGGCACTTTTCTGTACTCAGCTACCAGACCGTCTGACCAGATGCGGACTAGAGGTCCTCTGTCATCCAGCACACTTTCAGAATTGTCTACTATTCCACTATAAGTTGCCACGGCCTGACAAAACTTTTCAGTGTATTCACTCACAGTCTCATCTTTCTTTTGCACACAGCTAGTGATTCTGGACCAGTCTATTTTGGGTCCCATTTAGAATTTTCAGAACACCTTCTTTCAAATCGATTTTACTGGCATGTTGTAATTCAGAAGTGACAGCATGTTCAAAACTGTTTAATTCAGATTCAGTTAGAATCTGTGAAAGTGACTTCTGCTAACGACATGTTGTAGAGACGCATCATGCTAATCAATGCTCTTCTAAATTCAGAAAAATTTGTGCATGCTGAAGGTAAGCAGTGGGATAATCTCTCTATATCGGACGGTCCTAGCATTTTTGCAATTGCTTGTACCTGGACAGCAGAAGAACACGTTCAATTCCCTCAGTTCCCTGAGATCTCCTCCTAGCACCACACACCTTCACTGAATTTACAGGGACATCAGCTGCTGCTTAATCTTTCTCAAAAAAGGCTTGCAAGTCAGGATGAATGTTATTCGGCTAACTATCTTCCACATCAGTTTTTGCTAAAGCTTTGTTGTGGTTCAATTACTTTGTCAAAGCTGATATTCTAGCCCGGAGCTCTTTGTACTATTCTTCTAGCTCTGAGTTACGCTGAGATTGTTGTGTAGCTAGCGCCAAGCTAAACTCTCTGTGACAACAAATTATACCTTTAACATTCTTCTTTACGATTGCATGCTCCAAGAACTTTTTTACACTCATCAACAGACCAAGTCTTGTCTGGATGGATTTCATATTTCTTAGTTAATTATTGTCTAACTTTTTCAGTTACTATTAGGCTCATTTGCATTCCTATCAGTGATTTGAATCTGACCATAAAGGTGTTGCATGACTACCTTTTTCAGTTGTGGGGATCAGCCTATAATTTTTTCTAAACATTTTGTGAGTTTTTTTGTTTACCACACAATTACAACACTACACATTCTCTGATCAACAGACAGAACGCTTGTTAACACAGATTTAACTGTTGTTATCTTTCACAATATTAGCACAAATTGCCAATCTTCCCTGAGCAACCTACAGAGGTTAACTAAAAAAATATCAGCACTTAATGCCAATCTTCCCTGATCAACATACAGAGGATTCAAAGATATTTAGCAACTGTGCTAAACCTTCCCTGATCAACAGAGGATTAACCTATTAGCAGAAGCTAATCTTCCCTGTCTGATTAACGGAGGATACCAAAAATATTAACATGGAATGCTAATCTTCTCTGAAGCATAGGGGGCAAACTATATCTCTAAAAAAAAATTCTAGAGGATAACTTGTTAAATAAAACTCTACAGCTGTTTTGTTAACACTTCTCTGACGGTGCAGAGGATAACTGGTCATTTAGGTTCTTTTGGATAGAGTATAACTAACCAAATCTTTGCTTGAACAGCAAGCTTCGATCTGGAACAAAGTCACATCTTTTGTTGAGCTTGAAAGTTGAAGTTGTCTTAATTTAGATGAAAAATCTCCACCCGGGTCACGGCACCAACTGTTGTGAAACTTCTTTCAGAGAGACCAGTGAGACACTTTGGATTGGAAGCAAAATTCTCTTGCTGCCCATGCTTTAGTCTTCAAAGTAATCTTAATTGTCTCTCAGCACAGCAGAATATATCGATTTGAAGTGGGAGGAGTATATAGAGGTGTGAACAAATAGCAGATACAGAACAGGAAATTTTGTTTAGACAAGACTTTTCCCAGCCTAGATCTTAGTTAGTGTAAGTGTTATTTAAATGCACAGGTGCTATAGAAACCTTAAATCAAAAGGCACAAATGAAGCTTGAAAGGATTGGCATTCACACTTAGCTCGGGAAACTTTCTATCAAAGTTATCTGACATTATCAAAATGAATTTGTTCTGACACAGTGTAACTTATTGTCCTATTTTATTACTATTTTCTAAACTACACTGTAAAAAAAAATCTGTAAAATTGATGGTAAAAAAATGGCAGCAGTGGTTGTTGAAATGTAACCTAAAAAATATGGTAACAACATTTTAGGTTTTACTATTTTAAAAAGAATTTACAGTTAAATATACAAACCTACTAAAGTATCAAAATATGTTTTGTTCATTTGAAATACACTGATAGCCACCAAATGCAGGTATGAGAACATGATAATTAACATAATCCATGACCAAACCCCATCATGAGCAGCTTTTAAATATGAACATATATATACTGTAAAAGGTGCTCAGTGTCCTTCACACAAGCACTAAACACCATCATGGTGAGACTCTAATCTGAAATATGCAATAAACATTAATTTAACAACATTACATAACATATACAACCCTAATAAACATGACTAATAAAACTAAGAAGAAACATATTTATTTCAAAGAAAAAAACATAAAATAAATTTGAAATGCAATGTAGGAAATTCTGGGTGAGTTTACATATTTTTTTACTGTAAATTTTACAGGAATTTACCATTGAACATTTAACAGGTATTTATTATAGCTTTTTTTTTATTACGTTAAAATCATGATAATTTTTTTAAGTGTATGGCAGATAAAGTGGGATTTCATCCAAGAAAATATTGAATCTAAATTAAGTTTTAATCAAAACTTACCTAAAAACCAACAGGAACTTTGTGAAATTATTGTGAAAAAATCTGAAATTAGTTAAATGTTCAAACTCCACAGCTCTGGTCTTATTTCAGCAATCACATAAAACATTGAAAAACAGCCTATATTGTGTAACTGTATATAACTGTATATGGTACAGGTGTACAAACAGTAATACTGTAGCAAGTTTTAATAATGACAAAACTGGCTTAAAAAAATAAGTTTCACTTTCACCCGTATTGCATCTGGGGGCTTATTTATAACCATTGCATATGCACAAAACATTGCTAAAAAGATGCATACGCCACTTCCTGCCTAAAAGGTGGGATTTATAAAAACAAATTTGAGAGGAAAGTTTGCACACATGCATGCAAACTCTGACCCATGTGTACAAACTTTTTCCTTAATGAAATAAAACTTTTCATGTTGTTGTTTTCTCGTTTATTTACAGTACACATTTAAATGATATATTTAGCTCTTATGGAGATAAGCACTGAAATTACATGAAGTCATTTTTCAGAGGTTAAACCAAGATTACATGAATTTAGACATTTGAGGTTGATTGGCTCATGAGAAAATATCTTTTAGTTAGAACAATGATCAATGACGTGCACTTACTTTGACTGCTGGATTTGGTGGTCGAACGGCCCATTGTCCAGATTGGTGATAATACCTTACTGTACAGCTGCTTACATGGAGGTGTTGATGTCATATGAAAGCATCTCTAAAACATTATGAAAAGTACCGCTGTACTTATTTGGACAGCAAAGAAAACGGAAAACGTGAAATCTACCTTTTGAGCGTACACACACTTTTAAGATGAAATCTGAGAAGAGGTTTATAAATGAGGCCCCTGATCATTTGAAAAAGTCATGTTGTACAATGAGATGTCTTACGATTACAAATAGTACATTCTAAACTCTAAAAAAAACTTAAAGGGTTACTCCACCCCAAAATGTGAATTAACCACTTTAAACACCCTCATGTCACTCCAAATCCATAAAAGCTTTGTTCATCTTGGGAACACAATTTAAGATATTTTTGATGAAAACCGGGAAGCTTATGACTGTCCCATTGACTGCCAAACAATTGCCACTGCCAAGATGCACAAAAGTATGAAAGACATCGTCTGGATGCTCCATCTGCCATCAGTGATTCAACTGTAATATTATGAAACTACAAAAATACTTTTCTATGGAAAGAAAACAAAAATAACAACTTTATTCAAAGAATCAGCACTTTAATGTCTAATACAGAACTGCGTACGCAAATTTTAAATGTGTGTATCTTTCATACTTCAGTCAAAGGTCACCCAGTTTTCTTTAAAAATATCTAAAATCTGACATTCTGAAGATGATAAAAACTTTCACGGGCTTGGAACGACAGGGCAAAGTGTCGACGTTACTGTGTGCTATAAAGGTCGTGGTAACATCACATCTCCCAAAGTGTGAGGGAAACTGTGAAAGATTTTATTGAAGCCTGCGAATTCTCCAATCCGAGGTGTTGTAAAAACTCTCTGAAACAGCAGGTAAATGATTAGCAGCCTCTCAGATTTGACATTGTATCTGTCCTTCCTAAATCTAGTGAAAGAGAGGCTGTCACTGTCACCCTACAGAGCAAATCTGCATGCCGTCTAGCGTCTACATTCTCACATAACAAAAATATGTTCTGAGAACATTTGTGTTTCAGTTGAGAAAATGTTATTTCTAAATATTCTCTGAAAGTTGTAACATTCATTTTTTATTGTATTTTTCCTGGTTATGCAAATGTCAAGAAAGCATTTAATTTTATCCTTTTTAACTTAAAAAAGAGTGACGAGAGTAATTGTCTATCCTCACTCTATTGTTCTCTTTTTTTCATGTTTTCCCCCTTTTATATCTGTCTTTATCCCCCCCCCTCTGGGATACGTTAGACAGCCTGTTCTTCAGTGCGGTTGCCCTCCAAGGATAATGGTGTGTCTGTATGTGTGTGTGCGCGTGTGTGCATGTGTGTGTGTGTAATCAGACAGCCTAGGGAATTAAGACACATTAATGATGTCTCTGCAGGAGGCAATGATGTGCAGCAACAGCGGCAAGACAAAATCACTAATCAATCTCAACAAATCTAATTAACTATTAATTAACCTCCAGGGTCCTAGAGGCCTCTAGGAGGGCAAAAAGAGAGAGTTGAGCAGGATGCAGAGGGAAAGATGAGTTGCTACACAGTGATAGATAGATAGATAGATAGATAGATAGATAGATAGATAGATAGATAGATAGATAGATAGATAGGAGAGAACTTTT
>JAUYWG010000046.1:4888017-4959073 GCA_034779775.1 Enteromius afrohamiltoni | reverse complement strand
GATAAAATCCGATTCTGTTTTTTTTGGTCAATATCGGACCTATTTCCGATATCAATATCGGATCGGGACACCCCTAGCCTTAAGACAAGAATTTCATGACACTGCATGAATGCATCTGATAGGTCTTAATGCACATTACACTTTGAAATGGTTAATCAGCAGTTGATTCTTCTGTAAATTCAAACTTTCCATTTAAGAGCTACAAGGCCATGTAGAATTGTGTCAACTATGGGATGGTGCATTTGTGATTGCTACAGACTGAGGGCCATGTTCTTCCCAATGGCCTGATGGCAAATCATAACCGGTTTTGATGAGAAAAAATCCTTAAGATCTTGTATAATTGATATACACCCTACTGAGAATTCAGTTTAGGGCTGTAACAAAAATCTTACAACATCCTGTAATAATAGGCACCTCATGTAATTGTTATAGCAATAAAAAAATGTTTTACTAATTTTGACTACATGAAAGCAGTACAAAAAAAAAATTCTCCATTTTCAAATAACACATAGCTGTCTTACCCTTTTCTTTGGCTGGCCCTTTCTTGACCTTCTTAGTGAGTCTTGCAGTCAGTCCCATCTCAGAGTCATCGACTGCTACATCTGCCTCATCATCAAACTCCATCTTCATCACCACACCAGCCTCTTTCTAAAAATTCAAGTATTCCCTCAGGATGAGTCAAACTTCTAAAATGCCTAGCTATGAAAACGGACTGAATGTCCTGCCGTAAAACAAAAATAACCTGCATTAGGGGCGGGCGATATGGAAAAACTATAATCACGATTTTTTCTAGGGAAAATCACGATTTTCATCCTGATTCTTTTTCCAAGTTGTTTTTTAAGACAATTGGTAGGGGTGGGTGAAATGGCAAAAAAATAAAAATAAAAATAACGATTATATCATGATTCGGTCTCATTGATTTTACTATTTTGAACAGTCAAACTTATTTGTAACCTTGAAAGGCTTTGTTTTTATAAAAAAGACAAAATATAAAATAAAGAAGGGCAGATATTTAGGTAAAACTCACTGTTATTGTATCTTTATTATTTGAATAGATAGACATTAGGAATAAACAATGTGAATAAAACAGTGCTTTTATTTTTAAGGAAGAGTAGGTGTATTCAGCAGTATTGAATTAACAAACATGAAAGGTGAAACACTACATACATTTACTTACTCTCAGCTCGTTTTTATCTGAACGAGTTTCTTTTCTGTTGAACATTGTATTAAATTCAATGAGGAACAGCTACTGTTCTCAAAATATCTTATTTTGTGTTTAGCACAAGAAAGAAATGAATACAGGCTTGTGACAACATGTAAGCGAGTAAATGACAATTATCATTTTTGAGTGAACGATCCCTTCAATGACAAGCGGTGGCGGCATGTTTATTTCTGTCCTGTGCTGCACACATCTAATATACTGGCACGTTTTCTCTTGATAGTTTACTTTCACTTTAGACAGAAGCAACTGTGTTTAACGCTGTGTTTTGGACAGTATTACCACAATCACATGTGATAATATGCTAGTTCCTATTAAAATAGCACAATACTACGATATTTCTTAAAGAGCAGATTTCTAAAAAAAACAGTTTTATGGCCCACCCCTAACCTGAATAGAACAATCTAAACGGAAGTACAGTGGCGAACCAGAGACGTACACATATTACATATTGTTTGTGTGTGTGTGTATATATATATATATATATATATATATATAGTTAAAGCATGCATGCAATTCTCATTCTGCACACACATACCTTCACAGCTTTGCCTTTTTTGGCTCCCTCCTTCTTAACGGCCTGGACCTTCATGGTGCTGGTAATGCGGGGGATGACGCGGCGGCCCTGTGGAGTAGGCATGGTCTCGTTCTTTACCTTCACCACCTTTGATTTGCCCACTTTCCCTTTCACCACAGGCATGGCATTTTGTGACTCCATCTCCTTCTTTTCCAAACGCTACATGCGAACACATAACCATTGTTGACTTTATAAAATCACTAAAAATCACAGTTTTGAAAAGTGAAATTTTCATTAAACTGACTAATACTCATTTCTTCATTCAAAGCAACAACAGTACAAGATGTTTGGTATATAAGCATCCAACAAAGTCTCGTTTACCTCCAGCTCCTCAGTAAAGTTTGCCAGATCCTCTTTCCACAGATCAGCAGGGGCTTTCATCTTGAGCGTGTTCAACTCAGTCATCTGCACAAAAAAAAGCATCAGAGCCTTTGTAAACTCCACTGCAATACTAAAATCACAAGCTGGGCTTCCATCCATCACAGACTGAGTGTCACCTTAGCATCTCTCTGTCGGCACAGCTCATCTTTCTTTTCTTTGGTCAGGTACCACATGGGCATGCTGAGTAGATAGTTATAATCAGGACCAGATGTCTCCTCTTTTTCTTTCTCCTCCTCATCATCATCCTCCTCCTCTGCATCCTGCCAAACAAAAAATGGAAAAATACTGATGCATGTAACAGGTGAAAAGGAAAAAACAATACATGAGGTTATTGTAGAGCTTACCTTCTCCTGAGCATCCTTCCATGCCTTAACAGGGTCTGAGTCATAGCCCATCTGCTGAAGCATGCGGATCAGCTCTTTCTTAGGTTTATTTTCTGAAAACAAAGATAACAAGCTTGATATAAAACATTAAAAAAAAAAAGACAGTTACCTTGAAATCTGCATTTACTTTAACACCTATGGATAGACTACATATAGTACAGCATCTCCCACCTAGACCGTGGCCACCAGCCAGAATTTCAAAATTAACTCATAAGTGATTGCAATTAAAGTATAAGAATGTTGCATTTTGTGTTTAAATGTGTATGCAGGATTAAATTTAAAAACCTTTATAATACCGCCATATATAAAATTTACCTAAACCTTTAATGTTTTACATATTTCCATTATCACTGTCATAAATCCCATTTATTCACACAATATACAGTAAACTTTATTTTAGCAGACAATATTCCATATGGATTACCCCCACAAACTCCACAACTATTTTTTGGTAGAGCAAACAATTGTTTCTGAAGCAATATTTCCTTGAATGGTCAGCTTTTCCAGAAGCCTGCATATTTTTCTTTCATATTTACTCCAGGACGCCATTTACCAACTGCCACATCCATGATACTGGTACTACAAAGAACCAATCTTGTGTAATGTAAACATTGTATCTTAATATTGTAATATTAATATAAGCTGCTTCTGCATGTGGTGTGAAACCAAAGACAAAGAGAAAACCATGCATGTCTCACCAATGACCAGTGTGCCCTGGATCTTCTCAAGAATGAATCGGGCCTGGTTGGAAAGTTTGGCACTTTCAGCTCCCAGCATGCCTAGCAGCCAGTCTTTCCTGAGGACATAATACTTCATTCTGAGCTCAAAGAAATCCTTCAAGATGTCCTCAACAGACTCGTACTTCTTTAGGCTGCCCACATGATCAAACACCACCTGCATGAGAATGATAGAGAGAACAGGAGACAACAAATGATTTTAGGATTAGGCAAAAATGTATTTTTTTTTTTTAAAGGAATCCATATTTTCAAAGTATGTGGTGCGTGCCGTTCACCATGGAGTGACAGGTGAGCAGATTCTGTAGTTTGAAGACTTTGTGTAGTCCAGCTGCCTCAGCCTCTCTCAAGCGCTCCTCAGTCATCTTAATGACGAAACGCACGGTGGTGTCTGTATGATACTCTTTATAGTCTGTGATCAAAGCAGGAAACTTGTCCGTGCCGTTCAGCATCGCCTCCAAAACATTCTCCTTATAGACCTAAGAAATGTCATGCAATTCATTATTTATTCCTAAGAAAATGTTTGTTATTTTTATCTGCTGAACTGACTAGCTCAATATTCTCCGTCACCCAGCTTTACACCAATTTTCACAGGTTAAAAACACACTGCTAATTTTATATACAGAACGAAACATGAATTTTCAGTAAAAGAAAACATTGGTATAGCTACACATTTTAAACCCTAGAAGAAAATACCACTGAAAGATCTAACAGCACTAAAATTTTACCATTATATTATGTCAAATGAGTACTTCTAACCACTACAAGTCCTACGAGAAATCATGAACTTTCTAAAGTAGTATATAAACAGACTTCACGCACCTGTGTCCAGGTTTTAATTGGCAGTTCAGTGATCTCAATGGTGGTAGAATCAATGATGGCTATCTCTCCATTATTCACATACTGATTCTTTGCCAATTCATCAATGGTGCCTTTGAACCCCTTATAGCTTGGCAGCTAGACAAATTGGAAAAATGAGAATGTTAACCAGTTCTGGATTAAAAAAAAAAAAAAAAAAAAAAGCATTTATGGCAATTCAATTTACAACTTGAATTTATTTTTACCATGGGAAGTGGATCTTCTCCATTGAGCATGCGGAGAATATTGTTGATGATCTCCCTCACATCATAGTTGGGGATGCGGCTGGCCCATCCTGTGCCGATGCCCTCACCTCCATTAGCCAGCAACAGAGGGATGATGGGTATGTACCACTCTGGCTCCACTCGCAAATTATCGTCGTAGTTATACTTCAACAGGTTATCGTCCATAGCAGGGAACAGCAGTCGAGCAAGTGGACTGAGAATAAATCCAAAATTATTTTGTTTAAATTTACTAGTTATGAAACGTTTATTTGTAAGCCATAACCACGGTGCATCTGCGTACCTGAGCATGGTAAAGATGTATCTGGGGCTGGCGGAGTCTTTGCCTCCATGCAGACGTGTGCCAAACTGACCCAGAGGCTGGAGCAGGTTCAAATTATTACTGCCCACAAAGTTCTGAGCAAGACCCACAATGGTCATCATGAGAGAGACCTGAGGAAAAGAAAAACATTAGGCCTAGTAGTTTGATAGAGACATCTTAGCACGATTTTACTTTTGAATGTGTATTTTCATATTTATACTGCTAAAAAAAAAAAAAAACTAAAGCATTGTGACAAGATTTTCCATATATGATGACAAAAGTCCTCACCTCTCCATGGTGGTATGCGGACATCTCAGCGACTGAACCAGCCAACTGAGCCACCTTCACCTCTCTCTTATCATTCCTCTTAAAACAGCAGAAAAGCACTTTCCTTTGGCCTGGTTTTAGACCTGAAACATACACGCATTACTTCTCTGCATTCTGGGATTGATTTGACCACGACTGATGTAAGCAATACTAGATTTTAGTAAATATTATAAAAGCAGCATAATTGCATCGTTTAACTATCCTTTGTTAGCCTTTAAAACTATGCGAAATATAATTCAACAATGACAACTGCTTATTTGAGTTTCTTACCATCCACCAAGCAGGGGATTGATCTCTCGTTGTCAGAGTTGGAGAACAACACAAGCTCTTTATTGATAAAGTCATGGTAGCTGAGGGATGTGGTTTCCTGTCCGTACAGGTACTCCTGTACAAAGCAGAAACAAGATCATGCTTTCTAGTGGCACACAAACGTCAACCAGTTCCTATTTAAAAAAAATAAAATTAAAAAATTAGTAATAATTTTGGCACCTCAGGCAAGTTGTGTTCTCTGCGTTGACGTCTGTTGATCATGAAACTGGTCAACCATTCCTTCCTCTCATCAACCATCTTCTTACTAAAGGCCTAAAGATATACACAAAAGTCAGAAATAACTACTTTTGACATTAAATTAAAATGTTTAAAGATGTTCAATTGTGGTTACCAGGGTGATAGCTTCATCATCAGCCGGCCCAGAGTACTTAAAAGGGATTCGGTGTCTCGTCATATCCGAAAAATACTCTTTGGCCTCCTTAGATGTGCTGGTACCCAAACCTGGAGAGGCAGACAGAAAACCACATTAGATATTTGCAAAGACACATGCACTTTTTAGAACCACTTTCTGTTATTGTTAACACCCAGTGTGCTAATGACCAAATCTGTGCCCCCTTCACTTTTTACATCACTTGCACACATATGAACAGAGTAAAAGCACTGCTTACATTAGCCAGTGGACTACCACAGGTAGACAAACCTTTGTAGTATTTGATCCTCCAGGATTTAATGCTACTTTGTTTCTCCTTCCACTCATTGAACTCTGGAATACTGTAGAAAGACAGCTCCTGCTTCTTATTGGATGCCTAGAGAGCAAATATATAGGCAGTCAATGAAAAGTTTTAACAATAAGTGTTTTTAATATTGACTAGGATAGCTGGAATCTACCTTGATGATAGGCGTGATAAACTCTTCTAGGAAGTTGTGGCGCAGCAGTGACGGCCAGTTATGATGGATGAAGTTGATGAGAAGGCCTTTAATGTGAGATCCGTCTTGATCCTGCAGAAAGCATGCATCATTATACATAGAAACTACACCCTATACTCTGTAATGGGTACACTGTGTGGAGTCTGACCTGATCTGTCATGATCATGAGCTTGCCGTAGCGCAGGCTCTTGAGTGACTCAGGGTCACTGTAATTCTTCTTGTACTGCAGACCCATGATCTTTATAATGTTGTTGATCTCAGCATTATGCATGATCTGTAAATATATATATATTAATAAAAAAAAATTAAAATTAAAAAAAAAGTCTGTGAGGTCTGTAATTGATACAACTTCATAAAGTAGGAGAGGGCGATATGGCCCAAAATCAACTCAATTAACTGAACACTTTACCTCAAGTATAATTAAATAATTGTCGTTTGATTGGAGCACTGTTTTGGAACTGACATTGATAATTGCATGCAGTCTAAATTATTTTAATGCGCAAGATTTTGCAAAAGATGTTAACGCAATGGTCATACACCTTTTTAAGGTAAAGGAATTAATAGGATTAAAATAAACAAAAAGAAAAAAAACTGAAATAATCAACATGGGAAAATTACATTGGTTAGAGTGGTTCTCATCTTTGGTTTTGATTTCTTTTTGATTAAAATCAACCACACCATGAAGCACTCGTCAAAATACTTTGGAATTTACTGACCTGTTTGATCGATGCCTCTCGAACATTGAGAATTTTACCACGCAGAGGGAAGACACCATAGCGGTCACGTCCCACAATACCCAGACCCGACACAGCCAGAGTTTTGGCCGAGTCTCCTTCTGTAAGGATCAGAGTGCAGCTAGTGGAGTTCTTCCCACCTGAAACAAAGCAGAAATCCAAAAATTAATATCCAGGCTGATGGGATTTTAATATTTTAACAGCACAACAAACTTTTTTACCTGCATCGTTGGCGTCATCCAACTTGGGTACTCCTTTAATCTTCGTGTGTTTGACAGCAGAGCATTTCTTATTGAGCTGAGCCTGGGCTTTAAACTTCACCCAGTTCATAATGCTTTCCACAATTCCACAGTTATTAGCCTACAAACAAGCCCAACGCATACCAAAATCATCAATTTGGAATTATTTAACTATAACTAAATCATGGCAGCAGCGATTCAACAATAATTAGAGGATCACAGAATCCAAGTTAAAAGGCAATTGAAGACGGTTCAATAGTCACATTTCTCACCTGTTTAACAAACTTGTCACTCAAAGAGCAGGTGGAACCGAAATTCTTCTGCTGTAACGTCATGTTCTCTTTGGTCTGAGAGTCAAAGCTGGGATTCTCAATCAGACAGTTCACAAACATCCACATGTGGTTCTTCACCTGCATACACAAGAGCAGCACTTTACATCCAACCCCAAATTTAGAGTGCCATAATCTTTGAGATGTGCAAGTTTTAGAAATTATCAGTACGTACCTGGAAAGGTTTGACAGCCACTCCAGCCTTGTTCTTCTTTTTCACAACTTCAATCAGTTTGGACACAATCTGGTCTGCAACATAGTCGGTATGTCTGCCACCCTGGAACACACAACTTCATATTTAAAGCACTTTCCACTGTCTTTACACTTTAATACCCATTGTAAGCAGCCCTTTTGGAAAGTTTTGGTTAATGCAGAAATATTATGCTGAACATAATGCCATACCACGAACATGAAGATGTTTACCTTAGTTGTGGCGATGCTGTTAACAAAACTGACTTGCTGGAACCCCTTATCACTAAGGGTAAGACACACCTCCCAGCGCTCATTTACGATCTCATGGACAATTGTCAGGGGAGAACCATTTTCATCCACCTTATCCTTTAGATACAAGTCCACATAGCTACGGAAACCATTAACCTGAAAAGATAATAAAAATTAAACCCAGGAAGAAGCAGTAACAAACCAAGTAAAACAAAAAAACAAAACTTACAGCCAGCTTCTTGCCGTTGAGAAAGACACGAACACCCTTAGAGGAACCAGCGATGTCATATGCTCGCCGAGTCAGCAGTGCGACAGTGTCTTTATCTAAAGCTTGCATCTTGAACTTTGCCAGATCCGGCTGGAATGTGATGCAGGTGTAGTCATCGCCATCAAAGGGTTTGATGTTGCACTCGCCCGCTCTGCTCATGTTATCAAACCATGTCTTTTGGGGTAAAGATTAAACATCCAAGAAAAGGCGCATCAGTTTGGATCAATGCTGCCACTATTAAATCAGACTGACTGTACGATAACTGAAGCATCACAATCTGACTGGACTGCTCACAGAATTCTAAAGTGACAATACTGCTCTTTTTAACCACCAGAGGGCAAAATCAACTCACAGACAATACTTCTACATAAAACTAGCTGGTGTGCAGTTGCAGAGGATTTCAGTTGCAAAGATTTAGTTCTTAGGATTTAGGCATGTATTGGACGAATAAAACGTTTATTTTTTCTCTCTCCACAGGATATGAGATACAGAAAGAGAGACAATTACATATTGAAATATTTATGTGGGGGGAAAAAAATTAATCATTCAGAATAGTTCACAGTAAATATAACACCACAAGCATAAAGGGTCATTCACACCAAGAGCTATAAAGATTCTGATAGTTTTCATAAAAAAAAAAAAAAAAAAAAAAATCTAAAATCACTCTAAAATCATAAAAAGCTTAATGTCCATACAGCTAGCATTATTTCTATACACAAAAGAGCATCTTTATTTAATCTGATTTCTTCACATGGACTAACATACGGTATGGGTTAAACCAGTATAATTGAACAATTGCAGTCTTATTTGTTAGAAATTCATTTCAACAAAATATGGCAGCATGGTGGCGTCACATGATATAAGGGCCTTTCACGCAACAGGAACTATTTCATAGTACCCAAACTAATTGTGGAACTACCCACTTTTTGAAACGTTCCCACCACAGGAACAATTAGCTCCTACTTCAGGAGTAGGGTCTAAAAAAAGTACCAGGAGCTATGCTCATTAGCTGAAAGTACACGGAAACGCCCTCACCTGCCATGATTTAAAACTCTATGTAAACAATATACTGTGTAGACATTGTATGAACTTATTTCTTTCATAAACTGCATTTACCTGAAGACTGTCTACAGCGTTCTTTGTTTGCCTTGTTGAACTTGATTTGTTTCCCTTGCAAAACGCACAAATGACGTTGCTGTTGACCAGTTTACGTCACTTAGTACCCACTGCGAGTGCCACAAGTAGCACTGGAAAATATTTTGTGCAAAATCGCCCCAGTACTTTTAGTTCTGAAACTAAAACGATCCGGAAGGCCCTATAGTCAGTCTAGTTCTTTATAGATCAGTGATCACAACAGAAATTAATACCATGTACAATTTCTCTCCCTGTATCAATATGAAAATTATATAATGTATACAAAATTATGAAGTAGTCAACATTTGAAGTAGATCAGAAGATGCGATTTGGTTTTAGGACAACTTTAAAAGGTTTTGATCCACTTCAAATGTTGAACACTGTTCATTAGTTTTATAATATAAAACATTTGTATAATACTTGTGTTCAACATGCATGGAGGGATCAGGTATCAAACTTACCTGTTTGAAACAGTGTTTTGACTCACGGCACGCAGTCTCCACCGTGAACTTGACGCTGAAGATATTACACAGCTTCGCACCATATCCGTTACGACCACCTGTTGACAACACACATGATTACACATTAAAATCGATTCCAAGTCCATTCATATGAATCCATGCAGCTAGATCTCACCTGTGACCTTTTTCTCATCATCATCGTAGTTACTAGAGGTCAGGAGTTGGCCGAAGATTAAAGCAGGTACATACACTTTTTCTACCTTGTGCTCAACCACAGGAATACCCTTCCCGTTGTTCCACACACTGATGGTGTTATTCTCCCTGCACACAGAAACATGCTTAACTTTGATTGTTCACCGTTTTAGATCGGGAAGTCATCTTAATCTCATCCAAGCACGCAAAGTACTTACGAGTCAATGTTGACCTTGATGCAGTTCATAGTTTTGTCCCTCTGTTTGTTATCAGCAGCATTCACTTTGAATAGAAGAATGATTATTTATATAAAAAAAAAAAGCAATGGAGCATAAGCAATGAAAATGCAAAAACTGTAGTGTTCATTGTTTAAATTTTTTTTTAGAATTTAATGAAACATGCACTTCAGTAGTTTCAGTTGAGTGGCCTAACAAGAGTGTTATTTAAAAGCTCACTTTTCTTTAAACAAGCAGTTCTCCATTCTAGTCCTTACACTTCTTAAATTAAGGTAAATATTAAAGATAACTCTCATAATATAATAAACTCACCCAGAATCTCATCAAAGATCTTGTAGAGTCCCGGGACAAACGTGATGTCTCTGCAGTTCATTCCCACACCCTCATCAAACACCCACATTTGCTAAACAGAAGAGAAAAATCAAAGACAAGCTGGTTTATTCTACAGTTGCAATGGTACTGCCATCTAAAAACATCCGAGTTGGCCAGGATCTGGACAGATTCTTTTTTTGGTATGGTTCAGCAAGAATTGCTTTAATAAAATGGGTGACCACTTTAGAATATCCACTGATTCTACTGCTGTATGAAAAACGTATTATGGCAGTATGCATTATTTATAAAAATTGGGTGAAAGTGGTCCTGAAAAAAAAAAAAAAAAAAAAAAAAAAAAAAAAAGCAGATATGCAAGATCTTTACCTGGGTAACAGGCTCCACAGAGCCTATGTAGGTGTCAGGCCGGAGCAGGATATGCTCCAGCTGGGTCTTCTTCTGATAGATCCTCTCCACAGACAGCCGCTTCTGATCTTTCTTGGGCTTACTGAGAGCCTTATTTTCAAACAAACTCTAAAAAAAGACACAAAAACAATGTTACATCACATAAGAAACCAAGATTACTAAAAGAAACTAATGCACTTTTAATGACTACAATCAGTGTAATGATTTTCTGCTTTATATTATGATCTTGAGTAAGTTACAGCATTTACAGTTTTGTTTTGTTTTTTTTTATGTACCCACACATTCCATAAAATGTCAAGATTTTTATTTAAGTGTGTGTCTGAGTAATTGTACAATTGGATTTAATCATTACTCAATTTGGCCCCCCTTTTTGAAAGATTTTGAAAATGGATGGCTTAGGAGCTGTTATGGTGAAGGCCAGTCTTAATCTATAAAGCATTTTGGACACCATTTGAATGACAATTTACTGAAAAAGATTACAGGCATAACCTGTTTCAAAACTTGCGGTTTTGTTAACGCTGTTAACATTAAATTTAACGTTAACTGAATAAATAAATAAAATAAAGCGTAAGACTTTCTCTTTCCGCTTTTGCCACCACGTGGGATCAGCACCACGCTTGTTGTATACTGTAACTTTACAGTATGGAAACGTAGCGGAAATTACGGTTACCATTGTAACTTTCTTCGGTTTTATTTTTTTTAACTCGTTGCGAAGACTCAATATACAATGCAATGCACAGTGTGGCCTACACTTAAAAAAAACAACAACAATGCATTATTCTACACGCAAGACATAATGCTAAACGTTCGTTAGTGTCCAACATCAACATATGAGCTAAACCTATGATAGCCGAATAAAACACTTAAAATTTCAACCATAAACTAACTACTGTAACTTAAACATAACTAGCATTAAGTAACATAACAATGCAAGAACAAAAACAAAGAACAAACAGACAACATGACACATCCAACAGAGATATTCTGTATTCTTGCAACAACTTGCATACATAATACATAAACAAGGATTATCATTATGGGTCCTGTTTCTATGATGATGAGGATGATCTTGTAAAAAAAAAAAAAGAAAGAAACTTACCTTCAGTGGTCCTTCAGTTCCAGCCATTTTTTTTACCGTTTACCTCTTGCACGAACGAAGTAAATAAAATGATTTTACAAACAGATCTGCCTTTAACTGTATAAAATCACTAGCTTTCCTAAACCAAAGACGCTTCAAACTATCTGAACTAAACTTACGAACGCATAAACTAACCCACTGACACACGCGCGACTAACCCAGAGCAGTGCTAACCGATTTTCAATTTTCAAATCACACATATGTCGTCCCGCCAAGGACAATTGGCCAATCGCTCTTAGGAGTGGGTTGGGTTTTTTGGCGTTTTTAACCAATGGCATTATAGTTTTTGAGCAGCGTCCCGCCTACTTGCATGCGTCCAATAACACAGGCGATAGCACTTTTTAAGCCAATGACATTTTTGTTCCGGTCTCTCTGACGGTCAAGCGGTCAAAAACATTATTGTCAACAAATAGAAAAATGCTTGCGTTGTTGTTATTATATTTCTGTACGGCATAAAATAGACTGAGAAAAGTGTCCGAAGAATAAAAGCTTGTTGATGAAATATACTAAATCCTGTTTAATCCCTTTTGTAACGTTTATTCTTAATTGCTTCTTTAAATTATAATTTATAAACAACAATGTTTAAAATATATAGTTTTCTCTGTTGCCATATATCAAATAATTGCCGTAAAATTATTTAACCTATACATTTATTGAGACAACAAATGCTGTTATTATTAGTAGTAGAATGCATTTTAATGTATGTATTTATTGCATTTTTAAATATGATTATTCGCTTTAGGTCACATATAGTCATAGTCACCATATATACCCTACACATTTTTTCATTTAAATGTACTTGTAAGTGAAATGGAAGCAGACACACAGACAGATTTCCTCTGTGATGGGGTATAAAAGCTGATTGGTTGTTGGAGTGGTAATAACATTGATTCATGATGCACATGTGCCTCTACCTCCCTCCCCTTTCTGTCTCTCCCTTCCTCTCTCAGCCTCCTTCATTTCATCACTGTCCTTGGGTGTGTATAGCAGTGTCTGACATTCTGTTGCTGAGGACTGTGTGTGTGTGTGTGTGTGTGTGTGTGTGTGTACACGCACAGTAGCCCAATGACGTTGTGAATTTGTGCTCATCCAGGAACAGAAGTCCTCCAGCAGCATCCCGTGAGCAGGGCAGAGGAGCAGTATGTCAACCCACCCCAGCAGCTGAGCTTTGCTGTGGGATACGCAACTACGTAGAGGTGAGTCTCTTTATCCTTCTCTCCTTTTCCATCCTGTCCCCCTTCCATCCATTTGTCTTAATGAAATATTCATGATTTACAGCCTCTGTTTGTCCTGATTGTCATCTGCAGCTCTTATAGCAGAGGTGAGCTAGGTTAATGCTTTCTATAAAGAATGTAAGTAATTATTTTCACACATTATTCTTGATCAGGCATTGTGTGTATTGAATACAAGGTTATGCATCTGTGCGTAGCCAAGGAAATGTTGATGTGCATGTACAATTTCTGTTGTTTTAGCCCTGCAGTGAAAGTAAGCTTTTATTTGCTGATATGTGCACACAGGTCAGATTCGTCCCCTCCCATCTCCATATCGATTTGTTTGCTATTGCCATTCCCTGCCTGTCAGCTACTTAGCAGCCCTACCCCCCTAATTCTTATAGATGGGATAATGTGTGTGGGGGGCAGTTTTATGGCCATTAGCTTCATATCTCCATCACAGACTTGTGAAAGTGAGGCCCTTAAAGTCATACAGTGAGTGTCAGTGGCCTAGACGGTCAGGTTACAGCTATTTATATGTTTAAGTTATATGTTATATGTTTGCTTTAAATTGTAGTCCTGTCTTGTGTTTAATATGTATTTAGTGACTGATTAGCCCCAAAAAAGGAGCAAAAAGCTGTCAATGGGCCAGTATCAGTTTTACGGTACTAATAGGTACATTTTAGGGGTAAACAAGGCAAGAGACAGCTTTTTTATCATTTTTTTCTGAGCGTATAAAGAGGCTGTGGTTAATGCATCAGAGGTTTGAACTTAACCACAGGGGAGGCGAACTTTTTTCAACCACCTCTCCTAATCACAGTTATTCTCTACACATTATTCCATCACTGTAAAAATGGTAAAAACCTGTAATTTGGTTAAAAACTATAATAGATCTAGGCTAATTGGGCATTTTGTGTATTTTACAGCAAAATACTACAGTTAAATACAGTTTTTGGAAATGATAAAAAAGAAGTCATCTTTAATTTGACTGCTCACATTTGATGGTTCTCCGTTAAAATAAGTGTTTCTATTTATAATCTTATCAGTTGTGTAAATTAGGGTTCAATATTACATTTTATATTGTCAAATAGAAATTATTTCTTTATATTAGTGTTGTCTGATGTTACCATGATGGTGTCTTGCAGAATACCTACATATGAGCTTTATTTATTAAAGGTGGTTTTTAATATATTGTGAAGGTAAAGCAAATTTTAGTCATTTATCATAGTTTTGTTTTTTTGTACTGTAAATGTAATTTTAGTCTGTGAAACTTAAAATGTTCTAGGCAACCACAGCTGCCTTTTTCATTACCACAAAAAAAAAAAAAATTAACAGTAAAAATACAAATAAACTAAAATGTGCAGCCAGATAGATAGATAGATAGATAGATAGATAGATTGTTGCGAAGATATTATGGTAGGGGCACTGACCGTTCTAAGGTGCTGTGCAGCAGATGGCAAAGTGGCCTGTTGCCTGGACACTGTCTATGTGGCAGCCAAATCCAACCTGGCCAACTGGTCAGTGCTGTTTATGCTTGTGTGTGTTTTCTGCCCCTACTAAAAGAATTTAAAGCATAGCACTAAGTACTTGTAAAAAGTTTTGAGCTTGAATTATTTTCATTTAGCGCTAGTTTTTGGAGCGGATTTTAGAATCAGCACTGCACACACACAAAAAAACAGATTTTAATATTTTTTCAAATATTCAGTGACATGTGTGCCTCCTCACTTGTAAAGCATGGACTGCCACTGCTCTGTTTGTGGCCAAGAAACCTTTTCCCGTCCATATGCAGTTAAATTTTATAGTTTCACTCTTTCAGATTGAAGATGTCCTCCACTCTGCTGGCCGAGGCAGAAGAGGATGTGTTTGGTGAGTGACCTCTCCCGTCTGCCCATCCCCTCCCCCTTCCATTAATGCCCAGATCTTCATTTCCACACTCCCAATGCACTGAGCGCATTACAGGAGAGAGCAGCTACAGTCTGGCCTCTAAAAGCACCAGGGACTACGATTCTCTCTGAGCATGTGCACTGGTTGGTTTTAGAGTCATAAATATTTTAATAAACATTTTTGTGATTTTTTTTTAGATGCCATCTATCTTGGTTGAGAAATAATGGTAGATGTAATGGGTGCAGTCAAGAGTTTGGCTTCACAGGGTTTTTGTACAGGCTTTGAAGGTACAGCTTGCTGAGTCAGTGTCTACGTCACCACAGGAATTAGTGCTGAGATCTGAAAACAAGTTGGGAGAAAAAAGTTTGCTATGGAATGGAGTAGATCCGTGTGAATTTTTAAAAGCATGTTCGAACTCGCCATGAGCAGACTACAACAGAGAATGCATTAGTGCCCACACACCTTTTCTGTGGTTCTGGAAGTATTTAATTGGTTCTGGAAGTATTTTTACTGTATTATTTTTCCTATAGGGGATTTTTTAAAAAGTCGTTGTTTAAGGGTTATAAGCCATGAACCAAGCCAACATGCTACAAGGTGAATTACAACATTACATATTTTATTTGAAGCAAAATTATATTTTAAAATATAACAAAAATCCAAGGTACAAGATTGTGAAGGGATAGTTCCTAAAGGGATAGTTCATCCAAAAATAAGTTCAGTTTTTACTATTTTTTTATTGTCTTTTTTTACTCACTCCCAAGTTTTTGAAGCCAGTATTTATTTCTTTTTCTTTTGCTGAAAACAAAAGAAGATATTTTGAAGAATGCTAGTTACCAAGCAGTTGGTGGTGACCATTGACTTCAATAAGGATGGAAAAATGTTCTTAAAGTAAATATGTGTGTATAAAAAAAAACTGCCGTCACTACGATGGTACCCTTCCAATAGGTACCTTATTTACTCATAAAAGGGTGCATAAAGGTACATATTCTAAGTATATGAATTAGTATGTTGTAAATGGTGTATAGTAGTTCCATTTGAAAGGGCACCATCCCAGCTTTTCTACAATTTTTTTTCACTGTTTTCTCATAATGTTTTATCCCTCAGTCCAGTGCTCTTAGTTGACCTTGAGCATGTCATTTGACTACTTTTGGCTGCTTTTACTGCCTTTACTTGCCACTCACCATTAAAAATTAATTGTGGTGAGCTCATGTAACAAACAGTGATGTCATGTGCCAGCAAAGTTGTACTGACATAATTAAATTAATCATTTTTGACATGCACATATTATTTAAAAAAGTACAATTCCGCTACATGCTAGAATACTGATTTTTTTAAATATAACACAGTACAGTATAAAGAACACAAATGTCACTCATTTATTTATTTATTTGATTCCCATAGACATTCAAATCACAGCAACTTGTATACTTATGAATATAATTATATGAATTTGATATGGATATGAATTTGTGCATTTTTTAAAACAAGCACATAATATTGTAATATGAATACTAGTGCTATCACTATGGCATGATGTTGCATTGTCATTCAGTGTAACAACATATTTATGTAAAAATTCAAACAACATGCTTATTCTAACTTGTACAGATTAAAATATATAAATGTAAAATATAAAAAATATATTTTTATAAAAATATTTTATATAAAATAAGGAAGCATATTCAATTTCAATGTGTTTTAATGAGCAAAGAAATCTTACTGACAAATGGGTATAACCTAGGATAGTGGCAAAATGTAAAAAAAAAAAATAATAATAATAATTAAAACTAATTAGTATTTGGGGTGAAAGTAATTAATCTTTTAATGTGTCAAAAAATAGATTTTTTTTGTAAACGTCCCTGAGAAGATTGTTACACTGAATGACATTTGTGGAAAAATATAGTAAATCAAATTTTTAATAAAAAAAAAAAAAAGGGTCTCTCACTTTAGTGTATTTTTAGTGTGTGTTTGTGTACTTCCTGTTTCATTGACCCTCACACACACCCCTTGGGTGTACATGAGGAATGGCCGCCCATCATTTATATAAGTAATCTAGGCTGTTGACAGCTTAATAGAGCTTCAGGCCTGCTTTACGGTGTCACTGCATTTTATGGATTGTTACGAGAACACTAATGTGAGCATGAGCGTGTGTTGAGAGCAGTGCAGCAATCTTTTATCAGGATTTTCGTCGTATTTGTGGTGTTTGTTTGTGCGTCTTGGGCTTTTGTCTCCAGATGCTCAGTTTCAAAGGATCTCAGGGAGTAAACATATGTCTGTGTGTTTTATGCCACATTAGATCTGACGGAGGCGGTTCCAGAGACCGAACGACTTGACAGCAGTCTACAGAAAGCCAAAGCACAACTGTCAATCAAAACCAGGAGACATCGTCCCTCTCGAACCCGCCTGAGAGACAGCGTGAGCTCAATAGATGGAGATGACAGCATTGATAGAATGGTTTGTGAATGTTATAGATTTCGTGCATCTGACTGAATGAGTAGTTAACCCAAAAATGACAATTTTGTCATGTGTCATGTTATTTACTCACCTTCTTGTCGTTTCAAACTCATGTACTGTTATAAGGACCATCACCATACACTTATTTTCCTGACAGTCCTGATCCACTTTATGTCCTATAAGTAAGAAAAGAATAGATAGTCATGATAAGCACTAGATACAGAGCATTTTTTGCTAAAAAATACAATAAAAAAACTAAAAAAACAGTAAAAATAAAGAATGTTATTACAATTTATTTATTTCTATTTTAATATATTTATAAAATGCAATTTCTGGCAAACCTTAATTTTGATCAGCCATTATTCCAGTCTTCAGAGTAACATTCGGAGCCATTGGTATGTTGCTCAATAAACATTTCTTTTATTATACATGTTGATAATAGTAGAAAATAGTGATACATTTATGGATTTTTTTGATGAGTAGAAGAAAAAAAATATTATTAAAATAGACATAGACATAGTCTCCTTGTTTAATAAAAGTTTAAAAAGTTTTTATTATTCACTAAAAATCCTCTTCCCTTCCGCTAAATCTCTTTATTTAAAATATTCATGGTTCTTTTTGTTGGTACTTTTCAATAAAAAAAAGATTTGCGTGAATTTTTATTTTATAAATCTTCTTTTTTGTTCCACAAAAGAAAAAATAACAGCATATACACACATACACACATATATATTTATTTTGCTTTTTATTATTTGATATAGTGTTTATTATTATTTTATCATTATTATTTATTTTTATTATTACCTATTTTTTTTATATAGCTTTTTTATTATTGCTAGTTATTGTAGTATATCAAGTTAAACTAATTGAAAATGAGAAATGTTACTTTGACAAGTTTACATTTTTCAAAAATATTTTTTTCATTAATATTTATTTAATTTAAAGTAACAATTTTTTTATTATTATTATTATTTACTTGGTTACTTATTTAGTTAATTAGTTAGTTTTAGTTTCATTTGACCCTAAAAACATGCATGTGAGGTTAATGAAATATGAAATTGTGTCATTGTGTTTCTGCACTCTAGAGTTTTGGTGGCTCCGTGCAGACCTCCTCTTCTCCAGTCCACCCTTCCTTTCGCTGCTCCTCCCCCTCCTCTGACCTGCTTCTTTCCTCCCCTTCCTCACGGAAAGACCGAACATTCACCTTTGACCCCTACACTGTGGTTGGAGAAAGGGAGGCACAAGATGAAAGACGGAACTACAGGCACCTCCTGAACACCTCCTCTCAAGAGGCTTTGCCCCTCACCCCATCTAAGTCTCCCTCCAGACCCTGTGCCCATTCAGAGACATCTTCCCCAGCCCATCTTTGCCAGGCAGACCACCTCAAGTCACGTGAGGGCAGCCAGCCCCTTCTACACTATGGAGAATACTCACAGAGCGAAGGTTCGAACTCCATATGATCCCATCTAATAGAGTATCATAATTATCATTAACTATGTGAATTCTGATTCTAAAATTAATTTGATTAAAGGAACACTCCACTTTTTTTTGTGGACTCATTTTTCAACTCCCCAAGAGTTAAACAGTTGAGTTTTACTGTTTTCAATTCCATTTAGCCAATCTCTGGTTCTGGTGGTAGCACTTTTAGCGCAGCTTAGCATAGATCATTGAATCTGATTAGACCGTTAGCATCTCTCGCTCAAAAATGAATCAATTTCCACAGCTTCTTACGTAGAGTTTGAAATGTTTTGAATTTCCGGTTAGTAAAAACCATTAGTATTCCATTGGGACTATAATAAATACAATTGAGTGCATAGTGCATAAGTGCATAGTACATAGTGCATAATTTGGGACACAGCTTAGGTCTCCTTTAAAGTGATTCTGATCCTGATTAACACTGGTCTGGATTACTGTAGATCCTTATTTTGAGCCTCTATTCTGATTCTGATCTAGACTCAATTCTGGGCCCAGTTTTTCAGTTTTTCTTTTAATCTAGATCAGTATCCCCTGTTTTTCTATCCTAAATCAGATAAACATTCTTACATTTTTTTAAAGCAACATTACCATCACCATGATCTGAATCTAGATTACCTGTGCTTTAAATTGGAATACGTATCAAAATATAGGATACAGTTTTGAAGTTTTAAATGTTGTTCCTGTACTCCACCAATATAATCCTGAACTAAAAAGGTTCAAACAACACACACTAATGGTCTGATCCAGATCATAACCAAGATTTGATTATTTGATCTAATCCAATCACAGAATTTTTTTTTTTTTCTTTTGCACATATGAAGATATGAACCCATCTGACAGCAGAAATATGTTTTCTGAAATATCTCTTACTATTTACAGCTCTGGAAATTCCGATTTATGAATGAAAAATTGGTAATATGTATGATCCAGTCACATTTGCTGTCTAAAAAAACTGATCCATTCTGATACATATTAAATGTTTCAAACACCTGGTTCAGATTCTGATGCTCATTTTGATGATCTGTTTTCAGATGACAGTCATGACACAGGCCCTGATGAACCTGATAGTCCAACAGTGCTGCTGGACAAGAAAACCAGAAGGCGTTTTCTAGATCTGGGGTTAGTATCCTACAAGTTTCAACAAAAACTCAAGTGATTAAATGTTTTAGATGCAGTGTTTACCCAAAACTTTGTCTATAAACATTATTTGGAAGATTTTAAACAGGGACAACTGTAATTAAGCAATGTCTAGATATACCCTATAAAATACAAAATGTCTTAATTTTTAAGGCTAAAATGTGTTTTAATGTCACTATTGATAAGGATTGTTTAATCTTTGAATAATATTGGTCTTTAAATGCAAGATATTTAAAGTGTACCTGAAATATGTTTGCAATAGTTCCACTTTAGCACAATCAAATATATTTCAGTATTTCTTTAGTTGCAGCACTACTTTTGCACAATTAATTTCATTAAGTACAAAATTAGTTGTACCAATTAAGCATAAGTATACCAGTTCAGGATATTAAGTACAATTGCATAAGTGCATAACAATAAGTATTTTCAGTATATGTGGCATGACATTTTAAATCCATTTTAGTATATTTATTTTTCACTAAGGTACTTTTTGACAACCGTAAACAACACTGTCCTGTATGTGAGAGCAGTAACACAGATGCTGTAGTAGTGGCCAGAGTTGTGCTTTAAGGCCTGTTCACACCAGGCACGATAACGATAATGGTAGCGATAAAGATATAGTTCTAAAAATCGTTCTCTATGTTAAAGTATTGCAGCGTCCACAATACAACTATAACGATAATTGAGCTTGGTAAGCAGACGATATTGTTCGCTGGTGTGGATGCAAATATAGTTATCGTTATCTTTATAGTTACCGTGCATGGTGTGAATGGGTCTTTAAAGGTTATCTGCTTGTTTTTCTGTGGGCAGGGTCACTTTACGTCGCACGTATGGAAAGGTCAGGAAAGACAGATCCAACAGACTATCAGCAGGAAATCGGTATGTGTGTGAGTCTGCCCTGCATTTATTCAGCTAGTGTCAGTGATCTGAGCACCAGTGATTCCTTGCATGCCTGTACAGATGTGTGAGGTATTTTGTATGTTTGTGTACAGGGATTCAGAGAGAGCAGAGAACAGGACCTCACGTTCTTCTGGTCCACCGTTTGTGCCTTTCTCCTGGTTCAGTGAAAGATTAAGAGGTTCTGGCTCCCCCAAGAACATCCAGTCCCCATCCAGACCTTTCACCCAGGTAACCTAACTTTAACTAGGGTCCACAGGATCTGTTATTATTTTATAAGGAACAATAAGGTGCTGCAGTAATGATGATTCATAAAGGCCAACCCGAAACTGAAAACATAGCAAGTGTTAACCAGACCTTATTTTAAGAATTTAACCAAAAACTCAAAACTTAAACAAACATATTTTAGGATGATGGACCCAAAAGTGCTAAAATGCTAGCTCGTTTCCAGGTTTTATCTCATTTTATTTGAAAGATTGAGGGTTTGGGCGGTTAAAATATTGGTTTGATAACAACCCCACAGCTGTGTATACAGTATTTCAGGGTTTAAACAGAAATTTTTAAAGGGACAGCTGCAAAAAATTGAATGTACGGGTTAGAGAGAGGGTGGTGAAAAAATTGCAGTTGAAAATAAATAGGTGCAGTGAGTGAGCATGTTATGCTATGTTATGTTACATGATTGTTCACAATTTTTTTTTTAAATATAATCAAAAATAATAATCCACACTGCAATAATCTCTGACAGATATTAATTACTTATTTTAAACAGCCAATTATGGAGTATTACATCACTATAATGCTCATTCCTCTCTCTTCAAGGGCTCCAGTACTGAAGAGGACCTTGATTCTTCAGTGGGTTTACTGGAAGACTGCAGACCCTGCAAGACTGAGTCATCACAACCCTATCAGACCCTCCCCGAGCATTCAGATGGGGTGAGATAGAAGAACTTAATCTATACTGTAGAAATTATTCACTTGACCACTGAAAAAACAGCAGCCATTACCCCAGAATTACATGATTCTTCAGAAATTGTTCTGATTTGATTTGATTTGATGCTTAAGAATTTTTTACCGTCAAAATATTAATCTTCATATAATTAATATTATATGTATGTGTACTGTGCATATGTATATATAAATACACATGCATGTATATTTTTTAGAAAAATAGGTTGTGTTTATATATTCAACATTTTAATGTATAATAAACGTATATGAATATAAATATTGAAATACATGTTAATGTTTTCTAAATGTATACTGTATCTGTGTGTATTTATATATACATAATAAATATACACAAAACACTCACATATATTATGCAAAATATTTTGGATGTAAATAATTTTTTTGTAAATTTTTTTGACAACACAATTTTTTTGTCATTATTAATGTTGAAAACAATTTGTGCTGCTTATAGTTTTGCAGAAACGTGATACCATTTAAAAGCTTTGGGCACAGTAGGGATTAAACAATTATAAAATTATTAATACCATTATTAAGCAAGGACACATTACATTTGACCAAAAGTGACAATAAAGATATTCATAATGTTACAAATTATTTCCATTTCAAATAAATTATGTTTATATATAATTAATTAATTATAATTATATAATTATTCTATTTTATGTTTTGTTTATCAAAGAATCCTGGAACAAATGTATCACCATTTCCACAAAAAAAGGCAGTAAAAATGGCAACATTGGCAATATAGGAATCATTATTACTAATTGCGAACCTATAATGATTAATAATATATGTGCCCCAAATCAGCATATTAAAATAATTTCTAAAGCATCATGTGACATTGCAGACTGGAATAATTATGCTGAAGTTTTAGCTTTGCAGTCACAGGAATAATTACATTTTAAAATATGTAAAAACAGTTCTGTTTTTAATTAAACAAATGCAGCCTTTATGAGAATAAAAGTCTTTTTTCATAAACTTTTAATTGTTTAACTTTAAGTGTATGTATATAAATACACCTAAGAATGCAGTTATTTAATGCTAAATCCAAATAGGGACAGAAAGGTTGCAGAACTGCTTGCAAGAACATCTTAATATACAGGTAGAACATTAATATAGATTTTTCATGAAGTGCTGTTTCAGTCCTCTCTAAGGCAAAGAGGAACATTTGGAGATCGATGGCGCTGACACACTGCTACACAGCAAGGACAGTCATATTATATTGAAGTGAAACAGATTCACTCTAGCTTAATCATATTAATGGTGGTTTGGACTGCATATTCAGTTTGTGCTCAGTGAATCAATTGCTGTGTTGATTCAATATGCTAAATTAAAGCATTTGGTACATTTGCATGTTGGTTTGCATTAGCGGTCATTCTTCAAAAATTACACCTGTAACCAACAATTCTATTTTGTTCCTTGTGAAAAAGAAACTTGCTCTCAACTATTCTGTGTCTATTTTTATTTTATTTTATTTTTTTTACAGAATGACTGTGAAAGCAGCCGAGGCACAGATTTCAGTTTTAAAAAGAAAATGCTTTCTGCTGCTGGTAAAGATAGGACAGAGAGACAGAATGGAGTTTACGGAAAACGGGACAGCGGGAAAAATGGACACAGTGAAGATGGACAAAAATTACTGACCACTTGATGGCGATTCTAAAAGACTGAATACAATATGCTGCAGGTGCCATTATTAATGTGAAACATTGCGTTGGCTTTCACAATGTATTATTGATGGATATAGAAATAAAGATTACTTGCAAACTTTGTTCATTTATATATTTTATTCAAAAACTGATTCAGGAATATGTGCAAGGTGTCTGAAGGTGAAGTGTGGCATTGTTGTATCGTACGTCTTTTTGTAATTTATTTGTAATTAATTGTACATCAATGAGACCAGCATATTTATCATGAAAACATTCACAAAAAATATTTTGAATCATTATTATTATTTTTTTTATGACTTTTATATGCTTGAATAATCTGGATTATGGATAACAGCTGGACATAGAAGTGAAAGGCATCCTATTGACAGATTTACGCTTTAAAAAATGAATGACAAATTAGCATAACTAATATTCATCCGAATATTTGGACATTTATATGCCACCTTTATCATTAGATTTGTCGTTACAGATTAGCTGAGTGTTCTGGGATGAAGCCTTTGGCACAATGATGACATAACAGTGTTTGAATTATTGTGGGACTGTAGAGAAAAAATCTATGTCCTACAAGCTGACATAATGTAGCCCGAACAAATGAGCCAGAATGAAAGAATATCTTGACCAATGTCCCCTAAAAATTATTATTTGTCCATTTCCATACCTCCTCACCCACTGAAACCTATTCAAGACCTTTGGTTCACAAAGTGAACTTAGGGCAAGTTGCAAAAACAGCTTGAACAAGTCTCAACATTAGCCATCTAATTTGTTTTCTTCTGGCCTGGTCATAACTTTTTAACGTTAGTTACAAATATTTAGATTTGCCAGATTTTAAACAGAAAAGTGAGACTGGTTATCTCTGAGTTCAATTTAGAATTAACAGTATCTTAACTTTTTTTTTTTTTTTAATTTAAATCAAATTACAGCAATTAACCACTCAGAATTAATGCTTTGGTAAAGGGAATAGTTCAATATTGAAATTTTTAGAGTCTGCTAACACACAAGAATTCGTAATGTCAGATTTAGCTCTACCTTTTCTGTAAAACTGAATAAGCCTCTTAAAATGTGATTTTTAATATATATATATATATATATATATATATAAACTTTTACTCAAGTACAAATGTAAAATTAACACTTTAACCTTTATTAGAGTATGAACAATGACATTACAGAACAAATCATAGGAATTTATAGCAAACACTATAGTGCTTTTAAACCATACTCCAGTAAAATGTATTATACTGTATACATTATAGTATTTACACCATTTTGATAAAGAATGCTACAGCATAATGTTGTATTTAATAGTGAACTGATAAACTGTATATTATTGTATACTTTTTTACTGTAGTGTATTAGTTTGTAGAAAACGTACAGTATTGGGTAAAGTAATTTACTATAGTTGTCATATTACCACCGTAACTTTACCACAACTAATTAATTACTTTACTATAGTGTGGTTCAAAAACACTATAGTATTTAGTACAACATTACTATAGTACTAGAACTATTGTGATCTATTTTTGGATTTTTGAATAATTAAGAAATTAATTATTTATTGTTGTGAAACATTAAAATAACAGTTGTATTTACAAAATAGCACTGCCCTTGGAAACCAGGGGCCTGTTCCATAAACCAAGATTAGAGTATAAGCCAGGCTTATTTCAGTTAGTCTGACTTATTCACAGTTAATTTGTATTAAAATAATTCAGACTATCTGCCATAAGCCTGGCTTATTTGGTAAACTTGTTTTATGGAACAGGCCCCTGTATATTTAAGAGTGTGGAGCACAGTGATTTTAGTGCTACTTATACCCTAATACTGAATTATAATCACCATACACGTATTATATGTATTTATTTACATAAAAGAAAACCATGGTATAGCAATGATGTTGCCTTGAAACATAGCAAGTCGTGATATTACATACTTGATGATTAATCAAAACTTTCAAACGTCGAGCATTTCTTCTAAATTAAAAGTTCAACACAATCTCCCGTCCAATCAAGAGACGCTACATCAGACCACCCAATCGGATTGATTTGTACTGCAGGAAAACAGACATTCTCGTCCAATCAGAAGACGCGTTCTTACACACCAACATGGCGGCGTTGGGGTGTAGGGAATTGTAAATGAACAAAAACCTGATTCATTTATTCGATAAAGCGAACTGTTTTGTGGTAAGTGGGATTTTAAATATAATAAATAATTAATTAGCATTTTATCACATTTCCCCCGTTATCTATATAGTGTATACTGTAAATATGTGTTATTTTTGTAAGATTGGAGATCATGAGTTTTGTGAGCTGATATCTGACGTTCTCCTGTCATATACTGGGATGCGGCTTTAAAATCAATTTATGTTGTTGATAAATTGATGTTTTGATTTACAGTTTAAAAACAGACAGAATGAAAGTGGTGAATCTGAAGCAGGCTATCCTGCAGGCGTGGAAAGAACGCTGGAGTGATTATCAATGGGCTATTAACATCAAGAAGAACTGTCCTAAAGGGGCCACATGGGATTACCTCAATCTCGCAGGTAATATCTAAATGTTTCACCTCATATTCTGTAGACGCATTACTGTACCATGTTATAAATAACCCAGTTTTAGCCATTTGGGAGCACATATGTACAGGACGATAAGCTGTTATCACTCCAGTCATATTTTGGTCAAAGACGTTAAGATTTCTGCATCAAAGGAAATTCACAAAGTGATTTCATGTCCATAGAAAGCACGTTAAGTGTAAGGAAAGTGTCAACTTTTAAGGATTCAAATAAGTTTTCGGAGAATAAAATGTCAAAATATGGTTGAAATAATGTTACATTGCCATTCGGTGTAACGCAATATATTGTCATTCAGTGTAAATTCAAATAACCTTTTAATGTGTCATAAATTGATTTGTGTTGTAAATATGTGATGTGTGATCTTTATTTTTAGCGCAGAAAAACCATACCAAAATTGCAATTTATTTAAAAAACGGAAACAAATTTAAAGCAGTGTTGCACTTTTTGTTTTTATTTGTTTTTTGTCGTTCACCCATGTATGTATACGTGTTATGATTTCCACAAAAAATATTGGACAGCAAAAACATGAATTATAATAGAAAACAGTTATTTTAAATTGTAATACTATTTCACAATAATGCTGTTCTTAACATGACGCACCTCTTTTGAAAACATAATAAAAACACATATTTTATATACCCATTAACTGCCAGGGGCTCAGATATTTTCTATAATATTACCTCATAAATAATTTCAATTACAAATAAATAAATAAAATAAAACGAGGAACTTCCTAAATTGATATGCACGTTTGTTTTTAATATTATTGGCTTTGTTTCTTTGCTGCACAAAACCCTGTCAGAACTGCCCTCCAGAGATAACACATGACACAGTACCTGCCGTGTACTGTAGTTGTTAAGGTGTGACTGTTTCTCCTGATACAGAAGCTCTTCTGGAGCAGGCTATGATTGGCCCATCACCTAACCCTCTAATCCTGTCCTACCTGAAGTATGCCATCAGCTCACAGGTGAAAACAAGTCATATCAGTAGCATATTTCTTCTTCTTATTATTATTCTTTGGCATGTTTATTATCACCAATGCCACTTGATGCATCATAGTGCTCACATAATAAATGCTTGGAAACATCTTGCTAATTGCAAATTACACCACCAGGAATTGTAAGCATGTGCATCACAACACCACTAGGTGTCAGTATATGTATATTATAGGTCCAGCACAACTTTCTGACATTATATTGATGACATGATATTCTTTTTCCCGCCTCTAGATGGTGTCGTATTCCAGTGTGCTGACTGCAGTCAGCAAGGTTAGTGGTTTTATTTATTTATTTTCCATTTTAAACAATGTTTTACTTGTCAAAAATAACATAACCACGCTATTTTCATTTGTTTACCTACAGTTTGATGATTTTTCACGGGAACTGTGTATCAAATCTTTGCTCGAGATCATGGATATGTTCTCCAACCGACTCAGGTGCTCATCCACCCATCAGTCACATCCATCCATCCATCCATCCGTTAGTCAGTCAGAGGCAGTTTTTGTAGAACGCAGGTAACGTGTTTTCCCTCTTGTGTTTCTCTCTTGCAGCTGCCTTGGAAAGGCAGAGGAGTGTATCGGGCTGTGCCGTGCCATGCTGTGTACCGTGGTTTGGCTCCTGCAGGGCTGTGCGTGGTACTGTGAGAGACTGCGGGAGTCCGGTGCTCAGCCCGCATTGGAAAATAGTCTGAAAGCCTGCCTGGATCGCATGAGCAATCTGTTACACAGTACCAAGAACAGAGCCCTGGTGCACATCGCACGCATGGAGGAACAAGGTGTGTGTATTTACTAAGGATTATTTATGATAACTGTGTTTGACGTATTTACAAAGATTCTGTTGCTTTTATCAACTTAATCACCATTATTTATAGTTTTAATTCAGCCTATATAGTGTTCATTCCTTTATAAAGATGTCTTTTGATTCTTTTTAAAGTAGATAAAAATTGTAAATTAAACGGTGTAAACTACAGCAGGGGTTCACAAACGTTTTTGTCAGTTGAACAAAAATATTGACTGTTTTAAGTCAATATGTTAATAATTTAAAAGCACATTTGCCATTTACATGACGTGCAGCTGTTGTTGTTTTTAAAATTACATTCTTTTTAAATAATCTCAGTCATAAATACGCAATATAAGACAGTCAGATAGCCACACAGAGATGTACCTTTAATTTATTTTAATGTAATCTTTTAATGCTGTCTCTGCTGGACAGTATCACTGCAGAAAAATTGGTAATTTATACGCTATATTTACTCTCATATTTCACAATATCTGCTTTGTTTTACCCTTGCCCACCCTGTCCATTGCAACATAATGAGGCATGTGACACTACAGCGTACTGCTGTTTATTGCATAATGACTGCTTTTTTTCACTTACTGTTTGTTTAAAAAAAAAAAAAAATTGGGCCCACATCACAGGATTTTGTAAGTAGTCATCTAGTATTCAATTCCCAAGAAGCAGCTTATTAATCAGTGTGACTTTTGAGGAGTCTGACTAATGTTCACCAATAATTTATTTTAAATGCTCCCTTTCAGGGAATCAAAAGTCAACATTTTTGTAGACCCACGTGCATGCATACATGCATAAAATGTACCCACATAAATGTATTATTTATTAAATGACAAAAAAAATGTATATCATAATAATAAATATAGTAGTTATTATATGCCACTTAAAGTTTATGTCTTTCTGTTTCATAAGCATCCTGGACCAATGTAGAGCAAGCTTTACTAAAGGTGTCAGAAAATCTGAATGCTGTGACCAATCAGACACTAAAGGAAAACCTTGAAGAGTGTGCTTCATTGGTCAAAAGGTAAGAATCTAGAAAGAGCTTTCAAACCTCTCCATTTGAAGTCCAGTAACGTTAGAACTGATCAAAAATTGATTACTCACAATGAGTTTGCTAAGATGTTGCTGCCAATTATAAAATTAAGCAATGATGTGAAAATCACAGTGATTTCAATGCAGTTTGGCTATTAAGTCATTCGTCTAGTTCCACAATCTTTGTGACTCACAATGAAGCATAGTCCCACTTTATATCGAATCATGTTTATATTAGGTCATACTTTATATTAGGTATTTTATGTTAATGAATTATATGCCAAAACTTTATATAAATGTATACAATATATGTTAGTTAAACTACTGTGTATCTAAAGGATACAGTAGTTTTTAATGATTGATGTACTTACAGAAGTATAAGTTTAAAGTGAATTGTATCAAATTATCATTTTAAATCTTTAAAATGAAGCTGGTCTGGAGGGAGTATGATGAACCATAATGACAACATACAATGATACTTATACCCCCAAATTCACAGACAATGTCTCAGATAAAGATATCTTGCTATGAAATATCTTAAAACCTGTCAGTGTCATGGATCTGTGTTAAGATGCACATCTGTAATATAGAAGTCATTTTTGTAAAAGTTAAATATCTTAATTTAACTAATGCCAAGTCCTGGCTTAAGCTAAGCCCCGTTTGTGAAACCGGCCATAGTCTTTTGAACTTTAAAGTTTTTAAACCTATTTTAAAAAAAAAATCAATACTATCCACTGATATGCTGTTGATGAGTCCAGTATCACTGAAACATACTTTGTTAAAATTTTTTCTAAATCAACTTCCTAAGCGCACAGTTTAACAGAGTTAGCCCCGAACCAGTATTGGATTATTTATCTAAAGCAAAATTGCTTGCGTATGGTATTTCAATTGTATACTCCCCTTAAAAAGAACCAAAGAACTAAACAATAAATCAGTAGTTTACTATGTAAAAGTAAAATGAAATATTGTGTTTGTGACATTCTTTGTGTTTTCATAGCATTCCTCAGATGTTGTGTCTTCAGAGTGACCCACCGGTCCACACCTCGTTTCCTTCAGTCCATGCCTTCATCATGCTGGAGGGAACCATGAACCTCACTGGAGAGACGCAGCCGTTAGTAGAGCAGCTCATGATGATAAAGAGGATGCAGGTGACTTCAGACGCAATTGTTTGTGCTGTAGATGAAGTGGTGTGTGTGGTTTTTCTATGTCCTATGTCCTATATCCTTCTCTCTCTATAGCGTATCCCAGCTCCATTGTTTGTACTGGAGATCTGGAAGGCCTGTTTCACTGGGCTCATTGAATCTCCAGAGGGGAATGAGGAACTGAAATGGACAGCTTTCACCTTTCTAAAGGTGTGTTTGAGTCACCATTCAAACTTTGGATTGTAGTTTTGGCTATGGTAAAAGTGATAGTTTACCCCCAAAATAAAAATGTTATTATTTACTTGCCTTAAAACATTATTTTCATCTTTAAAAACATAATTGTCTTATTAAATGCTTGTTTCTTAATATTTACTAACTTAAGAATAAAGTGAAGAATATTTTATATTCGCAAAAAATACTTAAAAAATATATTTTCCTTAGAATATCTTTTTAGAGCGTTCATGAGAGTGGTCTTGTACATTTGTTGGCTGCAAGTTAATTTGTGTGCTTTTTTGGTCCTCTCTGAAGCTTGGCATCATCTTTCTGCATTTGTTGTCATTGTATGGAAAAAGCAGAATCAGCTTCTCCTTTTGTGTTTGGGAAAAACATGAGTTGAGCAAATATTGACACATTTTTCTCAGATTTTTTTTTCTTTGTTTTACTAGCCAAAAATCACTTTATTAAAAGAACACATCTCCTCATCGTCATTATTTGTCTATGATCCATACATTATTATGTTGGGGATTCACATAGAGTCAGACTTTTTTTGGAGTATAAACACTGAATCAGTTTTTTTTTCTTTAACATCATGTTTTCAGATACCTCAGGTTTTGCTAAGGCTGAAGAAGTACCCACAAGGGGAAAAGACACAGGTACCATTATTTGACTGTTTTACATCAGTTTTCTTTTACTCTTTAAACTATTTTGGTTCCATTTCCAATTTGTCTCACTCATGACACCTGACACCTCATATGACTGCCATCATAATATGTCATTCCACATCGTCCAAAATGTTAATTACTCCAGTCGACCTGCCCATCTGTGTGTGTTTGTCAGGATTTCATGGACGACGTTAATGTGGCTTTTGAAAATCTTCTGAATCTCACCCCACTGCTGGATAAAGCCGACCAGAGATGCAAGTATGTCAACCCCACCTTTATTAATCATGCTTGGCTATGTCCTGAGCTATGTGCAGTAAGCTAGAATAATGACTTGTATGGACATAAATGTATTTTATTCAAAACGACTGACAACGCACTCTATTATCAACACTATCGTGTTAGCTGAACTGGTACACCATGTTATAATGCTGTTGTTGTGTGTTTGTGTAGCTGTGACTGCTTGAGTCTGTTACTGCAGGAGTGTAATAAACTAGGCCTGCTTTCTGAGGCAAACACCACCAGTCTTACTGCAAAACGGTATGGTCAGAAAGTTTTATTCTTACAATTTTTGGTAAACATGTTTTTTTTTGTTTTTTTTTAACGGGTCTGTCTGTTCCATACATTTTATTTTTTCTTCAGGAATGAGGACAGAGAGCATGCACCCAGACTGAAGACAGCAGAGAACGCCAATATTCAGCCCAACCCAGGTCTCATCCTGAGAGCTGAACCAACTGTCACCAACATCCTCAAGGTTCTTATCTGGTTTTATATTATTTTTAGGGCTGTTGATTGAATGTTAATTTAATTGATTGTTAGTTAGAAAAATAACATTATTAAAAATAAGATGACAAACCTAAGGTAGGGCAGGGTTTGTTATACAGTTAATAAGTATTGAACATGATACAGGACAATAACTTACTCTGTGATGTAGTCTACAGAATGCTAAAATTCAAGATATTGTGGCAGAAATATCCTGTATGAGTTTTTGCCTCATGTTTATATCATATTATATAGTGAAGCAAGTATTTTAGTTCTTCGTTCATGTTAAGTAGATAAACTAATGTCATCAAAAAGAACTTTGTGTAGTGTTACCATTTAGTCACAGGTTTTCTTCCTTTCTGGTTGTCTAGACAGTGGATGCGGATCATTCTAAGTCTCCTGAGGGGCTGCTGGGAGTTTTGGGTCACATGCTTTCAGGAAAGAGTCTTGATTTGCTACTGGCTGCTGCCGCAGCGACTGGGAAACTGAAGTCTTTTGCTCGCAAATTCATCAAGTAAGAAATTTTGAGTTAGGCTGGATACATTGCATCAGAATCAGCTTATATATTAACCAAAATAAACAAATGAACAGAGTGTTAAGGAGATATATCTATATTTGCTGTTTTCTTCCAGATTGAACGAGTTTCCAAAACACATTAGTGGAGAAGGATGTAAGTCATGTGCTTTATTTTGCTGTGATTATGTGCAGCCTCTTAATAAATAACTTTTTAGATGGGTTTTAAGCTAATATGTTAGGCAAGATTAAATTATTGGACACTTTTAATTGTTGTCTTTTCTGGCTGTGTTTCTGTTGTGTGTTGTTGTTGTTTTTTTTGTTTTTTTTTTGTGTATGATAATGGTAATGATAATTGATAATTTTTGTTATGACCATAACTGAAAAGCACATTTTATGTATGTAGAAATGCTGCAGTGTGAACATTTCTTAGTCATTTTTAGCTTTAGGTTGCGAGAATGTGTGAAGATTTAGTTTCCCATTGACTCTGAGAGCAGTTGCGGCCATAACATCTGTTGAATATACTTTCTAGCGAAGTCTGCGTCAGTACGAGCTCTGCTGTTCGACATTTCCTTCCTCATGCTGTGTCATGTCGTGCAGACCTATGGGTCAGAGGTCAGTTTTCATACTGATAGTTTTCGTCTGATAAAGATAAAGATGTGAAACATTCTTAATTCAAAATAACATCCTGTATTGACACATTATTTACAATATTTTGAGTCATTGATCACATCATTTACCCTACCTGTCCAGGTGATTCTTTCAGACCCCAGCCCATCGAGCGAGACACCCTTCTTTGAGACGTGGTTGCAGACATGCATGCCAGAGGAAGGGAAGACCCTGAATCCAGACCACCCTTGCTTCAGACCTGAGTCTGGGAAGGTGGAGAGTCTGGTGGCCCTGCTTAATTCTTCCTCTGAGATGAAGCTTGTGTAAGTGCTGCTCCATATCAGCTCAATCTATCCCACTAGGGCTGTACGATTTGGGAAAAATGTTACATTACGATTATTAAGGTCAAAATTGTGATTTGCGACATGATAAACAAGTGGTTTGACATAACTTGCTTGTTATCAAGGAAAATGCTCACACAGATTACTAATAATGCTGAAATCTGTATTTCTCGACTGAGATACAATGTAATCTAGCAACAACTAGAAATTATCAATGTTTTTAAATTAAAACTAAACTGTACAAAATTAAAAAACAGTAACATCTTTACATTGCTGAATTAAATTACGTTAAATTAACTTTAAAATAAAATTAATAAGTCAAAAGTACAGATAAATAAAACAAATGGCCACTTTTATATTTTTCCATGTTGTCCTAAAACATTTTAGCTAGATGTAACTTAGTAGGCCTATATTTCTTTTGGTATCTCTTGTATTGAGTGCCAATCATTTTCTCAAATTCCTCTTTGCTCAAAGTGTGTTCACACCTGAGGCGACTTGGGCGACTATATCTCACTATTCACGTTTAGTTGGACGCTTGAACATTTTGAGTTTATGCCGGTTTCACACTGCACACAGCGCATATTTTTTTTCGGCGCCCATGTTAACGAATGGGAGCTTTCACATAGCATGTAGGGGCAGCGCAGCAGCGCGTAGCAGGTGCAGAGAAATGACACAAATCAAAGCATATGGCTAACAGTGTTCTGAGAAGAATGCTGGAAAATACAACAGAAAGATGCTTGTCTAAACGCTGCCAGTATGAAAGCACAATTGGCACGCACCGCTCCTGCTCTGCATATGCGTGCAGTAAAACTGGCGTGTTTAACGGGCCGCTTTATTCACGTGAATCGAAAACACTTCATTCGCGTCTGGTGTGAAGGCAAGAAATTACTTGTTACTTCCACGAATGCATTTGTTTATTTAATATAATTGCAACATTTGTGATCGCATAGGTTGACATCGCAATTGCAATATGATTAATCGTGCAGCACTACTGGCCACATGTCACTTCACTAAATCTATTTTTTTAAGGGTCTGTTAGTCAGACGTGTGCTCTTTCTATCTATCTCCAGTCAGATGAAATGGCATGAAATATGTCTCAGTACACCAGCAGCTATACTGGAGGTTCTGAATGCCTGGGAAAATGGAGTTTTATCCGTGGAGGCTGTTCAGGTAAGTAGATCCATGGTGTCCAGTTTTGTCCTAAGCAAACACAGCTTTTCTAGAAGCAATAAGGCATTTATTGACAGTGTCACAAGATCAATGTAAAATAATCATAGTTGGAGCGTATTGTAGTAATACAATAATTATATATTTATTAACTGTAAGTCTCTTTCTGCGAGTGTAGAAGATAACAGACAATATCAAAGGGAAGGTGTGCAGTATGGCCATCTGTGCGGTGGCTTGGCTGGTGGCGCACGTTCGGATGCTGGGTTTGGATGAGAGGGAAAAACCTCAGACTATGATTCGTCAACTCATGACTCCTATGTCAGGAGAAAACACTTTGCAGTTCTACCATGAGCGGTAAGGAATCTCTGCACACACCAGGCCACAATCCCACATGATGAGTTGTGAATTGCTAGTTGTTTTCGTGATTGATTGGGGTTGAAATTAAACTCAGATCTTGGTCCCTAAATATCTTTTGAAAGACTGGTATCTCTCTCTCTCTCTCTCTTACCGTGTCCAGAGTGGTGATAATGAGCTCTATCTTGGAGCACATGTGTGCTGATGTATTTCAGCAGACAGGACTCTCCTTGCGGCCAGCAGTCGAGGGTCAGGAGCCTATTCCCTACCGGAACCTTCTCCCGGCTCGCCAGCCCATCCGCCAAGCTCTGCAGACCCAGTTTAGTGAGGTTCTGGAGAAGGGCTGGGTGGACTCTCATGCATTTCATCTCCTTGAGAATCTGTTACATATGGGAGGGGTGTTCTGGTTTACTAACAACCTGGTGAAGGTAAATGTGTCTGGGTTTGCACTACTACAGCTTCTGAGACTGTAACTACACCTGTTAACAGACTCGATTGTGTGTTTGTGTCACAGGAACTCCTGAAGGAGACCCGTAAGGAGTGGGCATCTCGGGTGGTTGAGTTGCTGTACAGTATCTTCTGCCTGGACACACAACAAATCACCCTCACCCTGCTGGGTCACATTCTGCCACGTCTCCTCACTGACCCTGCCCACTGGCACAGCCTTGCAGACCCGCCAGGAAGAGCACTTGCAAAGTATAAGCTTTTTATTGCATTTGCAAACACTGTAAACTATACTTAAAGCAATTCCTCACTCAAAAACAACCTTTTTTGCTTGCCTCTTGTCATCTCAAATAGAGTATTAATGGGTGCTAAAGGATAGGCCTTAAAGGGTTTCTCCACCCAAAAATAAACATGACTTTATTCAACAATAAAATAGTGAATACAAGTCGTATAGTGTATATAAAGTTAATATTGAATCACTTATAGCAGATGGACTATTTTGATGATTTCTTTCATATTTTTCTGGACCTTGACAGTGTTCATTACTTGTCAGTCAATGAGAAGCCTCTCAGTTTTCATCGAAAATATCTTAAATTGTTTTCCGAAGACGAGCAAAGCTTTAATGGGTTTGAAATGACATTGGTCAAAGGGTGTCCCCTCTTTCACAATATCCTCTCACAATGACATCTGTGTCCTTCTATAGTTGACCCCATTATTGACGCCACAGGAAAGTCCACATTGTCTCACACTTGTGTTAATATGGAAAGATAGTTGGAGCCCGCATAAGCTGTTGGCATACTTTCATTGTATTTTAAATTTTTTTTTTTTTTGGTATTTGCACATCAGCAGTTTTTCTCAGAAAGGATTGTTTCATAAAGTAATTTATGAATGAATGAACCCCTTACTCTCATTCCTCTTTTTACTTTCTTTCTTTGATCCACTTCCTCCTTTTTTCAGTGTAAGATTTAAAACGAACATCCGTTTTCATAAATATTGAGTTGTCAGGCTTTTTCCTTCTTGGTTTCTCTTTTCCTTTTTTTTTTTTTTTCTTCAGTAAGTCAAATCAATATATTACATAAAATCAAACACGCTTGATAGAAATCTCCCTATCTGACAGATTTTCCACCTGATTTAATGCAGTGCAAGCATTAAATTCATTTAATGCAAGAAATTTTTCACAGTACACTAGCATGTATGTTAACCTCAATACTAACAGCAGGAAAAGCTTCTATTTTAATTTCAGTTTTTTTTTTAATATATATGAAAAAATAATGGTAATGTGTTTGTATATGTGTGTTATAGGTTGTCAGTGTGGTGTGCTCTTAGTTCTTACTCATCTCACCATAAGGGTCAAGCATCAGCACGACAGCGCAAAAGACAACGTGAGGATATAGAGGTCAGTCACACGGTTTCTCTCAAAGTTTGTGAACCATCGTTCTTTGTGTTCTCACAGATAATTACATACTTGCGAGTGTCTTTCTCATTAAGTATCTAATTCTTAAAACCCAAGCTTGGGTGTTATAAGTAATTAATGCTCATCCTTCTGTTTGTTGTAGGATTACACCAGTTTGTTTCCTTTGGATGACACGCAACCATCTAAACTGATGCGTCTGCTCAGCTCCAATGAAGATGAGACTGTCATGCTGTCCAGTCCAGGTCATTTTGTGCCTGCCCCATTTGTCACAAGCTGCACAAAAACAACAAGAGCTGCATTTTAATGCATTTTTAATCTATTAGTCAATCTAGAAACTGTTAACCAAAACTGCATATGCTGCAAAAAATCCCCCCAAAATGCAACATAGCTTGCAATAGTTTTACGCTTCCTGTGGCTGTATCACTCAATATACCAGTGAGTGACAGTGTTTAAAAATTAAACACATAGGCTAATTTATCATAAACAAACCACTAAACTCTTAAATTCATTTAACATTCATAACATATGAATTCTGATGTTATAATAATTTTTAGAAAGAAAAAAAAACACAGTAGCTATTTATTTATAACTAAAAATTATCTTTTTCTTTTTCTCTTTTTATCATATTTGATGTATCAGGCTTTTCTGTCTCATATAGTATGTCATAGGAGATATGTAAATAGCATTGAGGAGGCCACTTTTATTAATCAATTTTAAAAGTAATTTTGTTTAAAAACTCAAACTATTACATATGGCCAAAACTATATGGCTAAAAAATAAGAATCAGTGAAATCTTTTTTTATGATAACACACTACTTGCTTGCAGCATGTATTAATTTCAATTCTCACACTATCTGCTATTAATATATCTTAGTAACATGAGGCATGTCGTGGATCGTGTACAACAGGTTTTTCAGCAAAGCTTTGATCACATTGCTAATTTAGAAGCCTTAGAATTGTGGATATCAAATAGGGATTTTGACTGATTAATACAATCAGTTAAACGGTTTAAAAAGTAATTTTATTTAAGTATTTTACGTAATTATTTTAAAAAGTTTGCTGCATTGTTAAAATATGCCACCCATAGCCTATATAAAAATGTTGTTGACAAAAAAAAGTCGCACATTTATTGGCCACATTCATACAGCAGCAGAATACAGTTGTCAGTCCTGTAAGGCAGGCTGCTTATGTCCTTATACAGGGTTTGACAACCGCGTTCTGTAACGGAACTCACCTGTAAATGTTCAGGACTCACAACCGCATTCTCTATACACACGCGCTGTGTGAACGTTACAGGACTGAACAACACAACAGTCACGTCATACCACCATGCGCTACGTTTTTGTATGTGTGTTTTGGGTTACTTATAGTGGAGAAATGAGCTACGTGTCATCTGAAAGTTTTATTAGATCTCGTCAGTTTTCCACCAGAGGTGCTCCCATCAGTTTTGAGTTCTGTGCACGTGTATGTTGCTATGGTTACTGGTAAGGAATACGCCTTGATTTCCATTGCACGTTCATACGGAACTAACTATTTCTTTTGTTTTCTTGACTTATTATTTATGTAAAATAGCTGTGTTTCCCGTATAGGCCTATTTATCCTTTTATAATTTTTTTTGTCTCTGGTCGAAAAAGTGCTGCAGGCGTATGATATGAACTCGATATGATCATGTGAATCATCATCTTCTGTTGTTTGCTAGTTTTTGCGCATGTACAATGAATCCACAGAAAACAAATATTACTATTTCTAACGGGTCATAGGTGCTTATCCTTTCTAATTAAAGAATGTTGGTTAATAATCGTGAATGAGCGTCGGTTGTCGGTTACGAGAAATAACCGAAATGAACATCCCTTGTATCAAACATAATACAGTAGGCTATAGTATTGTAAATGCAGCATAAACAATTATCTCCAAACAAAGTACAAACATTGCAGAAATATATAGCGTGTATATATAACACTAAAATCACTTTAGATGCTTTACAAAATACTGTTGTTAACCAAAAAATATAGATTTTTTAACATTATAACGATACACCATTTGTGAATGTATAAATAAATAAATAAAAAAGCTGTATTGTTATAAGCAGTGTCTGGAAGCCATGACTATTAAGTCACTTTCACTGAAAAAAGAAGGAAGAGCCGGAAGCGAAAGTGTAGATTTTTATTAATGCAATCAACAGAGAAAGGGAAGTTCGCAGGATATGATTTAGTGAAATCTGCTTCGATAACTGCTTTGACGGTACACATTTCCGTTTTTTAAATAGTTTCTACATAGATTACAATAATAACTGACCAACTTAAAGTGATGTGATCTTTTCTAGGTGACCGTTCCATGAGCAGTTCACTGTCTGCTTCTCAGCTTCACACCGTCAACATGAGAGACCCTCTCAACAGAGTGCTAGGTCTGTGCTGCATCTCTGCTGGTCATTTAGTACCGCTACATAGATAGATTAATAACATGGTGTTACCATCTGGTACCACATTTGTTCCACCACCATACTACTTATTTACAAGTCGTGTCATTAGAGTCAAAGAAGACTCATGTCTTTTTTTCTTTTCTTTCCTTCTATCTAGCAAATCTTTTCCTGTTGATTTCCTCTCTGTTGGGGTCTAAGACTGCAGGTCCTCACACACAGTTTGTTCAGAGCTTTATCGAGGAGTGTGTGGAGTGCTCGGAGCAAGGCAGCCGCGGCAGCATCTTGCAATTTATGCCCTTTACCATGGTGAGAGAATCGTCTTGTATATGTGCTCAATACAGACTTTCTGTAGATACAAGCAGTATTCTGCTTCTCTTGATTACAAAAGCATAGTTGTCTTACTGAGAACTTTTAAGTTTGTGTTTTTTATATTTGACATTTCTGTTATCTGGAGTTGGTAACAAGCCTCCACAGGCTTTCATGTTTGTTACTCTCTCTGCACTGGAAAAGGAAAAAGTGCTGATGATCTGAAAATGCTGACAAACAGTTGCAGTCAAAATTATTAACTTCCTGTCAAGGAAGCCATTCTACTAGACGTTCTTTTGGCAAGAACTAAATGTTATTAAATCAGGTCAACTAACGCTATACTAAATCATTGTAGAAAGTTTATTAATACACTCTACAGTGATTCTTTATAAAATTGATGGAAATTAAAAAAAATATATATATTTATACACACACACATGTATAGTAAGACTTTAAGGACCAACTCACTATTAACTAGATGCTTATTAGTATGCACACAGCCATAACACCCTGCAGCCCAAGCCTGGTTGCCCACTGAAGCTAAGCAGGTGCCTGGTCAGTACCTGGATGGGAGACCTCCGGGGAAAACTAGGTTGCTGTTGGTAGAGGTGTTAGTGAGGCCGGCAGGGGGTGCTCACCTTGTGGTCTGTGTGGGTCCTAATGCCCCAGTATAGTGATGGGGACTCTATACTGTCAAAAGATTACTGTTTTACGGATGAGACGTTAAACTGATGTCAGGTACTCTAAAAGAGTAGGGGTGTAACCTCCGTGTCCTGGCTAAATTCCCACTGGCCCTTGTCTATCATGGCCTCTCAATAATCCCCATCCATTGATTGTCTGTATCTCTCTCCTCCACTTGTAGCTGGTGTGTGGTAAACTCTTTGAGGTTTGAGGAGGGACCCCCCCCCCATCTTTTGTTTTTAATAAGATTTATTTCTGAACAGGCCACTTAAGACAAATCTCTCAACCAAGCTTAAGTAAATTTGAGCGTGTATAGTTGCCTTACTGGAAATTCCAGTGATCATCAGCTTCATCTCTCTGCATTCTCTGCAAAAGACGTCAATCTTTTAAAAAAAGGCCTGATACTTCAGAAAATCTACAATGTTCTTCATACAGTCAAGATTCCACTTCCTGCAGCAGTAAAATACTCCTATAATGAAACTGGTTCAACCTTGATATATGACCCAAGACTTGCATTTTTTTGCACCGGACATACTGCTGTTAAATGGATCCAAATGTTCCAGTTTGTTCTTATCGCTCCATAAAACATTCTCCCAGAATCCACAGGTCTATCCTAAATATGTCCTTTTTGGTCAAGTGTGGAATGCACTTCTGATATTGTGATATGCTCAAGTAAAACAGGAATATTTTTTTTCTAACAAGCTCCTTAAAAATTAGTATGACACAAGTATCGGATATCATTCAGCATGTAAGATGTTTTTTTTTTACACAATAATTGTGGTTAACAGTTTAACCTTTATCATACAGCCCAAAATTGTAGCTTGAAAGGTTTTTTCATTTGTCTTCACAGATTTCAGAGCTGGTGAAGCTTCAGGCGCTGGCCAAACCCAAAACTGTGCTGTCCATCACAGACCTGAGCCTTCCACTTGGCCGGAGAATGGCAGCTAAAGCCATCGCTGCTCTGTAAAGGGCATTCACTCCAACGCACCTTTAAGAAGATGAGGTTTTGGTATGTGTGCGACAGAGAGGAAACTGCTTCAGCCTTCCTCCTCAGGAGAGTCGTTTTCCTCATTCTTTGCATATGATTCTTGTAACTGCTGGTTGGTTTTGATGTTGCTATTACGTCGGACGTCTCGAGGACAGCTCATTGCTAGTTTTGATTTGACATACGTGGGCAACCTGTGAACTGAAAGAGTCACTGACTGCTGACACTTCACATAAATTTGCCATTTATTTCCATCAATCATAAGTAAACAGAAAGTAAAATTTTGGTATGTTTGTTTATAATATATGTACACATTATGAAAGTTCATGTAGCATTGCGTGTTTGTGTGTTTTTATAAACAATGCCTTTGATTTTTAATTTCTTACAAAACATGAAACCCCAACATTGTATATTTTTACGAAAATGTCAATAAAATGTAAACTGTTGGAAATGCTATTTTTGTATCCTGTCATTTGTTAACATTTGTCTTCATAAGGTCTATTTTACATCTGTCAACAAGCATGAGCGAAAGTGTTTGTTCAGCAGTGGTTGCGCGTTTAATTTCCACTGAAGTCAAAAATTTCTTTGGTTTCACACTATGAAATATCTTTGATTAGATATTATCTACATACATAGGAAAATCTAATGGGGGTGTATTTTGACATTAGTTGGCCACCTTTTCTCAAACTGATCTTAATTCAATCAAAATATGATTTGCAAAATGTGGGTAGTGCTTTAGTTTATCGACCAATTTTTGTTATTAACTATTTGTTTTTTTTAGCATGCTTTTTATTAGTACTGTTTATTAGTACTTTTAATTTAAGTCAATGGTTTTAACAGAAGATAGGCTTCCACCTGTTTTCCTTATCTTCTTTTCACAATACTGCAGTGAGTCAACTTGAGTCAGCAAATCATTTAACTTGTCAGAAACCAAACAGTTTGTAGTGAGAAATAAAAACGTGTGATCAAGTGGAAAAGAACACCAACACAAAATAAAAAAACTGGATAAATATAGGACCTTTTACATCATATCCTGTATGTCAAGGAACGTCCATAACGTCAGCATGGTGTCTGTCAGAGGGTCTACTCTTTTTTTTTCCCTCTTTCTGAGAATTGTAAAATGCTTTGTCATTGTCTAATGCCAGTAATTCCAGTTATGGTATTTTATAACAGTGTAGTAAAATACTTAATTAGTATAGGACTTTATGTATTATTTGTATTTGAGTATTTGAGCATTTTACGCAAATACAGTTTAAACTGATTGCTTGTCCTTTTATTTAATTACATTTCCGAAAGAAAATAAAAGTTTTACTTATTGTTTAAAGTGGTCAAATAATGTTGTTAGTTTTAAAAAACACATTATTTTTCCACATACTGTACATTATTGTTGCTCCTCTAAGCCCCGTCTTCCTGAAACACGTTACAATTTTGCATTCAGTGGACACATAATTACTGATTATCATGACTTGGTACTTGGTACTGCTTCGTAAACATATTAGCATGTCTTTTAATTTCTCTTAATAAGAAAATATAACTTAAAGGTTGTGAATAAGAAGCGCCAGACTGCCCATGCAGAGGTAGAATTGCTCTACTTTATAATCTCTGTGCACAGCCAGCATTGGCTACTCTCCAGGGTTTAGAAATCAGTTTTTCGTAAATGCACTAAACACACTTATATTTGTGTTGAACTGTTCTAAAACAGTGTTGTAAATACAACTTAACCACTGATTTCTAGTTTTGTTCTCTTTTGGAAGCACAAAGAAAGTAGTTTCACTTACAATGAAACACAGCTTCTCCAGAACATGGCTCCTGCAACAACACTACAGTGAGAATAATAGTTCCGCCCACATCGTGCTGTAGAAAAGTAGAGGTGTGTTTAAACAAGCCGTTTTAGGGGGGTGAGGACAAGTTATAACTTTTATAAAGAATATCTCTTTGGTTTTTAAACTTTAATCTTTGCAACTTTAGGGATCTTATCTATGCACTAACAGCTTGCAACACTCCAAAGGGAAAGGAAAATTTGGAATCGCATCATATGAACCCATTAAACTTTAAACGTACTTGTTAAATTTTTTAATTAGATTTGTCGTGTGCCTTTGATGTGTAGATAATTTAATGTAGAAATGTAAAAAGTAATTAAAAAAAGAAAGAAGAAAATTTTGATGGAAAGGCAGATTAAAGAATATGAGTGCACATTAATAAAAAATTACAACATAGATAAATGTAGTAGATTTGAATAGATCACAGATAAAAATATGATACATGCCACAACATTCCATAAATAAAAGCTAGATTTTTTATCTTATTTTAATTTTTAATTTTAATCTTCTCTGACTCAGACACACCCCTCTGCTCTCAAATTTAAAAACTTATGTTTATTGTTATTCTTGTATATTGTTAAAGCATTTAAAAAAATAACTACTAGTTCTCCACACCAGCAGCAACATGTAACTCACTGTATATCTGACCCGAAAAATAATGCATACCCAACATGTCGCAAGGTGTGCATTGTTTTTCTGTAGTTCATTGGGCCTATGTTTCCTAATTTATTGTCAATTGGCTGATACAATTACATCTTAAATACAGAAAGCAATAAACTATGAGCAACAATAAATGTTTAACACATTAACTTCAAATAATATTTATTTTGATAAAATACAAGGCACATCATTAAATATTCCAACATATCACAACAAATATTGGCAAAAATAAATACATTTGTAGTTAAATAAATAAATAAATAAATAACACTGAATTATACATAAACTCATCTGAAATCTCATGGGTAACAAAAATAAAAACAAGAACACATCACATGAAATGACTAATAAAAAACAGTGTGTAGTTCTCACAGAGATCAGAAGATCAATCCAATGACCATGTTCTCATTTAGAAATTTATGAGACATGCTCATGTGCTCAGATTGTATGACACAGTAAAGTATTTCACAGTGAATTAAGTAATACATTTCTGAGACTCTAAAGAATACAGTCATTTAAGGGAGTTCCTTAATGGCTAAATGAATAAATAATGTGAAATATAAAATAAATAATCTAATTATTAAATAAATAAATATACAAAATCTGAAGAAAACAAATACCACTGCCTCCATGTCCTGACTGAAGTTTTTATGTAAAAAAAACAAAAACAAATTATATTTAAGTAAAGCTCAAAGTATACTTTTAACATGTATGCTAGGGTACAGTGCTGTATATGTATAGCTCTTTATCTATGCATACTCTATATATTTTGTTTTCTCCATAGGGAAGTCAATTATTCCTAACATCTGTGGAAGAATAGCACAAACACTGAATAAAGATGGAACTTTCAATTTCGCTCAATCAACCTGCAAGTGTTTCAGCATATTTTGTAGAGTATCAGTATATTTCGAAAGATGAATTTGTGTCAGAAACTAAAGTATACTTTGGGCTTTATGCTCTAGGCCAGGGGTAGGCAACGTCGGTCCTGCAGTGCCAATGTCCTGCAGAGTTTACTCCAACCCTAATCAAACACATCTGAACAAGCTAATCAAGGTCTTCAAGGCTACAGGCAGGTGAGTTTTTTTTTCCGGGTTGGGCTAAACCCTTGCCTACTCTTGCTTCTAGGCTGCTCATGGAGCTCCTGCATTTACACAGAGCTTCATAGTGTTAGGGTTCTCTATCATGCTGGAGTTCATACTGAGGATGCTGCGGAGGATGTCACAGCTGAAGTCCAAAAGCTGTTGCAGTGTGAGGTGGGCCGCCACCTGGGTCTTGTATTTAGAAGTGAGTTTCTTGGCCAGGTCATGAGTGGGGGTCTGCTCATTTGATCCCTGCTTTGATGTGTCAAATCCTGCCTGGCTCTGCAGCTGTAAAAATACATGAACACATAAATACATAAATACACAAATACACGAGTATTATCGTAGTTCAGTCAAAAAAAGTTCCCAACACACTAAGACTTTTGTATATATATTTTTTTTCTATCACAGTGATAGTAAGGTTTACATTTTTGCCATCTTCTCATAAGGTTGACTATCTCTATTTTTATTGCTATGGTTTAGCAGGCCCTGTAATATGATGCCAAGCTAAATTTAAATTTAGAAGTACTTGAACGTGAATATCTAAATCAAGGCATGATAAAACAGGCTAAGGACTTCAGGAGTTGACACTACAAAACAGTCAAAACTTTTTAATAAATGTAATCTACCCGTTGACAAGAGAGCAGTCCCCAAGTCAAACACAATACCTCTTTGATTAGGTTCAGAAGTTCTTCAATTTCAGCTTGAAGGTTGTTGACGTGGTTGGTCTGGGCCAGTGTGGTTGCTTTGCTGATCTCTGTCACAAGGTTCAAATGCAGTTGCAGTCCCTTCGTTATGTTTGCAAGGCAGGATTCCTGTGACAGTGACAGAGAGATCTCACGGTTTATTTGCTGAACTTACAAAATTAAATTTTTGTCTTTTATTCCACAAGTATTATTTTTACTCCAACTATTATAATACACATTAGCTAAGTATGATTGAAAAAATAACAGTCATGCTTGACTAAACAAATGCCAAAACAAAAACAGTCCAACAAATAAACCTTACCATGCTGGAGATGTTCTGAAGAACTGGGGCAGAGGGTATATCCAAATCTTGCCTCAAGAACTGCAGCTCCAGCAAAGTCGTTTTATCGCCCAAAGTCATGCTCTGAAAAAAAAAAGTTGGACTTGTTTAAACATGACAAAGTTTCTTGCTCTTGTGTCAATACTGCTCAGATACATACCAGAGCAAATTTGCATTCAGCGGCCCCCAAAAGTATTTGACACTCTGCGGTAGTCAAACACTGTTTACATAGTTAATCTGAACTAAACCAATGTTTGCTCTGTTTAACTTGTATCAGAAACTTCATACATTGAAGAAAGCACCTTCGCACTAGTTAAAAATAATTTCAAAGGGAAGCTATTCTGATAAAAGATTGATGAAAGGCCACTTAAATTAATTATTTTGTATCTAATGTGGTAACATTCAAGTATGACTAAAGTGTCCAAACGACTTGGCTCACTTGTACATTTATATATAGCAAGAGCTATGAAGGTATATGAGAAAACTTTGCATTAACATTTGCAGTGGCAATACGTTCAAAGATCAACTCAACATCTCTTCAGTTGACTGCAAGCGAATGCACATATGTAAAAATACATACATAAAAAATGATATAGCAAGCATTACGCCAAATATGGAAGATTAGAGGGACCAAATGTACAATTTTAAGAATAATTGAAAACCCCATATTGACTGATTGCTCTTCTGAATACAGAGGACTGTAGTCTCGCAGTGTCTGTGCTGATTTCTTGAAATGTGCTTACCTCGCTGTTTATCCAGGCTGCATGAGTTATAGGAATGTCGTGTAGAATTTTGTTGGTTAAACTGTGAGCTTGTTCAATAGTATCCTTATTCATGATGTCCAGTTTGTCAGAGATTGGGGCAGATGTCACAATTCCCACAAGTGTGACTAATAGAACCGCTGGGGGAGAGAGAGTGAGAGACAGAAGCAGTCAGAAGTGCGTAACACTGTGACGCAGATCTCTCACACTGACATGCTTTAGCCATGGCTGGGCAACCTGATTTGACATAAATGCACCTGATTCCTGTTTATGCTGTAAAATATATACTTAAAACAAAAAAAGCAATAACCTATTGTATAATAATAAATCATATAAACCTAAAACAACTAAATTAAAAATGGTGTAAATAGTATAGTATAATTTAAAAAAAGCGTAATAAACTAAATTCATCAGAATCATATGATTAGAAACTAAAACGAAACTTACCCTGGAAGTTCATTATAACAACAGCAATCAAAAACAAAATGTGCAAATTCAACAGACTGCAGCAGTAACAAAGTCTCATCATGTTCACAATTTATACATCCTCAAGGGGAAATTCCTCTGTGACGTCGTCTTAAGTAGATATTGAGATATGAATGGTCAGCATGTAATGAATTATTTATTTATGTAATTATTTACATATTTGCGAGCTAAATGCTGATGAATTTATAATAGTAATTTTATTTTCCTATAACTTCATAATGCCTTATAATCAATACAAAATGTAATATTAAAGAGTCATGACAAGTTTTTGTAAGCACTATATACTGCATTGTTATTTTAGCAACATGCTGTTGTACTTGTTAGAATTATTAGTTTTTCTAATATAACTAATAGTATTAGTTATATTACTAGCACTTATAACAACAAATACAAGAAACATGTATTAATTCTATTCAGTTTTCATTATTGAGTGAATTTCATATATATATATATATATATATATATATGTTAACAGATGTTATAGATTCAAAAGGTTTACCACTAAATAATGTAATTGTTTATTAATTTTTATTTTATTGTAAGACAGACAAATAGATAGATAGATAGACAGACAGACAGACAGACAGACAGACAGATAGACAGACAGATAGATAGATAGATAGATAGATAGATAGATAGATAGATATATAGATAGATAGATAGAATTTTATCAGTTAACTACAAACATGTTTTGACTGACTGCATTTCACAAATGTTGATAGTTAGATAATACTTCCAACATTATGAAGAGAATAGATCAAAGCACAGATTTTGAAAACATATATTTTTCATATTATATTATATTATAATGATAATACCTTCTTTAACTTTAATGCAGCATGGTTATATTCATGTGTACTCATAATAAAACATTTTGTGACCAAAAAAAGCACATTGATGTCTGTATTGTTCTCTTTCATTTCTTTGTGTTTCACAATAGTGTTTTTTTTGGACCGCTACAATTTTTGGTTTTCACTCCCAAACAGAAACAAGCCATAAATAGAAGCATCGATGAGACAGTTACACTTCTATATATCTGCATTGCATTGTGGTCTAAGAAAGCAAGCAGCAAAAAAATGCTCCCCTGAAATTCCAACCTGTTGTTCCATGTCCAAGTTATGTAATAACTTTGTGACATAAAGTGGGATTTTCACTACAGATCTGATAACTGTGAGTGAATTGCTATGTATGAGTAATTATTTCCTAGTCCAATGAATCATAATATTTAATATTCCATTACATTTACTTAGTTAAAAAACGCTCTTCAGCCAATTCATTTTTATTTTACTGTAAAACAGACAAGCAGACAGATAGACAGACAGACAGATAGATAGATAGATAGATAGATGGTAGTTGCATCAAAAAACATACTCAAACAAACTCATTTTTTCCAACTCGTCATCATTGCACCAAAACCATTGGTAGAAACATGTGGTGTTAAGTGTCATTGTGTAAGGCAGAGTTTCCTTCAAAGGAAGAAGAGGGGCAGAGGTAGTGTCAAACAGACAAGGGAAAGGGGAAGATGTGTTTCTATGGAAACAAGCAGTATCAATCGAATCATAACCGAATAAAAGTGACCTCATCATCACATCATTTACATGCACAGTTTGAAATCTCTGATTTTACCAAAAAAATATTCATGTTTTCATTGTTTGATCAGAGGAGAAACATAAATAGACAGACAGCTCCACAGACAGAGAAAGGGGAAGAAGGGTGTTGCTAAATTCAGTGTGTTCCCACAAAACTCTCCATTAGCACAAAGTCACTCATTCCTTTACACAGATGGAACATAATACTCATTCTTAACTAAAAGTGTTGCACATCATGATGACACCTTTTTTAATTTGATTTCAAAACAGTTGCTCAGAATTTTATTCTGTATTGTGCCTTTTAATCAGATCATTGACAAATTCAAGAACAAGCTTTGATTATGTAGATCATTCGGAGGATGACTGTTCAAAGAGGGAATATTTAGAAGTGGGGAAATCTAAATAGGATGCAATCATGGCATCACTGATAGAGACCAAATGGGTCCCTTCCGTTCCATGAGCTTAAAGTGTTTGACCGTTCACCTCTGTGACAACAATGCTTTCTTTTTTGCAATTGCATGTTTTCAGTACAATTTTTTACTATGTTGATTTCCACAGACTGAATAAATTCAACAATTAATCACTGGAAAAGAAAAAAATATAGCTGCAAGCATCAATTATGAAGTCAAGCACCAGAAGCTAAGCATGACATGGAGCATCAGACTAAATGCAACAAAGAGTAATAAAAGCAATTTTAGGATAAAAAAATAAATAAATAAATACAGTAAAATGGCTTCTGACTTCTGACCACAAGTAGGCAAAACCTTTTAAGCACTTTGAGGTCATGATTTTGATATGATTCATTTTGATATGTACATATAAAGTTTCAAAATGATACACCAATGCTTTGGTCAAATATAGCATTTTATATCCTAATTTTAGTCAATGGCAATTTCATGTTTTGTTCAATTATAGCACTACTAAGTGGCGCAATTCTACCAAATTTTGCACGTGTTATTAGAGTGTGCCCATACATATGTGTCTCAAATTTGGTGAAAATATCTCATTTTGATTTGGAGTTACAGATATTTTTATTCAAAAGAAGAGAAAAAATGACTGACTTCTGACTTTGTTTGCGTTTTTGTGCCACTTCCTATCATAATTTTGGCAATTGGGCATTGACGTTTAGCTGGCACGGTATGTTTTCAAATTTCCTACGGTGGTTTCGTGTCGATCGGAGTAACGATTTCTAAGATATCGGCAAGTGTTTTTTCAGGCAAAACCTGCAATGTTTACTATTGCTGGATTTGGGAATGATTCAGGAGACTAAAAAGGTGACTCCCACAAAAAATAATTATGAATATTACATTTTTACCACTAGGTGGTGCTGACTTGAAACTTTTAGTTGTTATAAACAAAAATAGCCATTTTTTCGAGAACGGCTAGACAAGTTCCATAACTTTTTGCCAGCATGGTCTGAAGATGTTCTGGGTCAGTTTTCATGACAATTGGCACAACGGCCTAGGATGATTTAGAAAAAGTAGGTTTTACAAACAATTAAGAATATTAATAAAAATTGTACGATTTTTTACATTTGGAGCTCATTCGACTAGGCATAAGCCAAGGATTCAGAGGAAAGGTTTTTTTGTTGTGTGGCTTATGGTTCAAACATTGTTAGAATAAATCTTTTGAAAGTTTGGTCAAGTGATGGCACTAGGCAGTTTCAGTTAGAGACTCCAAACTTGCTATGGTTAATGTTAGGACTACGCTCTTTCAGTGTGCAAAATTATACTGCAAGCGGTTCTACAGGCTGCCATGCCGAGACTTTCGCGAGGAAGAGGAAGCAGAAGGAGAATAATAATAACACCAACGGATATCTACAATAGGTGCCATCTCACCTTCGGTGCTTGGCCCCTAAATATCAATATGTTATTTTCTTTAATATACCTTTCATGCTATATACAATAGGAGATGTAACAGTAACAGTTTCAAATTTTGTGTGTTTTAAGAAAAAGAAAGTAGTAGCTGGCAAAGAAAACTGACAAGTTTTACACACATCCTTAAAATTCATAACCAACCTTTCATTCTCTAAGGGTTTATTGTTTGATCAAAAACCTGTCTGATGAAGATGCGTCCTCAGCATGAATAAAGGACCTTGGGAGTTCTTTGAAGTTTTTAATTGCCTGACTCAAGCTGTGTGGACATTTCTGAACATTTATAAAAAGATCTGTCCCAATAATGAGACACCTGCTCTTGTTTTGGGGGGTCTGTGGCTCTGCTTGCCCTTGATTATGGTCAGCATTCTAAAAGAAAAAAAAAAAGGTTTTGCAGCACCTTAAATTAAGTGTTAAGAACCACAGGCAATTTTGGCAAAGGATAACATAGATTTGGTGAGAATATATATGAATATGTGTCATGCTGCTGCTGACAAGTCACCCATTGCACTACATTGATACAAGTCTAGAGATTTTATATATATATATATATATATATATATGGTTCACTGTAGCCTACACAAATTATATTAATCTCTATAATAATGGGAGTTTACATTAATATGTAGTACTTACCTGTAGAGGGCAATGTTGTTCATAGAATCAAAGAGACAGAACGTAGCAACTGATTGAAATTGAGATAAATTTAAAAAATAACATGAAGTAGCCTTGTTTTATGTAAATAGAAATATTAAGAATATTTATGTCATCTGATGAACTGCATGAAACAGACACTGTACTTTTTAAATCCACCAGAAAGTAAACAAAAATTCAGTCATACTTTCTGCATTTGTAAATGATTTATTTATAATTTCCAAACACGTTTTTAACCCAGAGTCATTGTTAAGCAGAAGCGTGGCCTCCACGCACACACTGCCTCCACACAAGTGCAAGTTGAGCTAGTCTGAAATGTAAATGAACCTCAGGCAACAGGTGTGTGTTTGGTAGAGGACTGTAACATTACCTGTTAAACCACCCCCTCCACACACACACACACACACACACACACTGATATCTGTGATGTCTTGTGTGTAAAAATATTACTGTTGTGTTGCACATTGTCTAATAAAGACGACGGAATCATCGTAGTTATAATAATTTATGTAGCAAAGTCTTCTGAAGCCTTGCACAGAAGCATTTTAATCTCATTCATTTGCAAATATTCAAAGTTGCTGCCTCAAGGCATGTGCCAGATTTGACCTTACTGACAAAACTTAAAAATATTTAGGCCTAAATATAAGATTTATTTATTTTATTATTTCCCACCCATTTGGATTGGTTTTAACAAACACACCAAAAATAAGTGTAATATGATCAATATTTGTCAGTGATATGTGAAGCAGGTAACAAGCAGGTACGATTTCTGCACTGGTGCCATACTATATTATTAGATTTTTTTTTTAATGATTTTTTATTTAAATGATTTCAAATATAGGTCCCATTATTTTCTTAAATTCATCAACCACCATTGGTTTTTTACTGATCTCATAATCATATACTGTAGATCAACATGTACATAATTTAATAAATAAGACTTTCACTTGTCAAAGAAACCTTCAAATTCACAAGGTTATGAAATTCTGCTTTCATATGTTTACACTTTATGAAGTGTTTGAAATGCCTGCTGATAGTTTTACTCAGCAAATGCGCTGTAACCACCAGATTCCGGAATTGCAATCTTGATTGCTTACACCTGCTCATCATTTTTCATTGTGTATTTATAGTCACATTCACTCTCTGCACATTTTTGGTCAAGTCTCAGGTGTAATTGCTGCTGCAGTTTTCTGTAATCATAGTCATGTCTACCATGTCAGTTCATCTGAATCCTGTCTGGTTATCTTGTACTTGTGCTTTTAGACTGTGTGATTCACAATGGTTTACTCTTCATCATGCCTGGCTGCTTATTTCGACCCTTTGGAAATTCTCTTGTGATTCTGTACTTAGATTTGTTGGCTATTGCTGTTGCTCATTAAAATCCCTGCACATGAATATAAACCCAGCATCTCTGTTTGAACTGCTACAGTAAATACACAATCACCACACAATATCTTAGCGATTTCAAAATGTTTAAAGATTGCAATGGGATTTGTGTTTTTCATAATGCACAAGAATTCATCTTGTAAATTGCTTATTGTTGCAGGATTTGACAGTAACAGTATATTAATCACATTGCTTTGATTTAGATATTACAACTTATTCCATTCGCCATTTATCCATGAATGATACATCAGATTGATAAACTATATATATCTATCTATATATATATATATATATATATATATATACATACATACATACATAAAGATTTCTAGAAATCATAGAAATCATTAATCACATCCAAAATAAAAGTTTTTGTTTAAATTATGTATATGTACTGTGTATATTTATAATGTGTATTTGAATTTATTTAAGAAAAATAAGTCATATTTGCATCTGGAATATATTTATTAATAATATAAATTATGTAAATATAAAAATATAAATTTAAAAACATGTAAATGTTTTCTAAATATATATTATATGAGTGTGTCTTTACACATGCATAAATGAATACATACAATTCACACATATATATTATTTAAACAAAAACTTTTATTTTGGATGCAGTTAATAGCGATTAATGATTTGACAGCACTATAGCAAATGTATTAGTAGTTTATGGAATGGAAAAAAATTAATTTGGAATCACTTATACATGTGCAAAACAAATTAAGCATGTTTAATAAAGCAGAACAAAACAAAAGACACAATAATCATTATTTCTTGAAAAGACTAATTAAATACATTCTTTTGTTTTACAAACAATACATTGTTTACTGCATTAGTTAATCTGTATATTTGTTTTTATAATTATTACAGTCTATGTTTTTTTTATATACACTTTTCTGTCATAATTTAGGAATGCTATCTAATTTCTATTCCATTTTTATGTTTAAAGCTGAATCCTAATTTAGTAACTAAACATGCATTTAAAATAAAACAAATACAAATGTAAACACGAAAAAAAAAACCACACACCAATACTGTAGTAACATTAGTTGCAAAAAGCAGTTCATTTTGATGTTAAGATCCCCTCTAATTTTATCTTGTATGCTAAACCAATATACTGCTCTAACTGCTCTAATTGAGGTAGAAATGCTCAGGTCTTTCATTATTCTACTAGTATACAATACTGGTGGGACTCACACTATTTCAGGCTCTGTAACTAGACTAGGTCATGTTTTTCGTCTCCCGTGTTCGACTTTTTGGCCCCCATAGGAATACCCTTTCAGTACATTCTTAGCTGATGGGAAGATTCCGTAAGGTCCTCTGGGCAACAGTCCAAGCCAGGAAAATCTGCCTCACAGCAACCCAGTAAGGAAAACACATCAAGGAGGGCCTCACCTCTGTGGCATCTTGATTGATTGGCATTCTAGAAAATTTCATGCATTATAAATGGCATTTATTGCACCAAAATGGTGTTTGGAGAATAATTGCACAGGTTATTTCAAAAGTCAATCAAGGTTCTCCTGACAGGACCTGCAAACAGGTGCCAAGTGTATAATATCAATTTCCTCTCCAGTATCCAAAAATCAGCCAAGGTGTTTGCAACTTCTGAGTAGCTGTAATCAGATCTTTATGAATATATTAAAAACATCTCTCAAACGCAGATTATCTTTGAAGGGTCATGCACTAATGTGGCATAGCATGCTTTGATCACCCTCTAAGACTGCTTGTTTTTGCGTTTATGCATTTTATATTTCCATGTACATTATCAATTGGAAAGTTATTTTTGTATTTGGCAGACATTTCTATCCAAAGCAACTCACACTATATCAAACTGTTTGAAATTAAGCCATAACCTTGCTGTTGATCATAACGTGCCTTATCATAACAATTTGACTAATACATGCCAGTGCTCAACATCACATTCAGAAACACATTCACTCAAATACACAAAGCCCTGTAATATTACTAATATTATATGCAATGTTTGATTTTAATATATTAGCAAATATTGGAATTAGCATTAACTAAGATTCATAAATGCTTAATAGCATGTCATTTTTATTGTTGGTTAATGTTAACTAAATAGTTAACTAATCTTAACATGTTTACAAATTCAAATTTTGCTTTGTTTTGTTTTTTGAATATTTCAGGTTCAGTAAAAGCACCATGTTGGTAGGAAAACATTTTACTCATATTCAATCATTTAGTCAATCACTACACTTATTGTAAGCTACACTTACAATGCATGAAAAAGTAATCCATTTGCTAACTGCAAATGTAAAGCTTAAAGTTTTATAAATCACTTGCTTTAATTCTTCTTTGAAAATTGTCATTGTTTTAGCAGTAAATTTAAATATAAAATATAAGCCATGAATATTTTAACATATGTGATCCTGGACTACAAAATCAGTCATATGGTTTGAAAAAAATAATAATAACAATTTAAATAATAAGATTATACATCATAAATATGCTTTTTGTTGATTTATTGTTTGTTAGGATCGGACAATAATTCAATTATCAGAAAATCTGGAAAAAACAAACAAAAAACTAAAAATCCCCTTTAAAGTCGTCCAAACTAAGTTCTTACCAAGGCAACCAAAAATTATCCAATGATTAACCAATGATCTTTATTTAATATCCTAAGTAAGATGTGCTTCTTATGACTGTTTAATGATCCAGAGTTACATATAGGGTTTTAACTTGTGCTGAACTCAGATTTGCTGAATGCTTGTTATATGTCAAATATATAGCAAATAGTGCAGTATAGACATCCTGAGATGACCATCATAAATAATGGTTATGTATATTTTGTGGGTCCCAGGGTCTTTCACAGCTACTTTCACAGATACAGGCCATTATGTTTTTGTGTGAACACATGTTTGTGAAGATGGCCAGGGGTGTTTTGACGCCTTACAAAGAACAATCTACCAAGCTTTTAGGATTCAGTTTTTGATATATGGAATGTAGGAACAAACTGTTATTGTCTAATGTATTTTGATTGTTGTTATTTCTTTATTTTTAATTAATTAATTCATTTGGTAAACCAGGAAATTAACAGGCTAAAGTGGCTAAAACAGGCTAAATCCATATGGAAAAAAAAAAAAAGAGTATTACAGATGAAAATAAAGTTTAACTATAAGTTAACCATTGATTTTGCACATGACATTTATATAATTCTTGAATAATGTTAGGATCAATGGGTTGAATACACCCTGATCACAAAGACCTAAAAAACAATGCCATGTTGGCACTCTAATTCAGATAACACTTTCAAACAAACCACATAATGCATATATTTTCTGTCTCTAACACTGAAATTCAACAAAAATCAAACATTTGCATGATTAGCAAATAATTTAACTACAATTTTACAATAAGGTTGTACACATTAAGGTTAGCATAAACAAAAGTTGCAAGTATGAAAAAACACTGAACAATTTTAATTTCCATATAAACTAATAGATTTTAACTGTACCCATTTTGGTAACAGTTTATAATAACTACACACTATGAATCATTAGTTAAGCATTAGTAAATAGTCAGTTCATCCTTTATAAAGCATTGTTCCAACATTAATAGTCATTAGTAAACTGTTTATAAATACAGCTATAAATTCCTTGTTCTTTGATTTATAAGCATATCTAAATGAGAGATTTGATCAATTTTGTTAAATAGATTTAAAGGCTCAGTTATCTTCCTAACAGAAAAAAAATAAACAAACACAACACAGAGGGCTACAGAACTATTAAGATGCAAAAAAAAAATATCAAACTGTACACATAAAAAAATGTTCTATGAAATTGATTTTTTTAAAAAATAATTATCAAGTGTACAGTTTCATTACATTTTTTACACCCTGAAAAAAATATTTTGTGTTCTGTATCCCCTCTTTGTTGTGTTTGTTTAAATTTTCTGTTTGGAAGATAAATTAGTCTTTACATCTATTTTATAAATGCTTTACAAGGTATAAATATTCCTCACTTTAGATGAGCTCACAAGAATAGACGTCTGGCAACTACTAAATGTTTTGTAACTACCTGAATTAATCATGAATTACAGCAGGAACATGTGTTAATAAAGCATTTATTAATGCACTGAGCAACTATTATCATGTGTATAAATAATAAGATTTAGTAATGTAAGTTTAAATAATTAATTAATAATTCACTTAGACTTTCTAAATGATCTTATTAAAAACGGACAACTCCTAAATAACTGGTTTGTAAATAACATAAAAATGATAAACTGATCATTAATAAAGTATGAAAATACAATCATTAAACATTATAGATATGCTCAAGAACAAGGCATTTATAGACGCACAGATGTAAACGTTTAACTAATGCATAGTAATGTTGGAACAATGGTTTATAAAGGGTTGAATAATTGCTTAATAATACAAAAACCAATCATTCATAGTGTGTAGTTATTATAAAGTGTTCCCCATGTTTTACTTTTTAAATTAAGTGTTAAAATTATATATTTATAAATTAGCACTTGCATAATATAAACAAAGCTGTAAAAAATGATTGCTCACTGTTTGTTCATAATATATATTGCATTAACTAATGTTAATGTTTAGAACCTTATTGTAAAGTGTTTTCTTTCTTTCTTTCTTTCTTTCTTTCTTTCTTTCTTTCTTGTTAGCTACTGTCTACATAGCCAGATGCAAGCAAAATTATGGCTGCTTATCATTTGGAACATTTCCTGCAAGGAGCGCATATGATATGTTAATATCTCTTGCTAGGCAGCTCATTAGGTTTTGGAAAAGAGTGCACTTTTTTAATGACCTCCATGACATCCTTCACTGCCTTTTGTAAAAAATAAATAAATAAGAAAATGCTATTTTCTTAATTTACAGATTTGACTTGTGAAGCTTTGTAGATGTTAAATTACACAGACAGAACATTCAGGTGGATTTCAACTTAAGATTTATCTTGGCAGACATTCTGAATTGTTATCCCTGCTGGCACTCAACATAAGAAACTGAACAATCACACAGTATTGGATGTGAAATACGAAGGATTCGCTCTAACAGTGCAAACACACCATCAACATCTGGTGGTCAACAACATCTCATTATCGTTAAACATAAAAGTTTGAAACATTTTAATTCATTTTTAAAGCATTTCAGGGGTTTCCCTAGAAACAACAACAGTGACTGATCACAAAAATAACAAGCTAACCTGTTTATTTAAGTCACAGATCCAGTAAGACTGCAAGATTCATGAAGAAAATAATTAACCATTTTCTTTGCTCCCTTAAAAATTTAACCACTGAGAATCAAAGCAAACTACAGTGCTTTTTCTTTTCGCACAGTTTGTATATGTTTACTGAGACACCTGAAAATATCATTGATGCATGCAAGAATATGTTGCTCTGTAAAATGTTGATGCTGCCTGCAGGGACAACAACAGTACTTTTTGCAAATACCCAGTAGGATGAGAGCTTTACGCTTCGTGCGTTGCCTGCCAAATGGGGATCTGACAGAAAAAAGAACCACTGGATAAAAAAAACAAAAAAAACAGACAACGCCTCCTTTAAAAGCATGCAGAGCAGACAAACCTCTTAGTCAAGATGAACCTCAGGCTCAGCCATTTCTGAATCAATTATTCATCTGAATTGGATTAGATGGTCCCTGTGATTTTCCTCCTTCTGTCTCCAGTCATCTCTGTCCATGTGTGTATATGTGGATGGTTTTAGCATGATATGTTTCACATTTCCCTGTTGTGAACACTGCAATCCACTGACCACAAAGCATCCTATTATATCAGACGTGGTTCTTTGGGAGGGTTCTGATCAGTCCTGAGTGGTGCCTTGAAGTAAATGGTCTGTGATTCAAGGGGTACAAAGACAGTTTTCTCTGTTTTTCTACAGGTTTAATCAATTTTAACTTTTAGATAAATGTAGCCCATTGTCCAGTGTGCCATTGCCTTTTGGCAGCCTGAGAAGCTTCCTCCACATGTCACAAGCACTTTACCTGGCACTATACCACAGTGCTGATGGTGGAAGACTCCTCAGACTTGCCCTGCCTGCTGGGCAGAGACTTGAGATACTCCAGGTGGCGCCTGGCATCTTCCTGATTGTGTCTCACATAGTAGACCAAGTAGGAGATGACCATGGTGAACCATCCAAACATGGTCACCAACATGGCCACGTCCGTGGTCTTTTTGAGCACCACACACAGGTCCAGGTCTTTGGCCAGCAGGAAAGGCACACCTTGGGCTCCAGAGTCTGAGGGTTCAGATGTCTGACAGATAATGCCAGTCAAAGAGACAGGCTCTAGGTCTAAACGTGGAAGGGCTGTCTGCAGTCTGCAGTCACAGTGCCATGGGTTTCCAGTGAGGTTGGATCTTGCTCTAACACCTTCAAAGGCATCTGGGTCCAATGTCTTGAGCTGGTTGGACGAGAGATCCAGAAATTGTAGAGAAACTGCCAAGCCTCTGAAGGCTCCAGGTTCAAGCAAAGCTAGTTCATTATGGGAGAGATCCAGTTCAGCTAGCAGTGGAAGATCATGAAAGGCATTGGCAGGGATGCTGGTCAGGAGGTTATAGTCCAGATAAAGGCGTTGTGTGTCATTGGGAATGTCCTGAGGGATCTCAGTAAGTTGCAGGTTGCTGCAGCGCATAGTCTTACCACCAAATGAGCCCTCGTTGTCTGAACAGTAGCAGCGTTTGGAGCAGGAAGTCGCAGCATGGTGGAAACACAGTGTCATCAGCACTAAGCTGTGAAAAAGCAGCCACATGACCACAGAGTGCCGAAGCAGCCAACCTGAGGGTAGCAGCATAGTGGGACAGCGGGCATTATCCCTTTTAAAGTACAACCTGTGCTGAGAGCATCCAGGGGGCTGTACCCAACATCAAAAGGCCCAACAGCTTGCAAGCCTAGAAAATTGAAGAATACATTTAGTTAATGGCAAGTATACATTTCTTTAACGTTTCAGATTTCAGAATGTGTAAAGGCAGTGTGTTTCTTTTGAAGGCTTTTGTGCTCCCTGTGTGTGATAATTTTGAAGAATGAGAATTAAAAATGAGAGATAAAGAGCTAATATTATTGTATTTTAAAAGATCGTAATTTTGTTTTGCAGGCCTCCTATAGCAGGTTCATATCTAAAGTCAAAAAACACTTTAATTCTTTAATAAAACAATTTGTTTGTATATTTAGTCACTCTAAACCCCACCTGTCTGTGAGCCTACTTTACTCTAATTGATCAGATGGGGCAGTTGTGATTGGTTTTACATCTGCAACATGTTTCAGAAACAAAATGCCCATTACCATTATCTGGAGCTCTTGAGGATTCGTTTTTCTGCACTCTAAAATAATGCTGGGTTATTTTTTACCCAAAAGTTGTTGAATCATTCTATTGATGGTAACACCTTGCAGAACATAAATTTGCTTTATGCTTTACGTTTTATGAAAAGAAAGAAAGAAAAAAAAGCCTTCAAGGAATATCCATTTGATAACATAAAAGTGGCATTTCCTCAAAAGTGTTGGTTGATTAAAAACCCTGCTAAGATGGCCTAATTCACAACTCTGCCACAGGCATTACAGAATTCCAGGACTTGTGAAAAAATAACTTGTGAACAAAATGTTTTTTCAAGAAAAAAAAAAAAAATAAATATGTATTTAAATATGTGAATATGAATGTAATTAAATATGTAAATATGAATGTATTGTTGAACTACATAAAACATAAGAAGTGACCTAGTTTAAATACCTCTTATGAACTGTTGTCTTACGTAACAACTATGTTATATATTATATTCAAATTACCTAGACAGCAGAGAGGCCCTGGTAAAGAATGTAATACTGTGCCTTCGTCCGGAGTTATAAGTTATAAGAGTGTAATGGACATGATACAGTGCAAGTTGTTATAAAATGTCTGGATTGACATGGTTTCGCAATTGGATTTTTTTCTAGTTTTTTAAATAAGAAGTTTTCCTGGGGTTCACTGGAGAAATATTTCTGAAATTACATACTAAAAAGATAATCAAATCAGCTAGAAATGTAAAAGTATTTGCTTATTCATCCCTTCAATCACTCAACATCTATCAAACACCCCACCCTCCAAAGACGAATCTACAAACCCAAAATCAGCAAACCCAAATGTGCTGTGACAGCTGGAAAGATGCTTAAAAAGTTTTATGTTCATTTGGGACAATGTTTTTTTGTTATTGTTTTTCAGATTGACATTTACAAAAAATCAAACTTGCAAAGTTTGGCATACACTTTTTTATTCTGCGAAAATAAATCTCTCTTTGAATGCTTATATTTAACATAATTAGCCTTACCGCAAACAGCGGTTACTCTAAATATTGCAAATGGAAAAGACAGCAGCCCAAATTATGTACAGTACAAGAGAGGGCAGGTAAGGAACACTGCCTGCTATTCGAACTGTGGTAGCCATTTTGGATATTTAATCCCACCAATGTTGTGGTCAGTAATCCATAATAATAGTTTTACTTAAGATGCAGCTCGTCTAAAGAACAAGTTTGAACAACAACTTGCTTTGTAATTTACAATTTTCTCATATATTTTGTCCAACCTTCTAAAAATAGCTTCCCACCTTGGCTCATTAATATATCAGCAGCATATAAGAAGCGGCTATCCTCTTACAAATCTTCAGGGTAACATGCTCTAGAAGGCAGCTGCCTTGGTTGGCTCCAAAAATTTAAAACCTTAACTATTGTAAGGAAAACTACAAAATGGATTTCAACTCTGCACAAACCTACAGTTTCTACCAATATATACATAACTGGTTCTATTGTATCACTTCTTATTACCTATAATTTAGAATTTTCAAATACCAAAAGTCTATGGGTTTGTAGTTTACAAATGGCAGTGGACCCGCCACTGTCCACTTACGCAGATTAAAAAATGAAATCGATCTCTAAGTACCTCTTAGTATCACATAACGAGTGGGAGTCTCCTAAAGAAGGGACTGTTTATTGAAGGGAGGGGGAATAAGACGTTCTAGACTACAAAAGCAGCTGAAATGCCAGGCAAATAGAGCCATGACTGAAGGCTGAAGACGGGAGAGAGAAAGAGAGAGAGGGAGAAAGGAAGACATTAGCTCAGCTTTCATGCTTCAGTGACCAAAGTCTTTCCCTGACATAAAAACAACAACAAAAAAATAAGTTATTTTATCCGGGTTTAAAAGAAAAGTGATTCTAGACTTGCTGTACCATTAGGTTTTCTCTATTAAAGTGTTGAAGGTTGACCTAAGGATGAACAAAGTGATGGAAGATAGATCATCACTTTGTCACAAACCCCCTGAAAAAGCTGTACCGCTCATGAATACACAACAGGGTTCTGTCATGACATTTTCGCAAGTGATAGTGTGGGCCGGACACATAAGGAGAGACAGACAGACAGTGAAAGATGAGGACAACAAAAACCTAAAACACACATCTGAAGAGAAATACAGCTCAGAGGGAAAGGGAAAAAAAATCAATGATAGCTCAATGGCAGCTCAATAGACAGAAATGGACAAAATAAAGGTTGAAACAAGACATGAGAGGGAAGCATGTAGGGGGTGAGGAGAAACCACACAGGAAGTTTACATGATTCAACAGAGAGAACAAGATAGGAAACAAGAGAATCTGAGGAGCACGTCTTGCATTACAAAAGAGAAGAAAGAAGAGAAGGGTGAAAAATGAGGTTAAAAGGTTCAGGACAGAACATTTTGAGGGAGAAAACTAATGTGACCTTGCCCCTACAATGAAAGGCCAACGGACCCAATTAGACTGGAAAAGGAGAATAAAACAATGAGTTACTGATTTAAATGCTGGTATTAACTTACATAATAGAGTCACAGTCACAAAATACAGATGTACATACTTGATATGATTAATGATATGGCAATTTATACTCTAGCTTGATTGAAGAGTCCCCAAGACCTGTTTTATAATCTTACTGGCAGCACGGGATGCTTATGTGCTAATTTACCCTCCACACTTCTTAAGGTAATATACCATTATTCCTATTGACCATAAAATCACTAAATCACCACAAATTACAACTCAAATCAGCACGGAAATACATATGGTTTGTAATCAACCATGGATAGTTACATTGATATTTTTTGTCTTTAGCAACTCCTGACTTGTAATGATAAGGCTTTTCAGTGAATTGCCATAAGATTTGTGTCCAGACTCTTAAACAAGAATACAAATTGCAGTGAAGAAAAATGAAAAATACATTAGAGTGGGGATAGGAAAGATGGAAAGTAGTTTTGTCAAAGCTGAACTGGACTGAATGACATGTCATTAGATAGAACTTGATGAGGTGATAATTGGCCTGATACTGCCACTTTGTTATTTTATAAAACTGTTGCTCATGTTGAATGTACAGTATAAGCACTATAGGATGAGACAGCCTGGTAGATGCCTATGGAAAGCTTTTACATTAAGAGCTGCAGTTAGATGAAAGTTAACTGATATGTTCCTTGGCTTTACTGGGCTAGTGGATTGATCAAAAGAACCATGTTTCACTATTTATCATGCACTCTCATAAATAAAGTCTCAAAAAATTCAGTTTTACAGTGTTGAGTACATATTAGTGTAAATGCAAAATGTATGGGTTTTGAGAGAACAGAGAATGGTGGTTTAAAATAAAATAGTTTGATGCATCTAATAATTCATAATTTGGTTTGGTCTATGTCTTTTCTTTAACCGTAATAAGTTTCAATCTTGAGTTACAGTTCTACTGTTGTGCTTCCTCATCTCTAGTCTTGTTTAATAATTCATTTCAAACAATGTCTGAGTGCTTCTGGCAGCTGGCAGCGTGTGATAGTTTACACAAAGTCTCTGCTGTCAACCTGTACTGTTCAATTATCTACATTTAAAATAATAATAATAATAATAAACAACAGACATAAATCACACAACTGCATGCACATACCTTTTCATTTTAACCTTAAAGTTTTAAACATGAACAGACAAACAAACAAAAAAAGTGATGTATAAATACAGAAAAGCCAGAATTTCCACATGTAAATATTCCGCTATGTAAGACTAAAAATACAGTAGGTGTTGTCCACCCTAAGTAACAACTGCACCATTTAAATGACCTTATAATACATTTTATTCATTCAAAAAGCATGTAAACCAACCTGACCACATAAATTCATTAAGAAATATGGGTAAAAAATGATTCCTCAAGGTATGCTGTAAAGCTGAACATTTCCACATTTTGTAGTGTATTAAATGATAAACATATAAGACAGAAATATATTTAAATTCAACCTAAATGTATATCAAATTTTAATATGTATACAGATATATATTCATTTTTTTGTGTGTTATAATATGATAATATTGATCATATTTAGTGATAATATTTAATATTTAGTGATAAGTAAAACAGTTTGTGTTTTGCAAAAGTCACAAGTGTCTTTTAATTAGTTATGCATAGTTTTTCTTCATTCACTAGAGGCGTGACTCCTGAAAGAAAGTGACATTACAAATAAAAGCAGGAGTTTACACTGTAATTACACATATTGATCAAACACCCAAAGACTGCCTAACAGCTTACTCTACAGCTGTTAAGTGTGTATTTCCTTATTTAAAAGCGATGAAATGTACCGTCAGCGCACCTCTCATTCATATAAAAGAATGACTCACATTTGTCCTCTCTGTCTTCTGAGACCTCATCTGCTCTTTTCGGCATTCGCCTTCCCGGGATTGCTGCAGAGACGGGAGTTCAGTGACATTTGCACAAACATTCCTTCTGAATTAGTGCTGGAGATCCGCACGCAGCGCTTGCTTTGGACGCGTTTGAAAGAGGAGAGAGAGAGAGAGAGAGAGAGAGAGAGAGAGAGAGAGAGAGAGAGAGAGAGAGAGAGAGAGAGAGAGAGAGAGAGAACTGATCAGTTTCCACGCAACCAGCAGCACAGCATCAAGAAGCAAGAAGCTACAAGGAATTTAGTCTGGTGTTTCCAAACGATTTGGTCTGGTAATTTCCATGAACTACAGCTAATTTGTTCAGTGTTCAGGACATTGATTCAGATATTTCCGTATGTATTCTTATTTTAATTTATAAATAACATACTCCTGGACGAAATTGCTAATGTAATTATGTCATAATTTGGACAAATCCTAAAAGGACTAATATTACTCAATTAGAATCAATAAATCAAAATAAGGTTCTGTTGGATGTACTGAAACTCATTATAACAAAACATATAAAATAATAAATGGTTGCAAAATAACATAAATATAGCAAATTATAATAAGCCATTAGTCTGCATTTAAAATGTATTATTATTATTATTATTATTATTATGTTTTTACCATATTCATGACAGTTATCAAGTGTGTTCTAAAATTATTTTTGCCATCTAATAAAATAACACATTACAGATTTATAAGTGTAAGTAGCTAAAATAAAAATAGATAATAGAGTGCAAATGCTAACACTATTTATAAAGCTTGAGTTGATTTTTCTCATTGATATAATGTTAAGCCTGTGGTGTCTGTCCAGTCACATTTAAAGGTTAATCTGTGAAAAGATCACTGATGCCTCCCCCAAGCTGAAACATGACTTGTTTCACACTATTTTCTTCTGCAAATCCACATACTGGCTTGACAGGCATATTGCAGTATTGTTTAATATTAACAGATATTAATTGAGTACTGCCTCTAAACTCAAAGGTTGTTTTTTCTACTGCTGCTTCTGTAATTTTATTTAGACAACAGAAAAAAAACAGCCTTTGGATTGATGAAAGTAATCTTTCATTTATCTCACCCGCCTGTGTTCTTTCTCTTTCTCTGTCTCACACTCAAAGTAAATCAGACAGCTACTTAAAATGATGACCTGCATGTGGGTGGGCTGCTATTAATTCAGATTGATCTGTGGCCTGCTGGAGCACTTATGGATTTAATGTAACAAGATGTTTGTGTGTGTGCGTGTTTGTGGCACTCTAAATGATTGTCTAAAATAATTGTTTGTTATACTTTCATGTTATCTTGTGATATTGTGACAAAGAGGAACAAGATGTATGTAGCAGCTGCACCGTATTATATTAAAAATTGAAATAACTGGGTTTTGTTACATAATTCTTCTTCAACATTTTCAGTATTTCGCCCTTGAAATGTGAGTCAATCATGCTGGAGTTGCTTAATCTATAGAAGATTGTGTTGCACTGACTGCATGACCTTACATGTTCCATAATAATGGCAAAATATCAGGACAGAATTTACACACCTGAAAACATATGTGACGTGGCACCGATCAGCGTCGCCCTGGCAACACAGGACTTACAACTGGAACTCGTTGCCCGGGCCAATCGCTCACGGCCGGACCCATATAAAAGAAGCATGTCAACAAGGAAGTAATGAGCTACGACTCCACTCTTTATCTTTCGCCATGAACGAGCAGGCCAGGCCACAGAGGATGTTATGGAGCACCTTTCACTGGCCCCTGGACACGAACGAAGAGGGAAAAGAAGGATCACCGTCACACTGAGCACCGTCAGCAGCCACTGTACCGTATTCATCTGCTTACCTTTTTTTATAAATAAATCCACCCTCCGGGGTTTTGTGTTCACCTCAAACTGTTGTCATGCTCACTAGCGCCAGGATCACACTGGTGGAGAATGCGGGCAATGACACAGAAGGTGTTACTAGGAGCCGACAGAAAGAAAACTTCACGTGAACACATTACCACCACTTCTTACGGACTTTTTTTTTTCCCCTTCTTCCATCTCACAGATGTCTTCCAGCAGGTCACGGGAGGGGGAGCCTTTGGAGCGGCCCAACGAGACGACGACCAACTCAAACATTGTTGGAAAACAAGTCTGGGTGATAGAAGACAAGGAGATCCATCCTCATCCTCTCCTGCACTTCATCGTCCACAATGGCCTCTTGTACTGTGTGGCCCAAAGGAGGGGGGAGGAAAAATAGCTCCTAGTTGTTCCCAAAAACAAAATGGAAACGGTCCTGGAGCTGGCACATTCCGGGACCGGTTCCACTGGCCAGGCCTCGAGCCAGAGGTGAAGAAGTTCTGCTCAGCCTGCCCTGTGTGCCAGCTCACCTTCCCAAAGAAACCTCCCCCTAGTCCTCTCATTCCTCTACCCATTATAGGGGTGCCCTTCGAGCGGATCGGAATGGATATTGTAGGGCCACTGCCGAAGTCCAGCCGTGATTATGAACACATCCTGGTTATCGTCGACTACGCAACTCGGTACCCAGAAGCCATCCCCCTGCGAAAAGCCACCTCAAAAGCCATAGCGCAAGAGTTGTTCCTGTTGTCCAGTCGTGTAGGGATAGCACTGACCAGGGAACACCCTTTATGTCCCAGCTAATGGCTGACCTGTGCCGGCTGCTGAAAATCGAAGTTTTAAAAAAAGCAGCTGGCACCCCATCGTACCGTAATTTAACATGTCCGAGGGAAGAGAGAAAAAATCGACAGAGTCATGCCATTAGTCCGGGAACACTGGTTCAGGCCCAGCAAGCCCAGCAATGCCAACCCCAATCTTGGGGTTGGCGGGATACTATCGATTTTTTATCCCCAGCTTTTCCTCCTTTAACTCGTTTGCCCGTACCAAACGTTCACGGCTGGACCCATATAAAAGAAGCGCGTCAACAAGGAAGTGATGACTTACTGTGACTGTGAATGACTTACCTTTCTCTCTTTATCCAGAGCTTTCGCCATGAACGAGCAGCCCGGGCCACAGAGGACGTTATGGAGCACCTTTCACTGGCACCTGGACACGACCGAAGAGGGAAAAGAAGGAGCACTGTCACACTGAGCACCATCACCAGCCACTGCACCGTATTCATCTGCTTACCTTTCTTTATAAATAAATCCACCCTCCGGGGTTTTGTGTTCACCTCAAACTGTTGCCTGTCGTGCTCACTAGCGCGAGGATGACACATATTCTGTGCAGAAAAGTGCCATTATGCAAATGACTAGGGCAAAATAGACAAGCAGTTTCACAAGATATTTTCAGTCACACTGAATTTCACCTCACATGGTTACATTTTCTTCATTAGTGGTGCAATCATCACTGTTAGTCTAATATTAAAAATAACTCACGCTAACTAGCGTTAAACTTTATCACGTAACTTGATTGTGCTATATGAATGATACTGAATCATGCAGGTGAGAAGAGGTGTGCTATTTCAGCGTTATTGTACATAAAATTCTTGTCTAGGAAAAAGGCAGATTAAAAAAATTAGCAAAACATTTACAATACCCACAAATGTACAATATTTGAAGGGTGGACCTGAGCCTGGTCTTTTCATTCAACAAACCCATTTAGACTCTAGCCTGAAAGTAGATCAAAGCACTTGAGACGGCTCTGCAAGTGGATTAAAGTAGAGCCTCTTTCTCATCATTCAAATTCAATCATCTCACAGAAAAAGGAAACACAATCTAACCCTTACCTCAGTCGGATTCAGTGATAGCGGTCTTGACATGGTGGCCCAACTGCGATGTGCAGGTGCTATAGAAGTGCTTTATATGTTCCAGGTTCAGTTATGTTGTCAGTTACCACAGATAATAATTCTTTCTTACTATCCTTTTTGTTTGTTTGTTTTTGTTTTTTATAAAAATAAACTACAATTGTATTTACATTGTCAGAAAATCATGCATTCATTTATTTTTATCTTTTGGGTACAACAGCTTTGTCACTATTATTTCTTACACTTACGATTAATGAAAATCTACTGGTCAAGACACTACAGTAGTATAAATGTTAAAACACAATTTCTTTCAATGTGAGAATTGGCATAACATTAAATCTTTTTTTTTTTCAGATGGTGATCAGTTCATAAATCAAGAACAGTTTATGAACTAATCACCAGTATAATAGGCATAATAATTTTTATGTATAATAACTTAAACAATTTGGCAGCGTTCAGCTAATGTTATTATATGTTCATTCAAGTGTTCACATAACAAAAACGGATTTTAATATAAAGAGAAAAATCCTCTCACTTTTTAACATTTTAACACTTTGTAATGTGTACATTACAAATAAACAGATAAAACACAACTGTTTCAAAGACATTTGACACCAGATTCTTTAAATTCTACACTGAATCTCATTTTCATGGACTCCACCTAATTTGCTAGTTCATGCTGTGAGATGTCACTTTTTTACCAAGGAAATTGAAAATTTGTACTACTCTAGAGCAGTGGAAACTTGTTCTATAGCGCGACGAATCATGGTCTCCTGAGAGATCTCCTCCCAAACCTGGACTAAAGCATCCACCAACTCCTGGACAGTCTGTGATGCAATGTGGCGTTGGTGGATGGAGTGAGACATGATGTCCCAGATGTGCTTAGTTGGATTCAGGTCTTTGGAACGGGTGGGCCAGTCCACAGCATCAATGCCTTCATCTTGTAGGAACTGCTAACATACCAGTCACATGAGGTCAAGCATTGTTTTGCATTAGGAGGAACCCAAGGCTAAACTCACCGGCATATGGTCTCACAAGGGGTACCTAGCAGTCAGGCTACCTCTGGCGAGCACATGAAGGGCTGTGCGGCCCTCCAAAGAAATGCCACCACACACCATTACTGACCCACTGCCAAACCGGTCATGTCGGAGGATGTTGCGGGCATCAGAACATTCTCCATGGCGTCTCCAGACTCTTTTCTGAATATAGATAATCGCTTGTTCACTTAAACCAATGTGTCATCTGTTTTTTGCTTTCTACTTTATTAAATAATGTAAATAAAGGCATATGAAGCATAGCCATGTGATTTTGAACATGCTATTGAGAAATAAAAGATGTGCATTGCTGATAGACTGAACATATTAAAATGCATGGATAGTAGGTTATATTTTGTAAAACAGTATATGATCCCATTTACTTGTTGTTCCTGTTATTCTTCACCTTAATGCTTCATTTTTTTGCAGTTAACATTTGTCTTTTTTCTTTGTCTTTTTTTTCTGACTCTACTGACCCAATAAGCACTTTGCTGCCCAATGGTCATGCCTAAAGTTTGCTAATTATGTAATTTATCAATTTATCAATTATATCAACATTAGTATTGCAACCTTCTCATGGGCATTTAATGAATTATACTTTTTATTGTGAGTTCAGTCTCTTTTTGCTCATTTTATCTGTAAAAGAAAACCTGCAGTAATGTGGCACACCTGAATATAAGGAGTTTTTACTTTCATCCTTCGTGGACACTTATATATCACTTATATAAAACTGATATGGTTTGGGACTGGTAAAATGTTCTTGAAAACAAAATATAAGAATATTAGCTTGCCTAATAATTATGCACACACTGTACAATCATGAAAATCATGAGTCATGAAGGAAATGTTTGTGCAGAAAATATATATCTCACTTCTACAACCATATGTTCACTGTACAAACAATTTGCTGTAATGTAAAAAGGAAGTAAAGGCTATTTTGTTCTGTTGCCCTTTCAGCATAAGGGTAACACTTTCCCATGATGGTTTCAGAAAGGCAAACAAAGAAATTGGCAGGGTAAGGCAAAGGTTCCTTAAGGTTACTTAGACGCCCCATGCATGTTTTAAAAATATTTTTACTAATGGTATACAATGGTTTATACAAATATATCATGTAGGGACAATGCTGTCATGGAAATGAGATGCATGACTGATATCCAGGCTTTAAATACTGTTTAAGCACCCACTTCAAGCAGGCATTTTTAAAATAAAGTGAAAATTTTATGTCAATATTTCTTAACATCAATGCAACCATAAACATTTACATATGTAAATAAGCTTGGGGTGCCCTCTCATGGCCACAAACAATACTTACAGTAAAACGCATTGTTAAAAACATTGTTGAGTGCAGACAATGAAAGGTTTTTGCTCTGCCATTGCAGGGAGAGGAGTTTTCCAAAAGGCTGTCCTTGAGATTCAAACCCACAACCCCAAAGAGACTGGAGCCTTAACTGAGGAATTCACAATTCACAATGTACCCTCTGAAGGCTGTTTTTGAAGGCCAATAGAATTTTTGTGGCATTAAAAATATCACTGCACAGATTCATTTGTTAGGCGGTCTGAGGCAAAAGTTGCTATCAAATTTGAGAACTGAAAATGATAATTTCTTTCCTGGGGACAAAAACTCTGATATTATGGATTGGAGGCAATTAAGGTATTAACCAATTGTAATATTTCCACTAAGGGCCTCTTGTACACATAAATTAGACCCCACCACATCTCATGCCAGATTTTTCCACAAATGTTCTAAGCTTATCCAGAAATGTGATTTTTTATGTTTATTGATTTATTATTTTTTTTTATGCATGCCCTGCGGTGTAATATTTTCTAACGTTATGATCGCAGCCCTGTTTTATTCATTTTCTTATTCATTCATCTCTTTCCAGGACATCGGTCCTGGAAAGAGAGCTCTCATGACATTTTCAGAACTTCAGAGAGCTCACACAGGACCTCTCTGCCTTGGTTAAATCCACTGGTTGGCAGCGGTGGGATTTGAACCCACGCCCCCTGAGAGACTGGAGCCTAAATCCAGCGCCTTAGACCACCCGGCCAC
>JAUYWG010000046.1:4854349-4878062 GCA_034779775.1 Enteromius afrohamiltoni | reverse complement strand
GTATTAATTTTTCCCAATTTTTTTCAACCAAAAACGTTCAATAAGTGACATTGGTTGTTTCCATTCTTTTGGATGACTTGTTGCCTTTTGCTATTATTTCAATCAAGTTTTTTTATCTGCTTTGCAATAACTTCACTGTGATTGTAAGATATTGGTGTTCCAGCTTCAACAAGGCGCCTCTGTTGGAAAGGAGCAGAGGCAGGGACAGGCTTCCAGCACTGAATTGGCTATAAAGCACGGAAAGCAAAAGCAGCTACCTTTGTTCACGCAGAGTGACTTCTCCAGCTGCTTCGATCAGACACAGCCGCCACAAGAGCCTTACCAAAAGCCTGTCCTGGCAGCGGTGGGATTCGAACCCACGCCCCCGAAGAGACTGGAGCCTTAATCCAGCGCCTTAGACCACTCAACCACGGTAACCAAGAGAGTAGTTTTCCCTGGCTGTTTTCCACCGACTGTTCCTACGTCGCGCTTGGCCACACGCTAGTGTTTCTCCAGCGTCTTCAAATTCTCCACGGTAGAGTCCTCCTTCCATCAGGGTGCGCAGTACTACTCCTGGAGGCCCCCTTTGTTGTGGAGTGCATATGCTTATCTGATCACAAGCACCTGAATACGCTAATCAAGGCCTTTGGGTCTGTGTTGAAAAGGCAGTATCGGGTGTTGACATGAAACTCTGTATTAATTTTTCCCAATTTTTTTCAACCAAAAACGTTCAATAAGTGACATTGGTTGTTTCCATTCTTTTGGATGACTTGTTGCCTTTTGCTATTATTTCAATCAAGTTTTTTTATCTGCTTTGCAATAACTTCACTGTGATTGTAAGATATTGGTGTTCCAGCTTCAACAAGGCGCCTCTGTTGGAAAGGAGCAGAGGCAGGGACAGGCTTCCAGCACTGAATTGGCTATAAAGCACGGAAAGCAAAAGCAGCTACCTTTGTTCACGCAGAGTGACTTCTCCAGCTGCTTCGATCAGACACAGCCGCCACAAGAGCCTTACCAAAAGCCTGTCCTGGCAGCGGTGGGATTCGAACCCACGCCCCCGAAGAGACTGGAGCCTAAATCCAGCGCCTTAGACCGCTCGGCCACGCTACCCTGCAAAATGGCCTTCTGCTGCTGATTTCCACCGATTTTTCCTACGTCGCTCTTGTCCACACGCTAGCGTTTCTCTAACGCCTTAAAATTCTCCACGGTAGAGTCCTTCTTCCAGCAGGGTGCGCAGTACTACTCCTGGAGGCCCCTTTTGTTGTGGAGTGCAGTACCTTATCTGATCACTCGCACCTGAATGCGTAAATCAAGGCCTTTGGGTCTGTGCTGAAAAGGCAGCATCGGGTGTTGACATGAAACTCAGTATTAATTTTTCCCAATTTTTTTCAACCAAAAACGTTCAATAAGTGACATTGGTTGTTTCCATTCTTTTGGATGACTTGTTGCCTTTTGCTATTATTTCAATCAAGTTTTTTTATCTGCTTTGCAATAACTTCACTGTGATTGTAAGATATTGGTGTTCCAGCTTCAACAAGGCGCCTCTGTTGGAAAGGAGCAGAGGCAGGGACAGGCTTCCAGCACTGAATTGGCTATAAAGCACGGAAAGCAAAAGCAGCTACCTTTGTGCACTCAGAGATTTTACAAAAGATTTTTCTTCAGCACATAATGTTATAAAGGATTTCTATAAAGAATAAATGCTGTTAATTCTGAAAACACCACTGTAGTCCAGTTTTATTAAGCATCAGACATTTTCAACTAATTGTAATAAATGTTTTATGTTCAGTAGAATGATTGCTGAAGCATCATGTAACACTGTAGATGACTTTTAAGTGTAGTACTGTTTACAGTACTGTTTTTTTGTTTTTACTGTAATAAAAATTCAACATTGTTGAGCACAATAGGTTTCTTTTATAAACACTTGGACTCCAAAAGTTTAAAGTATAGTGTATGATTTAATCTAGGAAGAGTTAAAGTTATTGTAATTTTATGTTTACTAAACTTATTATTTCACTTCATGATTGTACAGACACCAGGTTCTCAGGTTCCAGCCCCTGTCCGCAGAGCCACTGCAGATGTGTCCAGTCCTGCACAGCTGAGATGGTGTTGAGATGGTCTCTAATCCTTGTACTGGGCAACAGCTTAGCGATTGGAGGAACCTCAATGCAGCTGGTGGAGGTTAACCAGAACACCCTCATTCAGTGGTACAACAGCAGACAGAAAAAGCAAGAGCTGTCTGTGCTGCTTCAGGGAATTCAGTTGCCTCAGCCTCTCCCTGAAGCTCCCGAACCTCTCCAGGCTGCCAAACGCCTAAGAACTGAGCCAGAACAACCAAGGGAGCAGTACCAGTACAAGCTACCAGAGAGCACAGCAGGTCAGGCAAAGCAGAGGCAGACTTCTACTGGACAACCCCCTCTCAGACCCAAGGCACCAGCACAGAGTCCTATGATGGTTACAACATCAGCACCTGGAGCAGCAGTGCAGATGGTACCCAACGTACTTATACCAGCAGCACCGGGTTTCCAGGGAATGCCAATGCTTTAGGGAATCCCGATGGTCCAGGGGATGCCAATGTTACAGTTTCAGCCTACACTTATGCAGGGCACCAGTTCACAACCTGCTGCACCAGCTGCCAGTCCGCAAGCCATGCCCAAGAGACCCTACATGAGAACTGTACAACAGGACATAGCCAGTACAGGGGGAAGGTGTACTGCCCACAGACTGAAACTGTAACAAAAGACCAGTGGTTGGAGGAAATGCGGAGAACCACTCCCAAATAATGTACATATTTTAATTTATTGTAGTGTTGTATATAGTTGTTTAAATATAGTTCAAGATTGTTAAGATTGGTTGAATATTATTTAACTTTTGTATTTTTTAACACATTTTAATATTTAACTTTTTATTTTTTATATATTTATTTTTTATTCAACCTTTTGTTTTTAAATCCTAAATAACTTTTCATTTAACTTTATTTATTATTTTTGAAAACGTATTTACTTTTTAATTTATAGTTTGAAAACAAATATAAAAAATTTATTGTTTATTTAATATTCATTACTTTTCTATTAGCGTAATTGTATTTGTATTGTCTCTTATTTTTATTTCATTTCCCTTTTAATTTATTGCTTAATTAAAATTTGTTCAATCTTCATTATTTAATTGTAAAAAAGCAGATTGGCAAATGATTGCTTTTTATTTTGTACTTATTTTTATTGTATTTCTATTTTAATCTATTGTTTTTGTTGTTGTTAAAACTTGTTTAACTCTTAGTTTAATTTATTTAATACTATTGCTGTTCTGTTGGCATAATTTTAAAATAAAAACAAATTGGCAAATGATTGCTTTTATTTTTACTTTCATATAACAATATTTCATCAGTACACTGCAACACATGTACATTTTGTCAATCTTGTCACAGACATTTTAGCATATTAATTACTATTTTGTATATTTTTCATAAGTGACATTGGTTGTTTCCATTCTTTTGGATGACTTGTTGCCTTTTGCTATTATTTCAATCAAGTTTTTTTATCTGCTTTGCAATAACTTCACTGTGATTGTAAGATATTGGTGTTCCAGCTTCAACAAGGTGCCTCTGTTGAAAGGGAGCAGAGACAGGGACAGGCTTCCAGCACTGACTTAGCAAAAAAGAAAGGAAAGCAAAAGTGGCTGCCTTTTTGCACTCTTTTTGCACTTCTCCAGCTGCTTCGCTCAGCCACTCGGCCACGCTATCCCGGAAAGCTTTATCACTTCTCTACCCTGTCACCCTCCAGAAATAGTGGGATAGTGGAACCATGCATAGCAGCCACAAGAGCCTTCCAAAAGCTTTCCCTGGCAGTGGTAGGATTCAACCCATGTGCCTGAAGGAGCCTTAGTCCACATCCTTAAAAAGGTATGCCACATTACCCTATGAGGGTGTGCCAGAACTTGCAGATGTTTTACAACTGCAACCAATCTGAAATTAGTTTTGAAGAATAAAAAAAATACAATCTTAAGTAGTCATTTACCCTTGTAAAAAGGATGAAGCACGATTGAGTCACCCTACATTAGCAATGAGGCAATCGTTTTGGAAGAGGATGACACACCTTGCCATACTTACATGTTTCTAACCAGTGGCATAACTAAGTCATGACATACCTCAGTGCAGGCCATGATGATTCCCACAACATTTTCTAATGTTATAAATAGCTCCACTGTTATTTCTATTCAATTTAATGTATAACTGAGTAAAAGTATTAACTTGTTGACACCAAACATTTCAACAGTAATTTATTGAGCAAACTTGTTTGCATGACATAAAAAAACTGCCCTACTGTTATATCAAGTAATCCTGCTTGTGATTTCTAGTTTCAAAATGCCAATTGATCTAGAGTTTCCTGCATTAAGTAGTGCATAGGCCGCAAACTAATGCTGGGTTAGTTCTCATATTTCACGTGCTAATATAAAAAATGTGGTATTTACTAGTTGCCATGTCAACACTATACAGAGAAAAAAATAAATAAATAAATAAAATAAAAATCTTTTGAACATATCACTAAAAATTTACTTTTTGGCTTAAAATAAGACAAATCTACTATTACTTGAAATCTACTATTACAAATCTACTATTTACTATTCCATTTACATTGATGGGAAACTTTGTAACACTTGGTTAAGATATGCCCTGCTATTAATAAACTATGCTTTTCTATAACATTGGTGATGTAATCGTTTAACATTCAGAATTTATTTCAAGAAATGTAAAGCATTTTGCTCATGTACATGTTTTGTGCTCTGTAAGAGCTGTGTGTGGAGGGCTCTGTGTTTTTCTGAGGCCTACATTGTTTTAAACTATGCACAAGCATGTGTTCATTGTCAGTTTTCAAAATTATATTATTTTTAAATTTTGAAAGAGGAAAAATATATATATATATTATTTTTTGACAACATATTTTAGTTTATGTGTGTGTGTGTGTGTGTGTGTGTGCATATTTGTATGTAAGTAAGCTGTCATATGGTAATGTTAGAACATGCCCCTCAGATGTTACAGTGTACCCCACCTTCCCAATGTGGATTTACACAAAAGGAGTATGTCAAAAGTTTTAGGTTGTGCCCTGCTCTCTCTACATATTTCATATTTTTACAAATTAACTTTATTTCATTCACAATAATTCTATTTGAACACCTTTACTGTCACTAAGTGGATTAAAAGTGCAGTACACTGACGTTGTATTTTCCTTGAATCACTTAACTGCAATCTTGTGTATATTTTGATTATATTTGCCATTTGAATAACCATGAAATAAACTAATAGCGTTTTGAACTGCACTGAGATGAGTTCATAATTTTTTAAAGACTCTTTTTATTTTTTTTTCTCACTGTTGTGAGATTTACATGTTTATTATTATTATTATTATTATTGTTATTATTATTATTATTGTTATTATTGTTATTATATATAGTGGTATGTACATAATTGCATATTTTTTTAAAAAAGGAAGAAAAACTTTGAGTGCACACGCACCGTCGCGGAAGGAAAACAAGGTTAATGATTGCGTCACAAACAGACGCAGGCGTATTACAACTTCCTGTTTCGGGAAGCGCTGAGTTAGGCTCTGCTTTGCTAGCCAGCTAGTAAGCCTGAATGTCTAAAAGGATTGTGTATTACCTTAGTGTCCGAATGTTTGCACAGTGTTAACAAGCAGAAAGTGCGACTTGGTGAAATAATGTCTGGCAGTCCGGGTGGGTATTGTTGTAACGTTATACTAAAGCGAAGTCATTAGCCAACTATTTACAGACCTAACGTTACCATGCTAGCTCCAGGTTGCTCGAATCGACATACACACATCAAATGTATCTCTCTTTTTGGTTTGTCTTAACGGTTTTATATGTATTTTTCGAATTATGAATATGTATTTTTCGAATTATTAATGCTTTTCTTGTATTTTTTGTCACTATTAAACTGCTGTTTTTAGATTTAAAACAAGGTTACCAGAATGTGTCACGACAGCAAATTTACATGTACTTACAGAATGTATGTTACATTTTTGCCTGTAATACATTGTTATTCTTTCTTTGGGTTACTAAAGCTTGCCATCTTAATTTAGCTGTAACTGAGGTGCAGATCTAACAAAATAAACCAAAACATTTCTGCTTTTTCGACTTCTTCTTACAGACTTGCCACCAAGTGATGACAGAATTTAGAGATGCAAGGCTCTGTTACTAATCGTTCTTCAGGTGTGATTATGGAAGAACAGGAGGATAGCATGTTTAATGACCAACATTTCTGTAAGTATAAAGTTATATTTCTTTTTACTGTATCTATTTCCCTTCTCTCTTTTAATGTGTAACTTTTACACTTTCTTTGTCTGCAAATTTTTTTTTTCTTGTCTTACACTGCTTTTTTATTTTTTTTTTTGACAGATTGTGAAATTTGTCACCAACACTACATTGACCAGTGTGAGGTTCATGGTCCACCATTATTCACACGTGACTCTCCAGCAGCTATGGGCATTTCTCAGAGAGCCCTGCTGACACTGCCGCAAGGCTTGGTTATAGGGCGATCAAGCATCTCTCATGCAGGTCTTGGGGTTTTCAACCAAGGTCAGACTGTGCCAATGGGTATGCATTTCGGACCTTTTGATGGAGAAGTGACCTCAGAGGAAAATGCATTGGATAGCGTCTTTTCTTGGGTAGTGAGTATCTACCTTTCAGTTAGAGTTATATGTATCATTTACATTTAAGCATTTGGCTAGACAAACATTAATGGTATTATCTCTCTAGATTTACAGAGGCAATAATCAGTATACTTACATAGATGCAGAAAGAGACACACAATCTAACTGGATGAAGTAAGCCCTTCTATTCAATTTTGTTGTGCGTTTGTAATTTAGCCATTTATTTGATAGTTTTCTCAATGTTGTGTTTTGCTTTAGATTTGTGGTGTGCTCAAGGAGTGAGACGGAGCAGAATCTTGTTGCATTCCAGCAAAATGGACGTATTCTGTTCCGTTGTTGTCGCCCTATTAACCCAGGGCAGGAATTTAGAGTTTGGTATGCTGAAGAATATGCTCAAGGACTTGGCATCATCTGGGATAAGATCTGGGATAAAAAAAGCAAATCACAAGGTAAATTGCTTGACCAATTCGATTTTCTTTTATTTACAGACACCAGCGTTCTTCAAAATGTTGTTCCGCAGAAGTAGGAAACACATACAGGTTTGGAATGACATAATGACATCCAGGTTTGGATTCCTACCATTACTTACCAAGGTTATTCTTGCACTGCTGTTTAGCAGCAGTTTTGCACCTTTCATGGCATGTCCATGATTAACTTTCTGAACTATTTAGTGTTTACTTGATAAAAGTAAACACTAAATACAAAAAGTTATAAGGACTGGAGTATTACTTTGTAAGGATTGCTAAATGCACAAAATGCTAGCGATTTTCCAGTAATTTGATATATATGTATGTTTTTTTTTTTTTTTTTTCCCCAGGTCCAACTGAAGAACTGGCAACACAGGACTATCTGTGTCCTTACTGCCATTACTCCTTTCCAAGTTTTTTTTATCTGCGTGTTCATGTGAAGCGCTCACACCCCAATGAGTATGCAGACTTTATGCAGATACAGCCGCTTGAGTCTGTAAGCATAGACCACTGCCTTCTGGCCTCTGATGCTCCTCCAACCCATACACAGCCAATGGTAGAAAGCTGTCAGGGTCAAATTTCCAGCCCAAATAGACAATCCATCCTTCAGTCAGAAAAGTCCGACTGCAATGATTTGTCTGATACCTGTAGTAATGGTTTGAGTGACAAGGCAAACTGTGTTGCTGAGGTTTCAGGTGAAATTAATAAATGTGATGAGTGTGGCCGTAACTTTTTGAGATCTTGTCATCTGAAGAGACATCAGCGCACTATTCACTCCAAAGAAAAACCTTATTGCTGCAGCCGTTGTAGGAAGTGCTTTAGTCAAGCAACAGGGCTGAAAAGACACCAACAAACCCACCTGGGGGAGGAAAAAAGAGAGAAAGTTGCTGACAGACCTTCTGATGTATACCCCTGCACAAAGTGCTCCTTCTCTTTTGTGGCCAAATCTAATTTGCATCAACATCTGAAACGCCATCACCATGGAGAGTACCTCAAGTTAGTTGAGAGCGGCTTGCTCACAGCAGGGACTGAGGGTGAAACAGAACCAAATTCCGACAAGCATGACCCAAACTATGAACCTCCGAGAGCGAAGCGGCACGTTAAGATCTCTTTGAGAGGCAGGAGTAACCCTAAAAAAGTACCTGTTGGCCGACCAAGGGGGCGACCGCCTAAAAACAAGCGTGTTGCTCAGGTTGAAGTGCTTATGTGCACAGAGTGTGAACAAAGGTTCTCCGATCTGGAGACACTAAAAGCTCACCAATGTGCAGAACGGGATACTAATCAGATAGAGGAACCACAGGAAACCGCAGATTCTCAACATATCTGCGGTGAATGCCTGAGAAGTTTCAGTAATTTTGATCTTCTCAAAGCCCATGAGTGCATTGAGCAGGGAGATGGATCTTACTGTTGCTCTCACTGCAACTTTTACTTCAATCGTTTGTGTAACCTTCGTCGCCATGAGCGCACCATTCACTCCAAGGAAAAGCCCTACTGCTGCACCCTGTGCCTCAAGTCCTTCACCCAGTCTTCTGGCTTGAAGCGCCACCAGCAAAGCCACTCGCGACGCAAAGGCCACCGCCAGAGCTCAGCCCTTGTTGATGCCAGCATCTTTCCCTGCACATACTGCCCCTTCTCCTTCACCGACGAGCGCTATCTTTACAAACACATCCGACGTCACCATCCAGAGATGAGCGTTAAATATCTGAGTTTCCAAGAAGGGGGTGTTTTGTCTGTTGAAAAGCCTCACAGCTGTAGCCAGTGCTGCAAGAGCTTTAGCACAATCAAGGGCTTCAAGAACCACAACTGTTTCAAGCAGGGAGAGAAGGTGTATCTGTGCACAGATTGCGGAAAGGCATTCAGTTGGTTTAATAGCCTCAAGCAACACCAGCGCATACACACAGGAGAAAAGCCTTACACATGTCAGCAGTGCGGAAAGAGTTTTGTCCACTCTGGACAACTGAATGTGCACCTCCGCACACACACGGGTGAAAAACCTTTTCTGTGTTCACAGTGTGGCGAAAGCTTCAGGCAGTCGGGAGATTTGAGGAGACATGAGCAGAAGCATTCAGGCGTGCGCCCATGCCAGTGCCCCGACTGTGGAAAAAGTTTTAGTCGGCCACAAAGTCTCAAAGCTCACCAACAGCTTCATAATGGCACCAAACTTTTCCCCTGCACTCAGTGTGGAAAAAGCTTTACTCGTAGATACCATCTCACCCGTCATCACCAGAAAATGCACTCCTGACTAAAAAAGTAAAGACAAATTTAGAGATGTCTTTATGAAAAGCTTGTTGTTCTTGTTTTAAAATCTACTTAATTTAAGTTCCTTTGAGGCAAAATTATCCTAGGTATTTGCTGAGACTGGTAGACAGGTCTGAACTAGCCATTTTGGAATATGCATTAATGGGGCACTTAATTAGGCTGTTGGATTGTAAGAACTTTGTTGGGGAAAAAAAGTTTGCAAAAGTCAAAACTATTTTATTAACAAGTATGTAATTGTACAACCGTTTGTTTCTATGATCATAGTAAAAATTATTTTGTAAATGTATTTGTTCAAAGATATTTTCTTTTAGTCAAGAAACCTCAAAACTGAGAAAATGAGGGTTTTGAGAACGAGAAATTTTGGTTTTGCATAGATGCATACATTTTCAGGTATTTTTTTAAAGACATAATATCCCTCCTTGCAACAGAAAATGCTTACGATTGTCTGTTGATGTGCTTCTGTTAATCTTTTTAGTTTGCATACACCTGATCTCAGTTGCATTTAGTATAGTTTATCTCCCTTCAAGTAATGGAACATTGCACAAATAACTACTTTTAACCATGATTTACAGTGAGTGTGATGTTGCAAAACTTGCAGCCTGAAACCTTTCATCAATCTGGTTTTGCGGCTAATATTCTTTTCATTTTGCTTTTGTTACAAATGGGCCTCCTCAAAGACAAAGATTTTGATGCTCATTTGTACGCTGTGACCGTGGTTGCTGTCATGTGTCTTCGCCATACTTGTATGTAAAATGTATAAAATGCTACCTGTTTATTGCCTTTTTTGTATTCATCTTTGTATTCATTCACAATGTGCACAAACCAGGTAGAAAAAAACCTCTTCACCACTGACCTTGATCTCACTAAAGAGCTGGTTGATTATAATGAAACATGTCTATGTGATGTTTACAAGTAGAGATCCCCTATAGATATTTGAATTATAAATATGTAATATAATATTTATATTATACCTATTTTAAATATAGATATTTTAATTATGATCATTTAGTATTGAAAGGGCCATACTCTGTACATTTGGTAATTCTACCTTTCAGTTGCTTTTTAACAATTCCCTGTTCATTTAACATTCCAAAATATGGGACTGCGGATTTAGGTTTAAAGATACCATAAAGATCACATCAGTTAGTTTTTGTAGTTCTTGTAAAGTCACATGATTGAGGTGTTTACTAACTCTGAAGGCTGAAGTGCTTTAAGTACTGACTTGTGAGTGTTTTTATATAATACCAAGAAGATTTATATATAATACCATCTGTCATTGCAACAAAATTTCTACAAAAATCCTTGGATGTTAAGACATTAGTTACCATTTCAGAGAGCTAGAAGATGCTCATGTGTTGCTGACATTGGTTGCACATTGGTCCTATGCAAATTTCCCACTTTCACCAAAACAATATAACCTTCAAATACATTTATAAAAAAAATTAATTGAAAACTTTTTTTTTTTTTTCCCTTTTGCCCATTGATATAATGCTTACCAACAAAGAGTTCTATAATGCAGAGTATGTATTACAAATATGAATTTAATCTTTAATCTAATGTTTTTCAAGTTTTACCACAGAGGCAGTCAGATTAAATGCTGCGTTGAATGGGTTGGATTTTGGATTTAATGTTTCCCAAAATTTTAACTGTAAAACTGAACAAAGTACATAAGATGCTAGGTTTTAAAAAGAAGAAAGGTTCTGGAATCAGATCTTTAAGACCTAAGTTTTTTAGATATGGCATTGACTTTTAATAGATTAATGATATTCTTTATAACTAGAAAGTTCAGCAGAAAGAATCCTTTAAATTAGTAACTTCAGAGTTTGAATCTGTGCCATAGGGCACTTCTTCTTGTAGTTGGTTGTAATCTGTGTATGTATCAGTTAACTCCCTCTAGTGTTAGGTAATATGAATGTCCCCGGTTTGAATCAACTTTGAACTGCCAACAAGCCTTCAGTACATTTCCGAGTTTATATAGCTCTCTTGACAGATTTAGTTTGAATAAATAAAAAGTTTAGGACTATACCATTACATGTCCATATAAGTTATTTTAAGCTTATCAAAAAGCATGTTGTGCCACTTGAAGAAAACAAAGCAACCTTAGTTACAAATCCACCGTTGACTGTTTATTTCATAAAAGCACATTAACAAACCACATGAGTGTGTTTTCCATACAAGTCTTGCACTGAAAAAAAAAAAAGTTGTTTACATGCCTCATCAATTTAATTTAGTCTTGTGTAAAGACATAATGACATACTAAATACTACAATCACAGTCATTTATATTTCTTTATTCCTTCATACATTTCACATGATTATGTTAATAATCTTCCTATAAGATGTGAAAGTCACTGCCATTGTATCTAGGACAGATTCCTCCAACAGCTAGTCTAAGAAAAGTGTGCTGTATTAGGTTTAATTATATTGAACAATTCGTGAGGCATATTCATTCCAGGCAGTAGAATCATAATTTTGTCCTCTTGTGTCTTTGTTAAACTATTGTGGCCCATACAGGTCAATCTCTTAACTGCATCTAAATGTAAACCACACTCATAAAACAAAAAAGAAAACTACACATGTGGAGTCCAGTCCCATCATAATCATACATTATTATTATTACCAGTGTCTGGTATAGCTGAACAAAAGAACAATTCTACTTAAAGAAGTTGCAAACACCTCTTTTTGCCTCCTCTGTAAAAGAAGGTTTAAGGGAAGGTCAAAATGAACACTTGAGAGTGACTATGAACAGGAGTAATACTGAGAAAAAGGCAGCAGTTGGTTTTGTAAGGTTTAAGTCACCAAAACCTTGCACAAGAGGTAAAGTGTGGACTGCTATAGGTTTAATAGAGGCATCTGGAGAGAGGTGTTTATGTAAACACCTTAAAAATCTGGCTATATAGTAAGGCTAAGCTAAGAATGTGTGTTGTTTTTTAATGACCACAAAATTTGAGCTGAAATACTTCATCCTTCACTGCTTCTTTTTCACAAGTTCCCTTCATTCCACCATGAATAATGTGCTTCCCAATTTAAATGAATATATACTTTTAAACAATCATACTTACTGTTTTATCACATATACAACAGGTCTTCCTAAGGGATGCCCCAGGAAAGACATCAGGATGAAAATGAAATAAAACAGTAACAAGACTTCTACAGCAGAAAGGTCATTACTGGAGTTTCTGAAACGGATGCCTTCAAATACAAGATGTTGTTTTTACCATTTCTGGTAGAATTCAGGACTAAGGCCCGGAAAATTGTTTCACTGTAGTATTTTGTTAATCAGTTTTCTGTTCTGCCAAATGTATGTTAGAGTAACGTAGAAAAGATTTTGTTGTGTACATTAGAATATTACAGGAACAACTTTGGCAAAACTACCAATGACAGTCGAATAATTATCTAGAGTTAAATATAAGGAAAATACAAAGGGTTTTAAAGAGCAAACACTGCAGGGTAAAACAATTATCCACAATACTAAGAACGAATATAAGAAAAATGAGAAAAATCTCTAAAAGCATAAAAAGCCTGAAATCAAGGTATGAAGGAATGAAACTCTTGGGCTTACTGACAATAACAAAATGGACAAAAGTACAGATTCTCTGTTTCCCCAGTTCCAAAACATTTACACTGAAGTAGGTATAATTTTACCAATTGTTTACTTTTACGACGGGTCAAGTGACTTCAACTCCTCCACCTGTGACTCAAGATCTATTTCCTGTAAAAAAAGAGATACTTTATATGACTGCTGGAATGTAATGGTCTAAACTGTACATTATTATTTTTAATTTTTTTTATTGATGTATTAGTAGTAAGCAAAAGGATTTGATCATTACTAAATATTACAGGAATCATCACTTTTTACCTTGTCTTGGAGTTGTTCTGTTTCCTCCTTGTGTGAAGCTTCAGTCTCATCTAGAGTTTTCTGCTGATCTGTTTTCTTCTTCAGTAACTCAATCTCCCTGTATTAAAAACACAAGTCAAAAAACATTAATAGATTTCTGAAATTATATATAAAATGTTAATTAATTACTTGGGTGTATATAATAATTTTGGCCCTATGACTAAAAGAGTCATATCTTTGAAAAAACACCTGTAAATAAATGATCATTTTGAATTGATTAAATTGTGAAGTGGTGTTAAAAGTAACAATTTCTTTACACTTAAGATACACGTGTGTGTGTGTAACAACCGAGACCCCTGTGGCGCTCTCTGACCGTCATCAGCGGGAACCATCTCCCAAGTACTAGTTTCCACCCTCACTGCCCTGATTCACACTGCAGGTGTTGCTCATTCCCAGCCACTATTTAAGCTCTACCTTGAGCGCAACACAATGCAAAGTTTTGTTTGCCTTTGCTGCATCTGAGCGCTTTTCCACTGTTTAATCTGACTGCCTGTTATTGACCTGGACTGCCCTTGTTTATTGAACTCTGCCTGATACCCCGAACCACTGCCTGGATACCGACTTCTGAACTCTGCCTGATACCCCGAACACTGCCTGAACTCTGTACTGTCTCTGCTTTGCCTTCATTGTGTTTGATGTTTATGTTTGATCTCCGCCTGTTTGACGCTGTCTATAATAAAAGCTTGCAAATCAACTGACTCTGAGCCTGGGTTACAGTGTGTACATAATCATTAATCGTAACAGTTTATTATTGTTTTGTTTTTACTTTTAAAAACGCACTTCCTTATATTATCATTGTCATCTTAGAAGAATTGTATCAGATAACTCATTATCTGCATAAATAGTTTTTTTTAATTTTTAATAAGTTAACTGAAATGTGTGTGTGTAGAATTAGTATGTATGTCTTTCAGAATCTTGTCATGTAATACTAATTGTATTTATTGTCATATTAAGTGTATTTAGCCTTGGACTTTAAATTAACACAAAATTACAAATAATAAAGGTGAATATATGGATGTACATTCATCTTTGCAGTCATGCTTCAAACTAAACAGGACCTTTAGTATGTGGATCAGTATCTGTGTGTTTTCTCTTACTTTTGCTGATACTCTTTTATAAGGCGTTTGGCCTTGCTGTATTTGCGTTCTAGAGCCTGGTACTGAGCCTGAGTTTCTTTCAGGTGCTCATCAACAGCCTGGCAGAGACTCTGCGCCTCCATCCAATATCCCTCCAGCTTTTCCATGCGCTCCCGGTTCTCCTGCATGTTATGCTCCATCTGGGCCTTTTCAGAACGCCAGCGTTGCTTCTCCTGCTCTGCATGATTTAGCTTCACACAAGAATGCAAACAGGTGATTACATTTTTGGACTTGTCGTGCAAATAGCAATATAGATCTAAACTTTACAACTGTGGAAACCCTGAACTCTTCGTCAGAGGAAAAACTTCCATATTTGTTCCTTTGAAAAATTGAAAGGCCTATAAATGGAAAGTCTGCCATCATTTACTCACACTAATGGCATTGTGAATCTTTATGACTTTTACCAAAATGAAGAATGTAAGCTGTAATTCAATGATAATCGTCCCTTTCACCAAGCTATAAAATCTCATTAAAACGTTACCAACTTGGGGCCTCAATTTGACTGTATGCAGTCAAACTTTGTGCTTATGAATGTGTAAAAACAGTAACCTGATTTGAGAGCTACGGCATGTAGAAGATGTTAAAGGTATAGTTCACCAAAAAATAATACAATTGCTGAAAATGCATAACATCAGTTGCTCACCAATAGATCCTTTGCAATAAACCCACAAGTAACCAACAAAACTCCAGTCCATCAACTGACCTCATGTGAAATGTAAAGCTGTGTGCTGCATTTATCTTTAAACCACTGCTTTTGGCAAAATATTCTTTAATCCATAATCATTATTAGTAAAAAGTAAATCTCCTGTTGTCTTCTGATATCAAAATAACTGCTTTTTGTCACTGGAGAAAGCAATATTTTGGGCAGAGGATTCTTAGCTCTTATTTTAGCTGGAAGTATCAAGTTAAAATCTTAATGATGGATTTGTTTATTAAAAAAAACATGCAACATTTCTTTCAATACCTGTGGATTTTATGATAGTTTTTATCAGCTGTTTGGTAAGCAAGCTTTGTAATGCGAGTCGGGAGAATGGCGGACTCCGAACTCTAGTGGTTTGAACCCTGCCAAGGGCATGAGTTTTGCCCCCCTGGAGGAAGGTGTGAAGCATGATAGTGGGTGGAGAAGGGGTGGAGGATGGATGCAAAAAAAGCGAGATGCGGAAGGAAGGAAAATGGGGATATTTATAGTAGGTAGGAAGGATTTGATTGGGTAAGTGTAACGAGGGGATTTGATTAGATGATGTGATGCCAGCCGTGATTAATGTGTCCACTGCTCCTCCCGAAATTATGCTATTTGCAAAACATTGCACTTTGTGAAACCTGACAGTTTGAATCACTGTCCTGCTTTTGTTTTATGTAAACAAGTAGCATGAAGAATTTAAAAACATAAATTTTGTGTTTTAAATAAAGTTTAAAAGATGACTAAATGATGGCAATTTTCATTTTTATTCTAAGAAATACAGATTTTTTTAGAGATCTGATGACCAGTTAGCATGAAGACAGTTATCGTACCTTTCTCTTGAGCTGTTGGATTTCAGCCTGAGTCACAGCATGTTTGATCTGCAACTGTGCCAAAGTAGTACACGGGTTAAAGAATGTAACCAAATCTGCTCTTTCACAACGATGAAACTTGCATTATAAAAAAGTATATTAAGTAATGTTTTAGTTTGTTACTGTAGTAAACTGGCTTTTTGTGGTGGGACTACCATTTTTTAGGTGAATGTATTCTTATATAAAGTATGTTGTGGAATTTATTCAATGTAAACAGTGCTTAATGAATAGTTACACCATATGCTGATCTGTCACTTCCTTGCATCTTTGCTAAGAGATAAAGCAACAGTAAGTAGAGTGTGTATTTACAAGATTGGCTATTCCCTAATTTGTGTTCTAATACGAGGCTGTAATATCAAGAGACCTCAACAATTTGCTGAAGTATGTGAAATTTGTCTGTTCAAATTGTTAATCTATATACTGTACAAAAATGTATGTACTTTTCAAATGAACATAGTATAATAGTTTAATACTTCTTTATATTTGTGGGCAAGTTTCTCAGGGTCCGCTTCTACTGGTGACAGCATATCTTCATTCTCGGCTAAGTCAAACACCTCTATGGCACTAGGGTAGGTAGGGCTCATCTCATCTTCATCTTCGTCAGTGCCATAATCACCCGGCTAGAAGGGAAGAATAAAAGAACTGGCTTTCTTAACAAGTTTTAAACATATTATTTAAAATGTCCTAATAAACTAGAAAAAATACAGACTTTAATATATTTTAACTTAATATAACACTTTTCCATTCAAAAATCAAGGTACAGATATGGTCTTGTGCCAAGAGTTATGCTGAAGTTTTATACTTAATGTTGGTGGTCATTTACACATAAGATGTTTTTGTGCTACAGGGTGCAGTGCAACAGAAAAAGAACACAGGGTGTCACGATGCATTTTAGTTTATATCCAATGTTTACCTCCCAGGTGATGTTACCCTCAAACAATGTATCTACTGAATGTATAAAGCAAGTTCATGTTCATATAATAAATTCTAAATAGAATACCAATTAGAAGTTTATAAAAATATGATAAAGTATGATAAGATAAGTTTTTGGCACAAAACTAATTTGCTATATTAGGAAAGAATAATAATACTTCGGATGCAAGCAGCAAAAGACACGACAAAAAACAGCAGAACCCAATAATCAGTTATGTCTCAGCAGATGCTTATTTCACCCAAAGTGACAAGTAGCGACAAGCAAAATTAACCTAAACTGGATCCTTCAAAACGGTTTTATTGTCTTTTGGTCGGGTCTCATAATCGCATCACTCGCATCCAGTGTAGTATATAGTCCTATCAGGTGCTCACTTATAAATACAAATATGTACACCAAGTATGGTTTAAGTAGGTAAACACATACAAGTACAAGATTGCAGACTGTTAACTAAAACCAAATAAGAAAAAAGCAACTATTCTAGGAAAGTACTACAGACCTCTTCCTCGTCTCCCATGTAGTTGCCATATCGTTGTTCCATCATCTCCCGCTGCCAGCGCTCCTGTTCAAGGGTCTGCTGGATGAGCTGGGCCACTTCACTTTGCTCTCCTGGCTTCTCTCGGCCAATAATAAACCTCAAAACAGATGAAACAGTTTAGCACATAGCACATATTTTTATCACAAAGTCTTTTTCTTTACCTGTTAGCGCTTGAATTTAAGAAAGACTAGTGGAAATAGTTCTCTATTTTTTTTTACTCTATTTTCATACATTTCTCCAGAAGTTCACTTATAATGACCATTATATTTAGAATTAAAAGGGCGGCATTTTTGCTGTCTGAGTTCCGTGTAAATTCACTGAAAAGTTTTGAGTTCTTAAGAATCATAATGGTCTATATTTCAACAGTTAGTACATTACAATAAGACAATCTGCACTAAAATGTTTCTGTCAGCTGGTTAATATCAGACCAAAATGATCCTCGGAGTTTCCTTCAAAAGAGCATATGCAGAAACCGACTTGAAGACTTGACTTAATAAATAATTATATATAAATGCTTTTTTGTGCCTTTTAAAAGATATTTTACAAAGATCTTCTTGTAAGGCCAGTCAAAAAATATGAGAAGACAATATTTATAACTATGAACAATGGCATCAAGATTTATACTGTTGTTTACTTCTGATAAAGCTCTTGCAGATCTATCTTGGCGGGTATGTCTCCCCTGCTTTATTTTTATCCATCCTCAGTTTCCTCCCTTTTCTTTGTTTCTATGCTGTGCATGTCTCCTCCACCCAGTGTCTTGTTTTATATAATCCTCTCCTTGTTCTTGCCCTGTTAACGCTGATCTATCATAATGAAATATTCTTCTCTTCTTGTAACACATTATAATTACAACAGTCACAATGACCCCCACTGGCTGAATACTAAATAAACTTGGAAAATAAGTAGATAACGAAAGATGAAGTTAGTGAACTCAAATCATTCTTTAAATGCTTAAAGACTGTATATTTGAGTAAGTTTTAAATTAGGGAAAATGTTGTATCAAAAAGTTAATGTCACAATTTTTTTGAGGTAGAACTGGTTATAGTGCTCCTATAACAAAGAGAGCATACAAACGTAACACGCAACACAGCTGCAGCTGTAGAATATTACACAAGTTTAATGTCTATTTGTATCCTATCATGAATTCATACAAAACGTATATATAAAGTAAGAGAGTTTTATAAAGAAGTAAAGAAATAAAGAAGCAAAAAGCTGTCATTGAGCAAAAAGTACAGTCTCTAATTACTTTGCATTTATTGATGCCTTCAGTTCCTTCTGGGAAGTTCCTACTTATGATTTCAGAAGTTGTAATTATGATGTAATATGTGATTTTGGTAATGGAACAAAGTATAAATGGAGCAAAGCCATAAAAAGAAAGCTGCTTTAGAGCTAATGTGACAAAATGAAAAGCAAAGTATATGATGTTCTATCTATGTATTTAATTATTCTTGAACTGTTATGTTAATCAAGGGAAATGCAGACACAAATCGTTTGTTTGATGGAAAAACTCTACTGCTATTCTAAATACATGAAAATTATAGCGTAAACATTTATAATTAAAACCTAATTGTGACACATACCCAAATAGTTTTAGTTTTTAATTTACACCCTCAATTTCTAGCTATTGACATTTATTAAAATGTGTGCTTTTTAAATTTATTTTTTTATTTATTAAAGCTCATGTGTACTTTAATCAGAAATGCGATCATTTCAGACAGTGCGGGCAGCATATGACTAATTCATCATTATTTATGCCTAGAGCAAAAAGTGAACTTCAGTTTTACTTATCTGTACATAAATATAAAAGAAAAAGGGGAAATTGGATATCAGCAAAGTGATGACCTATGTACCACACTGGTTTAAATCCAAGTTGTCTTACCGAACTGTGCCAGATGTGTTTCTCAGGACAGAGGCAGCAAAACTTTGAGTAACACCAACCAGGCTTGTTCCATCCACTTCCACTATCAAATCATTCACTTGAATCCTGAAAGTGAAAAAAGTGAGCAGCGTGACCATTTATTAAAAAATAACTATGATGCTGTGGATTATGCGTAACATCTACCTGCCATCCCGATGGGCCGCCCCTCCCTCTGTGACGGTCTTGACGAAAATGCCAAGCTTCTCCAGACCCATGTCAGCTCCAGCACCCATCCCAATAATACTGATACCCAAACCCTCATTGTCTGTTGATGGACAACAAAAATAGAGAACTCAATTTAGAGAATTCATTGTGTGAAATTCTGTTCATCACATTATAAACATTCTCCACTCACCTTTTAGACTGCACTTTGATTTTGTTGATCTAGAGCATATTTTTAACCCCCAATTTAACAGTTTAAAAAAGAAACAGCCAACCATCCAAGTGAATATGTCCATCTAGTGTTCTGTGACTCAGAGCTGCACTTTGCTCTACTCACTCCAAGGGGCAAAGCATGAAATGAGTAACTAGACTGGTGCAAGTACATAAATCTATACACTACTCCTTGTTACATACTCTTTAAATGATTATTTTATGTCATGCGTTTATTATTGCCACAATTACTTTCTTAACATTACCACTGTATTTACACTTTGCTAGCATTCTTGTGCATGTTTGTGAATAGATTTAGTAGCTTTATTTCCATTTAAATGATCCTATGAGTAGTGTTCCCTTCACACATTGTCAATTAAGTGTGTGAATTTTGACTTATGTAAATGAGGGAAAAAAACCATGATGAAATGCTAGTTTGAGGTTGGCTGTTCTTTCAACCATTAATTGATCCATCCATCCATGCTGTCAAACTCTAATCTTTTCATCCATCAATACACCCCACCATTTATTGACTCTTGAGTGCATCAATCATTTCAACCCCCTCTCTGCAAATACCTTTCTCCAGTTCAACGGGGAACAGGTCCAGCCTTTCCACACGTTTCTCCAGCTCATATTCAGCAGAGGCAGCCATGGGGTCCACGTCATCATTCCTCCTGTCATAGTCCTCATTAGAATAGGTTGTGAAAACCTGAAAATCATGATGTTTGCTTCAGAAACAAGATTTATATTCATGTAATAAAGTAGACATTTTTAAATTCCCTTTTCAGAACATGTAAATACTCCACTGCTTATTGATTCACTTTGAACATTTCAATAATAGATTCAATGGGAGAATATATTACACAACAGCCAGATGCACTTTACCAGATTCCAAATTCAGCTCTCAACAAGTATCTGTCTTTGATTCAGAAGCAGACCTTAAACCAAACCCAAAATAAGGACTGCACTGCATGTGATTATACACAGACTATTCTGAAAAGTATTAAGAAATAAATCATTTGATGACATTAACTGTTGCTGCTCTCCTGAATAAGCTCATTAGTCTTGAAGAACAAATTTTCTACATTCTCTGAATAAGAGCTTATATTTACATAAACGTTCCATCAGTTCTCATAATAATTTAGCCTGCAAAATTTTTCCAATCACTTCGCACACTTATACTCAACATTTGAGACTCAAGTATTTGAGATATTATTTATATATGTACCACAAATGGTACATGCAGAAAATTACACATGTAACACAATTAAATCCATACTGATATTTGTTTCAAATCAGGGAAGCCTTCTTTTGGCTAACAATTATTATGTCTGTGGCCATGTAAAGAACACAATATGTTCTATATGACATTGCTGAGGTAACACCTGGCACCTTTTTTATAATGTTTACTGATATTTTAAGTGTTGCATGCTGTTTGATTGCAAACATAACTTTATCTACAGACTGATGCACTGACTATGGAACTGAAGTGGCTCTCTATTGAAAGCAAAGCTGTGTGAGCAGAGCAGGTGTGCCCACTTCACAGCAGCTCTTGAGGCTTTACTGCTAGCTTTATATAATCTTTTTAATGTGGGTGCAGGCGCCAACTTAACCTGACCTGAACACACACGCGTGTTTTAAATTTATACTGTTAATGTGAAATGCTCTAGGTGACCATATTTTATACACAACATGTAAATCCTGGGTATCTTCTTTTGGCCAAACATTACAATTGTGATTTACAGAGAAGGTAATACTAGAATGCATTTGTAGTACCATATTTGTATCTGCTATGTTTTTTTATGAAAATAATTTCCTTTTTGGTTGACGTCACCAAGCCTTTTTTAGCCACCTGTCATTTAGAGACTACTTTAAAGAATTCAATCAATTCCCAATGGATAAAATCAAGCCCTTCCCTACCTTTTTTCACTTTGAATATCCTGCTTCACTCAGAAATAAGTCACAATACAGAAGTAAAATATACTGTGAATGCCGTTTCCTCTTATGTAAAGAAATAAAAATAACACCAGACCGTCTTTATTCCCCAATGCCAGACAACCACCAGCCTAAATCCGCATCCCTCAATTCCACCCACTCATGTCCTGCCACAGGCATCCCACTGATAGCAGCACATTCCACATTAAACACAACCCCTGAGAGAAAAATTGTGCTTTATTCCCATCTGTGCTTTAAGTCCACCTGCACCTATTCCCCAAAAGCAAAATGAAGCATCACATACACCAGATGAGACCAGCTACCATGGCCACATAATTTAGTGAGATTGTGTGTCTGGGATTTTTGGTGGTGCCTGGAGGACACAAACATGGGATTAAGGAGGGGGAGGATAGAATGAGAGAGAGGCAGACAGCGGTGCTCCAGTTGTGTGAGAGTGCCAGTAGGTCACATCTCTTAACAGATGGTGAGGAATACCCCTCCTCCGCTCAAACACTGCTCACCCGTCCTGGATCTGCTGCTCTATTAAGGTTTTGAATGACAAAAAAAAAAAGTTCAGTAACTATAATTTAGTTGTTAGATGTGAGTGTGCACAGACTATATTGTTTGCTGGTGTGGAGGCTAATATCGTTATCATTATGGTTATCTTTGTAGTTATCATTCTTAGTGTGAATGAGGTTTAACAGTGCATTTACATGTCACGACTGATACCGAAGAGTGTACATTATGTGTGTCCAATGGATGCTCCCCAAAATGCCGCTATGGGGAAGTTACCGTGCCGAAGTGTTTTAAAGTACCAAAAGCTTTCTTGTGACTTCATATCATCACGGTTAAACCAAAGATGGCAAATGTAGTATTCAGATGTTGTCTTTCATATTTTTCTGGTCCTTGACAGTGTAATTTACTTGGCAGTCAATGGATCAGTCACAGGCCTCCTGGTTTTCATTCTAAATATCTGAAATTGTGTTCCCAGGATGAACAAATCTTTTACGGGTTTGGAACGACATGGGGGTAAGTGATTAATGACTGGGGTGGAGTAACCCTATAGAAAGTTAAATGGTTAGTTCACCCAAAAATTTTAATTCTGTCATTAATTACTCACCCTCATGTTGTTCCAAACCTACAGTATAAGACCTCCGTTCATGTTCGGAACACAAATTAAGATATTTTTGATTATATCAGAGAGCCATCTGACACTCCATAGACAGCAACAGAACTGAAATGATCCCATGTAGCAAAAAGATTAGTAAAACAGTCCATGTCAGTGGATCAACTTCACTTTTACGATGCAAATAAAAAAAACGTATGTCTTCCGCCATTTTAAAGAGTCCCTCAATGCACCACATACCCAAGCTTTAGCGTATTTGACGTAATCAGCCTTGTTTACATCCAGGTGAAAGCATGGCGTGTGCATAATCTGCAGCTGTTTACACCTAGAGGAACGTGTACGCTTAAAATATTTTAGTTTTGAGTTTTAAGGGGGATAGTGCTTATGACAAAAACAATACATAAAAAAGTCTGCTTATGCAACACAATAACAAGGAACAAAATAACATATGAGGAGAAGTACTGACAGGAAAACCCATGTAAGGAATACTGTTAAGTTAAGTTTGTTGGGAAATAATAAATCCAAATAACATGGTTGAAAAGTTGTTGCCCACAACCACTGACATTTTCTGCTCTGCTTGAGGTCGAGAACAAGGGAGAGTTGCAGTAAGATTGGTTCTGTTCCCGGTGACAGGAATAGATTTGTGAACACCAGAAGGCCCTCCATGTTTCTGCATACACATGAGGTTTTCTGGTGTTTTCCCCCATTTTCTTCAAACTATACTATACTTACTATACTTCATACTCTCTTAGTTACTATTAAACGACTTACTATTCAGATGCAAAAGCTTCAAAGTCAGATCTGAAATCTTCTTCCAAAATTAGATTTTTATGTTTAGAAGAACCTATTCATTGACATTAAACTGAAATTGTCACACGCACCAGATCACGTGAGGTCACGAGGACCCGGAAGTAACCTCACGCAGGTATTTAAGCAGGAAGTAGG
>JAUYWG010000046.1:4830480-4850948 GCA_034779775.1 Enteromius afrohamiltoni | reverse complement strand
CTAATGAAAACCCCGGTTCTCAGAAAATTAGAATATTACTATAATAATAATAATAATAATAATAATAATAATAATAAAAGCATTAAAAAGGGCTATATCTGATTTCCTTTTATATCTGTTCAATGAAAAAACACATAACCCTCGGTATCTATTTAATACAGTGACTAAGTTAACAAAAAATAAAGCATCAACAGGTACTGACTTTCCACAAGATCAAAGCTTTAATAACTTTAATATTTAGCAATATTTTACTTCCAAGATTAATACTATTAAAGATAAAATAAAAAACATGCAGCTACAGTATCGAATCAGTGCATTGCAGATACCCTGAGGAAAAATTCCACTCTACCAGAGAGGAAGAATTTTATAAACTTGTTAAATCATCTAAACTAACAACATGTATGTTAGACCCTATTCCATCTAAACAATTAAAATAGCTGCTTCCATAAGTCATAGATTCTCTTTTAGCTATTATTAATTCATCATTGTCATTAGGATATGTTTCCAAAGCCTTCAAAATGGCTGTTATTAAGAGCAACTTGACCCCAAAGATCTAGTTAATTACAGACCAATCTCAAATCTCTCTTTTCTATCAAAGATATTAGAAAAAGTAGTATCCTCACAATTATATTCCTTCTTAGAGAAAAATGATATCTGTGAGGATTTCCAGTCAGGATTTAGACCGTATCATAGTACTGAGACTGCTCTAATTAGTTACAAATGACCTGCTTCTATCATCTGATCATGGTTGTATCTCATTATTAGTGCTATTGGATCTCAGTGCTGCGTTCGACACTACTGACCATAACATTCTCTTGAATAGACTAGTAAACTCTATTGGTATTAGTGGAAGTGCCTTAGCATGGTTCAAATCATACTTCTCTAACCTTGATCAGTATCATATCTATCACAAGTGCAATATGAAGTACCTGAAGGCTCAGGTGTTACCCTTGGGAGATATTATCAGGAGGCATGGTGAAACACACCAAATTGAGAAACGGAATGCTTAGCTTATATAAAAAATTGGATGCCAAATAACTGTTATATTCTGTTCTACCAAGTTCTTACTGTTAAATTCTGGGAAAACAGAGGTGTTTATTTAATTATCTTATTAATTATTTATTTAATTATTATTTAATTAGGTGTTTAATTATCGGACCTAAAACCCCACATGTAATAAACTAGAACACTGTCTAACACTTGATGGCTGCTCTGTCAGTTCTTCTGCATCAGTTAGGAACCTAGGTGTGTTGTTTGATAGCAATCTTTCAATTGAAAGCCACGTTTCTAGCATCTGTAAAACTGTGTTTTTCCATCTCAAGAACATATTTTTAGATTATTATCGTATAGATTTTAAAATCTTGTTAATTACTTATTAAGCCCTGAATGGTTTAGCTCCTCAGTACTTGAGCGAGCTCTTATCACATTTGATAATACCTAGAATATCAAAATCTACTGCGGGTGGCAGATCTTTTTCCTATTTAGCACCCAAACTCTGAAACTATTTACCTAATACTGTTCGGGAGGTGGGCAGACTAGTCAGTTTAAATCTAGATTAATGACACATCTCTTTACTCTGGCTCACTCTTACCACACTAATACACATTTATTAATTAAATCTATTAAAGGATTGTTGGGCTGCATTAATTAGATCAGCCGGAACCGGGAACACTCCCCTTAACACACAATGTTCTCGTTACATCGTAAAAAGAATGGCATCTACGCTAATATTAGTCTGTCTCTCTCTTATTCTGTTTCTCAGTCCGTATCCAGATTAGATGGTGTACCAACACAAAGAGATGATCTTCACTGGAGACCAGAACACATAGATGAGCCCTGTGGACAGATCACCGGAGCCAAATGCACACAAACACACACACACACACTTTAAGTCCTTTGCACAACCTAACATGCGGTTAAAACTGAACTGGAAATTAAGTGCTCAGCATCTGGTCAGAGGAGAACTGGATCCAACTAAGCCTGTTTTTTTTCTCCATTCTCTCACGGATGGAGTTTTGGTTTCTTGCCGCTGTCCCTCTGGCTTGCTTAATTTCTAGTGACTATCGTAGTTTTAATTACAGAGACCGTCTCTGCCTTTAACAAATAAATAGTTTAATCTCGTCAATATACATTATATACAAAGATTTTCTATGGGGTTAAGATCAGGCGAGTTTGTTGATCAATTAAGAACAGGGATTCCATGGTCCTTAAACCAGGTATACTGATAGCTCTGCAGGTGCCAAGTTCTGTTGGAAAATGAAATCTGCATCTCCATAAAGTTGGTCAGCGAGACACTTCTGATGCTGTCTGTTGTTCAAAACTGGCTTGACAGAAGGAATGCGACAGATGAAACCCATGTCTTGCATACGTCTTTTGCATACGAAAATAAGCAAATGGTTATCTTGGTTGCCTTTGCAGGTGTTTTGAGTTAATTAGCCTATTAGAGTGTGGGACCAGGTGTCTTCAATACTGCACGTTTTTACAATATTCAAATTTTCTGAGATACTGAATTTGTGGTTTTGATTAGTTGTCAGGTATAATACCTTCATCGTTCTATGTTCATCGTAGAAGTCGACGCCTCCAACACCGGTGTATGGGCCGTACTCCCCCAGCGTCAGGGTTCCCCCGAAAAATGATACCTCTGCGCCTATTACTCAACTAGACATTGTCTCGGACCGTGGACCCCAGTTCACCTCTAGGGTGTGGCGGGCTTTTTGCACTCAACTGAATATAAATATAAGTCTCACGTCAGGTTACCACCCGGAGTCCAACGGACAAGTCGAGCGCTTGAACCAGGAGCTCATTTGGTTCCTCCGGTCATACTGCCATAAGAATCAGGGGGACTGGAGCCAATACCTCCTCTGGGCGGAGTATGCCCAGAACTCGCTCCGCAAGCAGGCCACCGGAATGACGCCCTTCCAGTGCGTACTGGGGTTCCAGCCTCCCCTCTTCCCTTGGTCCGGGGAACCTACCGATCTGCCCTCTGTGGATCATTGGCTCAGGCGGAGTGAGCAGACCTGGGAGACGGCTCACGACCAGCTCCAGCAGGCCATCCGGAGGGTGCCTGTCCTCCGATTGCCCTGTCTCTCTGTACGACCTTCGCCTGTCTGACTGCTCTGATTAAATTTGTTGCTTATGGATCCACACGACTCCCGCGAAGCCTTACAGAATATATACATTATACAAGTTTTACTTCCTGAATGGAATTAGTGAAATGAATCAACTTTTTGAAGATATTCTAATTATATGACCAGCACCTGTATATATGATACTTGTCTCTACCAGGTAAGCTACCGAGCAAGTTTACTAATTTACAAGAGCCATACATATAAATACAAATTTATTCATCCAAACAATACAAATGTTTTTGTTTACAAATCACATACTATGTTTAACATGTCTCAACATCATAACATAATATTGTGCAAACAACACAGTGTTAACTGATAATATTTCCCTGTAATCATAATTTGTGTGAAAATGAACAAAAGCTGTTGGTGTTTTACTGCCATTAATGTTTATTTCCATTTATTTCCAATAAGATTGTTGAAATGTTTACACTATCAAATACTTTTTTGAGAAAAACAACGGCCACAATGCTAGAGTGTTTCAGATATTTGCCATGGCAATTATTTGCTAAGTTGTTCTGTTTTTAGTTTTTGTCTGTGCCATGGCTGTCCAGTCCTGTTCCAGTTTCACTATGACGTTTGCTAGGTTGTTCTTTTTTTCCCATGGAAAGTGGAATGTGAACATTATGCTAAATGTCTCCTTTTATGTTTTGCAGAAAAAGAAAGTCATACATGTTTACATTACAACAGTAAAAGAAATTACAATGTTTTCAGTAAAATATTACTTAAACACAGCTAATGGCCATTTAATTGGGATTCTTGTCTATACAACATAACTACAGGCCTTGGTGTTTCATTCTTTCATTCTCTTGAACAATTATTAACATACTACAGGATCATTGTGAGTTTGGTTCTCACAAACAGCATCAGCCCCTGACTATTTCTAAAGAGCTACTGTTTCTTTGTGGGTTTCTCTTATCTTCCAGTGATACTGGCATATCCACAATAAATCTACCCCTTACTTTCATCTATTCATAGGTCAGCTATTTTTACTCTTATCACTTACAGGAGGGGTTTCGTCGTGTTTTTGCTTCGCCTGCACTTGAAAGACTCACACCTTCCTCTCAGATGCATCATGGGAGCTTGTTCACGCTTTCAGACATATGTACAAAACCCGACAGCTCATAATTACTTAATTGTAATACATTTATATTTATATGACACTGAAAAAGATTTCTGAATGTTCTCAGTTTTTTAATAATAATTTGTAAGATCGTATTTAATTTGCATGAATTTTCAAAAATACAGCTTTAAGTTAAAACCTTTTTGGACTTTTAACCCCTGTTTTAGCTAAATCGTTGCTTGAAATGGATGTTAATACCATATGTGAACTAAGCAATATATGCAAATATTTAAACCAAACCTTGTGAAGTACTATTTTAAAAGTTCAGTTTTCTAATAATGTCAAATGAAAAGCTTTTCCTTAAATTACTTTTGAAATCATTGTTAAGTTAATATATTTAAATGAACTCAACTGCAACTTCACTGTTACAAATGTGTAATTACAAATATATGTAAATACAAGACATACATTTTCATTACACAATTTAATTTTCCTCATAACCCTGCAAAAAAAAAAAAAAAAGAACAGAGCAACCAAAGACAGAGACGACCCATGATTACTTGCTATTGCTAGGCAGTGACTGACTGGACATTCTTATTCTAGAGACAATTTTATTTGACATGGTGTCCTGAGGGGATCTGTTGTTTAATATTGGTTTGGTTTCATATTTACACAGATCTACAGAGCAGAACTAGCTACATCCTGATCACAAGCAGGCCAGCTGAGGTTATCAGACAAACTGTCTGAGCTGTTTGTTACCTTAGCCATGATCAGGTCAGCATTTGTCCTGAATAAATGTCACACCTAATCAAAGAGAGAAAGGGCTAGGGTAAGGACAGATGCCAAGACAAACCGACTGACAGTCTGGATTATGTTATATTCTATTCAGTTCATTCAGTCTGTGCCAGTCTCCAGCCACTAAAAGTGTACCAACAGTTACTGAGGACTGAGGCCTCTACAGAAACTGATAAATAAAAGACTGAATGATTTAATGTATGAAGTTCATTCATTCGCTCATCTCAACACATACGCCAGTCCCTAGGCGACCATTTTAAGTGAACCAGACCCCTCTCATTCATTTTAAAACAAAAGCCAAACAAACAAGACATAAAAAATACAGTTAATTTAAACACAGAGCAATCAAAGATTTTATAAAGAACCATTTTAACGTGAAACATGGTCAGCATCCTAAATTCTTGTTGAATTATAATGTCTAATTAATATATCAAATATGCCCAATATGAAAATCCTACCCTCCATTATAACTCTCAAATCTCATTCATAAAAGGGTTTTCTGATTCTATGATACTTGCGAGATCCAGTGGTGCCTGGTGTCAATGAGGCAAATTACATCTTAAAGCTACAGAAAAAGATTATTACTATATCATTTTAAATTTGTCTACATTAAAGCTATAAAATTGATTAAATATTGCGTGAAAGTCATATGTACTGCCTTTATATATTATTATGATATTTTGTGGAGCTTGATAAAGCTTAGATCAGTGGTCCTGAACATTTTTGACTCTCGTTTGACTCCATTTAAGGCCTCTCGTTGACCAACAAAACATTCTGGCCTCATTTATAGGCTATTTAAATATTTATGCTGTAATTACGACAACAACATTTTTATTAACAGAAACCACACATATTGATATATGAATAATTCCGGATATTTCATAAACAATACAACAACAGTAATTTGAGGGATATGATGGATAAGACATGACTTCAGTTTTTTAATCTTGACTACAGTTAAATTATTTAATCTATAAATAATAATGTAATGTAATTACTTTTAAATTATCCTGAGGCCCCCTTTTGCAGAGGCCCTCTGATTGAGACTGTCCTAGTTGGAAAAGGCAGGTGAACTGTTCTGCAGAATATCCTGTTTTGCATTTAGAGGAAGAATGAGTGAGTAGACTAAATGATGACAGAATTTTAATTTGTGGTGAAACATTCCTTTGAGGTATAAACTCACCTTAATGGGTGAAGTACTGAATTTAATTTTCCGGCTCGGGGGTGGATCCTCCTCTGTCTGTAATCCAGCAATCTCAGAGCAGCTTGACTCTGGCTCATATACGTCATCTTCATCCTCTTCATCCTCAAGCTGGCTACCACCAGAGTCTTCTCCTACTGCACTGTAGGCACTGATATCCACCAAATCAGCCTTGGAGTAATTCTCCTTCAGAGTACCATCATCATCCTCCTTCTTACTGACCCCCACTGATGGACGAGCATGTCCATCCTCGCCCATCCTTCCAGTGCTGGTGATGCCAGGCTCCATAGTGTCTCTATCAAGAGCCTCTCCATTGGAAGCAAGTCCCCCATTTTCCAAGTTACGGACATCAGCAGAAATAAGAGTACCTTTTGCCTCTGTGGCACTGGCCTGTCCTGACTTACACTTGTCTAGAGTCTTAGATTCATTGGCACTAAATTCATCCTTCTCCCCTGTCTTTTTCTCTTCCAAGGACTCTGTATCCATGGCTGTGATGCCGTCTTGAAGCTCAGAGGCTCCATTAAGGCTGCTACACCTGGCGTCTTGTTCTTCCTGGTGCTGATTTACCCCGTCCTCCTTGTTTCCCCCTGAAGGAAAAGCGCGTACCCGTTTGGTGATGATTTTTGAGTTGAGAGCACCGACCCGGCCGGTGACCCCGCGCAGAGGCAGCGGGGGCGTGTTGGATAACCGGTGCAGGTTGTTCCGCAGCTCGGCGGCCCGTTCGAAAACGGCGCTGAGCTGGCTGACGGTGGGAGATACGGCCTCGCCGGTCCCGCCGATCGCGTCCAAGCTATCCAACGACTCCGTGCTGCCGTTAAAACGCGCGACCACATCCAAACGCGACGCATCCTGAAAACCCGCGGCGCGTTCTTTCTTCAGTAACACGCGATTAGAAGCCGCCTGCCTCTCCTGCTGCTGCTGTTGTTGCTGCTGCTGCTCAAAGATCTTTCTCGTTTCCTGCAGCTTCGAGTATTTGGGCGACGCGTCGCTTTTGCTATCGAAGCGGTTGACGCGCTCGGAGACGCTAGATCCCAGTTTGAGCAGCGCGCTGTGATCCACGTTCTCGTTCAGGCTGCCGGCCCGCGGGAGCGTGAGACGCACCGCTTTGCCGTCGCCGTTTGCCTTTTGCGCGTCTTCAGCCTCGGTAGGTGAGGATGCGCCCATCTGCATAAACATGTTCTTGATGCGGTGCACGTTCGAGCCGTACGTGCGACCGCGGATGGTGGGCTTGGGCTTGCCATCCTGAGCGTCGCCGTTATTTAAGACATCGTTCGCCGGCTTCAGCGCCTGAATCCCCGCTGCCTCGTACGCGTTGCGGTGAGGAGAGGGGCTGCGGAGCGCGGTGGTGCTCGCTGGCTTGGAGGAGGATGAGGATTCGGTCTTCATCATGGTCTGTTAGGCTTTTCCGAGGCGATGCGATAACAGCATCTCTGAGCCCGTGGCCCAGACGTTTCTGTCAGGACAAAACTGTCGCTGATGAACAATAATGTGCCTTAGAATATGATGAAGAGAACGGTGAATTAATGCCCATGAATGCTTGTAGAGTATCCGTCAGCGGCATGGCACAAGCAACGCACCATCTTCCCGTCTGTGAAAAAAAAACGCTGATCAATGTGTAAATCACACATGCAATGATGAACGACTAAATGAGAAATTAGAACAGCGATGCGCCCTGGATTTTCACGACAGATTGTGCGTTTATAATCCGGATCGTTTTGATCTCTTGATTTAGTCAGCTGCAGATTTCTGCCTTTCCCACTGATGCTGCAGCGGCGCAGCAGAGATACAGGGTCATAGAGCGCGTTTCATTTCACACTCTCTCAACACATTGATTTTTATGGGGTCACACATTTTAGTCCTCATACCAGGGCTCCATACAACGAGCCACTAAAACCCAGCCATAATTTAGGTTTTGACCTTTTTTTTTATTTAATATCAATAGGCTTATTAGCATTGATATATATATATATATTTTAATATTATTTTATTTTATGTTAAAATATCAGTCCTGGCTTCTAACTGGTTAACACAGCACTCCAGCTGGAGGTAGCCTATATAGATGCTATCTGAAACACCTGTGCACCAAATAACTGCACAGCATCCATAGCTGATCTTGATTTGTAATTTTTTTCGTGAGCGACTTTGTGAATAAAATAAATACAAACAAATTGGGAAATAATAAAATAAACAATAAAATATATGCCTATTATATTATATTATTGTTGGTCTCTGTATACACAGATGGAGACAACCGAGAACTGATTTTATTGATTACATCTTTATACACACAATAGCAATAAACTATAATTAATTGATTCTCTCCAATTCCTATTCCTACTCTCTAATCCTCAATTAGATGACTACACAGGATGTGGCCACTGATTAACAAAAATCGTTTTTAGGTTTAAGAGTTGTTTTAAAATTGCATAAATTATTTGAATGAGCACTAAGTAGGTTATTTAACATTAGCTATATTACTTTGTCATTTGAAAACTTTTGTCTTTCAAACACTTTAAAATGTGTAAGTTCACATTAATATAATTGTTTTTTTGTTGTTTTTTTTATGTATTGCATGGTTTCCCAAACTTTTTGTTCTTCTGAACCTTTTTTTCAATAATAATATACATTGAGATTTGAAAATATTTTTTTAATAGCCTAAGTATCACATTTACATGTTCACGGTTCTTGGATTTTGCTTAATGGTCATGTGACATGCAAGCAAACTTAGAATATTTAAAGGCGCTGTAAAAACTGTAAAAAATAATGCTAATTCCAGTATCTCTTCTTTGAAATGTGCTTCTGGGGCGGAATTCCTTTGTTTTTGCAGTACCCATTTTTAATCGATAGCTGTTTATTTTTTTCCTTTGTTTTATTTTAATTGTTGTGGTATAAAAAGTATTCATTTTACATTTCATTCATTGTACATTTTTATTATTTATTTCCTACCCACTACAGTTCCTTTACAAACCCCAGTCTGGGAAACATAATTTAATGTTTAATTGCACTTCATGTTCTTAATTACAAGTGTAATATATTTTCTTACTCTTTCTATTTTGTATCAGTATGGTAAAAGATTGTCCTACTGAAATTATTTTGATGTATGAAACACGTCAAAAGTAATCTATAAGCCTAGGCTATACCTCTTTCAGCAGTAGGTTAGGTATTGACTGCACGAGAACACGTGCTATCCCACCATTATGAATGATTGTTGAAACTGGTTAGCATTATTATTTTAAAGATGACAAAATGTGCTTGCATGGCACGCTGGGGTTTTTTAAATGTTTTCTGTTCGCATGCAATTTGCTACAAACCATCCAATGCACTAGGTGGCAGTATAACATCAAATGGTTTATCTATTACCGAAAGCAAAACAGAGAGGAACTTTGCACTGGCAGACTCGCACGCGTTGCACTCACGTGGAAACTGGTGAGAAAGCTTCAAGCAAAGGTATGGGAATATATTCTTTTAAACGCATAGGTGAAATCAAAACGTTTAATCCTTTATGCGAAAGACTGTTGTCGCTGGTGCCTTTATCACGAGGGTATAGAACGTGCGTTTTGCCACCCAAAAGAGTTCCGATGCCACACCACATTTTAACTAGCGTTATATAGGCATAACGTTACTTTTAAACATTTTTAAACCATTTCTTAGTATAAAGCAGTATAAATATTGTAGTATAAGCACAATGTGTTCCACCACGTATGCGGATTGTATTTAGGCCTATTTTTTAAGGTCTGTCAATTCATGTTTCCCCCAAAAGTCAAAATAAATATTTTCTGAGAGGTTGTTCCATATTATTTGTTGAAAACTATTATTGTTACTTATTGTTGAAAATCTAATGAGAATCAGATTGACGTTAATTGATTAAAGCAAATTAAAAAAAAACTTAAAAGCTTAAAGCAATGACATTTTAAGAAAGGAACACGCGATTGATTGTCATAGAAATAACATCACAATGGAAAAACATCCTTCATGGATCTTAATGTCAAATGTAATTTATTTTGACTTTTGAAGGAATATTAAGCATTCCTATGTGGCATTGACTAACTGAACCCACACAACGGTTACTGTAGGGCTGGGCGATATATATGCTATATATTATGCTCATCTCATCAGTAAAGACGGTTTTTTGAGCTGTTTTTAAAAGTAACGCCAGCTTATAAATGGAGCCGTAGATCACTGAGAATCTGCGCGTTAAATCACCCGCGAAACACAACGAGCTGCTTCTCGGTGATCTACGGCTCTGTTTAAAAGCTGGCGTTCCTTTTAAAAACAGCTGATGGAGTTTTCCCGCTAATCAAAGAACCGGCTTTACTGATGAGATATATATCGCCCAGCCATAGGTTACTGTTTTATGAAAACAGAAATTTTAATATTGTAATCTTGTGTTTCTAGATGACATCATTAGCACATCAGTTGAAGCGGCTGGCTCTGCCGCAGAATGACTCTAATCTGCTCAGCAGGAGAGTGGTGGCCTCTGTGCTCTTTGACCCTAAAGATGCTGCTGGCATGGACCGCAGCACTTTCTATGCACTGGGTAAGTCACATGTTTTGCTAGAGCTTTTCCTTCTTTTTCCTCCAAGATACGCTGTTCTTTTGAACTTGTAAACTGTGCTCATTGATGTAGGTACTGTATATGAGTCGTTTATATACTTTTCTAGATTAAATATACTTGTCAGTTCTGCAGTGTGCAGTTGTGTGCATGGATTATTTGCTTGAATTTAAATATTTTTAGGTTCTAGGCAGAGTGGCACATTTACATTATTCACAGTACTTTATGGAAACTGGTTGATGCTGCTGATCACATTGTGTCGAATTTAGTTTCCATGGTAACAGTTGGGAAATAAAAAGTATTCATTGTATGATTTATAACAATAACTCTGATTTTTAACGATAACACACAAACCTACCGTAAGTTCAATCAGGTGAATCAGTTGCATATGCTTGTGATGCAGCCATGTGTTTGCATCAGTTCAACTTATCTTTAAGATATTCATGTTTTTTCAAAGTGAATTCATGTTAAAAGAAATCAACAAAAATCAGAGATTTTTGACAAATCATGCCGAAAGCACTTGCACAGGGACCACCCACTCCCATGAAGCACCACAAATTACATAATCAACTCGGTCTTGCTATGCTTTTAAAATATTACATTTTTTGTAAACGTACCTGCTTTTTAAATCTGTATAAACTTGAAATGTTAATTATTATTACTTATTGTTTTTGTAGACATAGCAGCGTTTTATTTTTTCACTAAAGATTTGATCAGTTTTTTAATTTTTAACTTTTTTTTCCGTTGAATGAAGGTTTGTAATTTTGCAGTTGGTTTCATTCTTTAAAATGCTTTACCAAAACCTGTAAAAATGGATAAAGAATTTGATTAATTTTTACTTTAGTAACCCAACTGTTTCTTTCTGGTTAGTAAATAATTTATGTGAAAGACAGATAATGTTGAGGTCCTCAAAGTTTAGGGTCATCTTAAGTCATGAGTTCACAATGAAAATTTTTAATTGATTAGCCTTTATCAGAAGATTTACTTGAATCTAACTACAAACTACATTTTTAGTAGTCATCTCATCTAAATGTCTGCTGTTATTGATCATTCTGAACAGGCTGCACAGGACTTGAGGAGCTGATGGGTATTGACCCAGTGTTCAGTGAGTTTCAGAAGACTCTGTTTAGTCAAGCCTCTTTGACTTTAGAGCGCAGTGTTCAGACAAAAGAGGTCAACAAGAAACTGGACAAGAGGATCTCACTCTTCCTCACTCGACTGTCACCTTACTTTCTGCTCAAGCCTGCTCTGAAATGCATTGAATGGCTAATACACAGGTAATCTTCAGTAGATTTGCTGTTGTATCAGATTTTCTGTGTGGTAAACTCAGACACCTTCTATATTGTTGCATGAAAAAAATCTTTGCTTATACAACTTTGATTTCAGATTCCACATTCATCTGTACAACCAAGACAGCCTGATTGCTTGTATTCTGCCTTATCATGAGACTAAAGTGTTTGTACGAGTGATTCAAATTTTAAAGATTGAAGATCCAACCCACAAATGGCACTGGTTTCATGGACTTCAGGTAAGCCATAACGTTTCTGATTCTGTCATATATGCAGTTGGTGTAAAGAAAGTTATAGCTTAATTTGGGACTCTGCTAATTGCACTGTGCTTTATCTATAGAAACCTGGTGTTCCCCTGGCTCGAGGAACTCTGCTCACACACTGCTATAAAGATTTAGGCTTCATGGATTTCATTTGTTCTTTGGTCAAAGATTCAGTAAAGGTAAGACACTCCGGCTAGGTTTTGTGCAGGCTAAAGTCTGCCAATCCAGTACTGCTGCTAACACTTTATTGAATCATGTTTTAGGCATACTCTGGGTTTGTCCGTGAAGGAAACTGTGCACAGCTTCGTGTGATTTTCTCTTTCTATGCATCCACCATTGTTTCTGCGCTTGACGCCATGGAGAAGATTTCACACTCTGTTATTGCCAAACTGCTTCCGTTTGTACAACTGGTAAGATAATAATTCAGTGACAGATTTGCATAAGTTTTTAAAATATATTTATACAAGTGTGTTTTCGATGGGGCATATGTTTGTTATGATGTATAGCTAATTATTCTTGACCGTGCATCAATATAACTTAGAACCTGAGAACATCAATTTCCAAGTTTTGTAAAGTAAAGTACGCAATTATGTTAGTTTCCGTTTTGAACAGTACCAAAATGAGTGGACCTAAACTGACTGCAGAACCTTGATTGGTTGACTAGAATCGTCACTTTTATAGTGAATACACATGAGATATAAAGTTAGCTTTGGGTAACAATATATTTAACAGGCATTCGTGGTTTCATGCCTCTCTTATTTGCTCTTGTCATATTGTTTTGGCTAGCCTCTTATACTTTTGTAATGGCTATTATTGTTAATTAAAACTGACACCATGCCTGTTAATTAAATCATACACCATGCCTGTTAAGTAAGGGTGCCAATGGCAGTGGAAAGGCAAGCTGAATCGGGCTGTTCTGTACCAAATTGCTATTAATGAGTTTAGTATAATTTTACAAGAATAAGTTTTTGAGTTTTTATTATGTTAATGTAAAACGTCTTATGTAATATAACTTGTTTGTTTCTTTGTTTGCTATACTTGTATTTTTTAAAAAGTTTTTTCTATTAAAAGTTGCTGACATTGTCTTAAATACAAATATTTCCACAGTAATCTTAAATGTAATTATCCTTATGAAATTCAAAAATGCCCAACAAGACTTCAAAAATTCTAATTTGTGGATTCAGGAAATGGTCTTAGACGGAATATGGCAGTCAAATATAGGGTTGGGCATCGGTTTGATTTTAACGATTCTGATTCCGATTCTTCCTATCGATTTCGGTTCTTTTCGATTCTCATTTCCGATTTTTTTTGTAGGCTGGAGTCAAAACATGTCACAGGCTCATCTGATTTCACTTACCTGATTGTTGTGACGAGATAACGTTGCTAACATTGGTTAGCGCAGGGTTGCCAGAGGAGGACGAGACAGTGGACCTGCGCAGCACGTCAAACACGCTACACTCGTACACACGTACACTCACGCTACATTTATACATCAATGCAGGTGTTTCGTCATATTCATAGTGCATCCGCCCATGCAATATATCATTTTGTCACATGTGTTGCACTGTGCCGACACAGGCTTTTTTAGTGTGTAATAAAGCCACACTTTTGAGCGCCGCTTACCGTGCTCCATAGCTGCATCTGAACAAGCCCACAGCAAGCACTCCCGGAAATACTGTGGCCACAATGGAATCCAAAACTTGCATGTTTGGAACTGATAATCAAAAAAAAATTTATAAACTGTTCCAATGGTATTATTTTTTTAACGGTTCCAAGTTGGAGCCGGTTCTCGATGCCCAACCGTAGTCAAATATGCTGCTTAAATGACTCAAAATGTTATCAAGATTAAATCAAATATTGCCAAATTCCATTTAATATAAGTGTATTGCTCTGCATGTAAACACATTCAAAGACTGTTCTCAGTATATCTATGAGTAAACCTAAATATGTTTCTGCTTTTCCTTTCCATAACCAGGGCCTGAAATCTCATCTTTTAGACTATACGTCTGCCACTTACATGATCGTGTGTCAGATGGCAGTGAAGGTAGTAATGGAGGCTCAGCTGGTGGACTCTCTGTCCGTGCAGTTGTGCAAGTCTCTACGTCGAACACCTTCGCTGTGCAGAGAGGGTTTGAGCTGCATTATCATCCTCTTGCAGAATCAAAAAGAAGGTGTAGTTGGTCCAAAGTAAGTTTTATTAGTAGTTTATAAAGTAGTATATAAGATCCCCAACATTTCCCAATGACTTTAGTACATTTTCTCTCACATTTTCTTGCATCTAAAATTATTTGTCGCCTTGTGCCTTTTCCCATTAGAGCATTTGAGTGCCTGTGTGCTGTCCCCACCTTGGTGTCCACTCTCCAGAGTATAGCAACAGTCCATGACATCAGTCCCCTGCTGCGTTATCTGCTGCCCCATCTTATACATTCTGTGATGGTCCAGGATGGTTAGTGTCTGTCTGTGAAAATCTAAATTTTGTTTATCATAAATTATTTATCTGTGTTCATTGTTTTTAGGGGCAAACTGTCCTTGTTCCGTATAATCACAGCATTCCAGTTAATCAGAAATGGGCAAAAAAATTGTTTCAATAGTGAAGAAAAGACCATTGCAATTTCTTTGTCATGTTGACTTGTTTGCATTAATCTACTACAAATTTAAACTTGCCATTGTGCATGTCAAATATCGATTTATCAAATACAGATTGGATAAATGGAAATCACACCAAAGAGCTCCAAATAATGAGCTGTATAGCAGTAGTAGACTATTGGCAAAATACTTTCTCATCTCATAGGTGCCATATTATAATAATAATGAGATTGCAGGTTGGAGCTGTTTCCCAGCAACGTTCATAATGCTAAAATCACTGTCTGAGTTTGTCAGTTGTTGACAGTAGAATATGTCCTCATGATTTTAAATAACCTCTCTACTAAGAATTGTTTCTGAAGGCTGGAATACTCTACATTTACCATGCTTGACGTATACAATTGCCTACTTTGTTATGGATAATGTAATTCTTGTTATAGTTAAATAGGAAAACTGGGCATCATACACAAAACATTTGAGGATCATTCACTTCCAGACACAAAAATCATGAAAAAACATGTGCCTCATTGTAGTTGGTGCACGAAAAATTAAAACAATAATGTGAAAACAATGCCAATGCTAAATATAAGTCTGTGCACTATGCAGTTTTTTTGTGAAATCTGCCAATTCTGACTGCTGAAGGTCTGATTACTGGCTCAGCAGATAGTTTTGACGAGCTCAGACTGAAAATTTGAGCAAATGTCATGTGCTGTATTCCAGCTTTTATCTTAAATGTCACTTCTCTAAACATGGAAAGTAGTTGTAATCAAAAAGAAATGTCTAATCTGACTATTATGTAACTCTTTAATACCGGAATCATTTATGCGTAATGACACCGTGGTAATCATTAAAATTGCTTTCATCACATGGTTAATTGCTTTTTTTATTTATCATGCCTCCGTAGATGAGCAGCAGAATGAAAATTTGTCAGACAGTATTGGGCTATTACAGTCAGTGCTTCAGAATCTTCATCTCTCCAATAACCTGGAGAACACTGCAGCCAAGTAAGTGTGGTTTATATGAGTGAATGATCAGATCATTATGTTTGTATGATGATCTGATGATGTGTCAGATTTGTAATCTTCTACAATTATTGTTTTGAGCAGACTGCTTCTTGAGAAGTATGTTTTCTGCTGCAACGAGTTTCCCTCAGATAGGATTTCAGCTCTTAATCAGAGAATTCAATCATCTGTACGACAGTTTGAATCTAGGTAGGTTCCCTTATGTGCTATGGTACAGCTCTTAAAGTGTTATTTCATAATGAGTGCTTTGTTTCTGGTGTTTATCTTTAAGTGTTTTTTATTCATAGGTATCCATGTGCACTGGATTTGGCATTGGAAAATCATGTCAAAAATGTGTCGTCTGACCATGAAAAAACTGTGACTCATCAGTTCATCTCTCTAACAATGAGCTGTGGAAAATATCAAGTAGGTCTTTCATTGTTTTAAACAGCTAGACTTTGTTTTAGGTAACATGCAATACTCTACTGTCAGCTGACCTTTATCACAAAATTAATTCTGACAGGATAATCAGAACCTGATGTAGAACTGGAATGAGTGAACATACGAAACGGCACAGATGTGTAGTCAACGACTGTGAAAAAACAATTTTGACAATCCTTGTGCTAATCTAGTTTAATTAGTTAATTTAATATGTTTTGTACTAATTTCCATTCACATCTTCTAACCCCAAAAGGAAGACTTTAATATGTTGTTCTTATATGCAGATCCTGGCAGATTCAGACACCTCTCTGATGCTCAGTCTGAATCATCCACTACCTACTGTGAGGAATATGGCCGTAGACTACTTAAAGAAGATCCTCACCTCAGAACATGTGTGTATCTTTTTTATTCTCCTTTTAATTTTAGCTTTTCATCCATGAGACCCACATTAATGAAGTTAATGAGTTAATGTCCATCTGACTCTTATGTTTTTATGGAGCAGAAAGGATTTGATAAGGTATTTCTGAAGAACGCGTTGCTGGAGAGAATAAAGGATGATGTGCCAGAGATTGTGCTGTCTGCCCTTAAAACTTTGCAGGTAAAATAACAAAGTCATGATTCATATAATTTGCTTTGGTGATGTAAACTTCAAAGTATTTCATATTTTGGTTTTGGGAGTCGTAAACAACCGGTTGACATGCATGCAAGGGAAAAAACTCTTTCATTTTCTAATAATATGCGTTTATTTTTACCTTATTTGTTCAACGACTCCCAACTGATTCATTCAGCAATTAATTTTTACAAACCCCTCATTTTCGTGATGTTCAGGTGATTGGTCGATTTAATTTAAAGCAGTGTTTGTTAACTTTTAACGCTGAAAATTTACTTTAAACTTGACTTGTTTTTGGTTCAGTCAAAATGTTAAATGCATGTTATGGTTTCCTGACAGCTTCACACGGACCTATTGGATGCAGAGGAGACTGTTTCTTGTTTGATTTCACTTCTTCATCGCATCAAACAATCAGCAGACTGGTTAGTTAACTGATTTTATACCTTCTTTACCTTCAGAACAATAAGTACACTGCTCAAAAAATTAAGGGGAACACTTAAACAACACAATGTAACACACAAGTTTATCACACGTCTGTGAAATCAAACTGCTCACTTAGGAAGCAGCACTGATTGACAATCAATTTCACATGCTGATGTTCAAATGGAATAGACAACAGGTGGAAATTACAGGCAAAAAAATAAGAAATCTTAAAAGTTAGAATCGGCTGCATGTCTATAGTGACTTGAAATGCTACGCATAATAGGTTTTGTAATGTTTCGTTAAGCTATACTGCTGTTTTCATCCAATTATAATTAAGGGTGCAGTAAATATGAACTTCTGTGCTTGTTTTAAACATCATTAACTCATATATACAAAATTTAACATCAGCATTTAATTGAAATCTTGGGACATCCATTTTTTTGTTTTTTTTAATAACATAAGAACATAAATTAATTTTTCATACTAAGAAGAAAGCAGTAGTTAAGCTTTATCTGGTTTGTTTTCCACAGGTGTTCAGCGCTAACAGTGGCCGTGCAAATTCTCGATGACCCTCGTATTACTGAGGGCAACCCGGATCTTAAAGCACAGATTACTTGGGAGCTTCTGCCCTTCTTGGTGTTGACCAATGCCGCGCACAACTGCGTAGAGCTGCACATGGCATCTTGTGTTGCTGGAACCACTTTGCTGTCCCAGCATCCTTTTACTCATGGTTGGGACAATGGTAAACATTGCTGCTGTTTTACAGTGAAGTCTGTTTTTTTTTTTTTTTTTTTCATTTCAAAATGTACATAACTCTGCATTCCTTTCATCATTTGATATGTTGTTTGTATTTGATCGCACTTTATATTAGGTACCATTAACTACTATGTACTTACAGTAGGTACAATGCACTTTACTGTGTTCGTAATGTATTGCAAAACACTTCTTCTGCTATTGAAGTGAGACACTGGTAAGGTTAGAGACTGGTTTGGGGGTATGGTTAGGTTAAAGGCTGGGTAAAGATCTAAGGGATGGATCAGCAATGTAGTTCTAAATGTAATTACATATATTTATGAAAATCTTTAATTTATTTATGTACAATGTTAAAGCATGCACGTACGCATAACCTGATTTTGCTGAGTTAGGCGTGTCCCTGGGTCAACATCTGTGTTGACCCTGGAACAACATTGTGATTAGCCAATCAGATTTGAAGAACCAGTTTATAGTTTTTGTGAAGTTTAGGCTTACAATCAGTGTTTGGTGCTTGTACATCAGTGTCGGTCATCTATCATTTCCTCTGATTTTAGGCATTACTCATGGGTAGGGTAAGGTTTAGGTGTGGAGATCTGGTCAAAACTAAAATTTTAGAATAAAATGTTGTTCCAGGGTCAACAAAGTATGTTGACCCAGGAACACGCCTACCTCCGCAAAATCAGGACGTGCATGCACGTACACAGTAAGTGCATTGTACCAAATTATTAATTTAAATGCAAGTACACAGTCTGAAGGCCAACTAATATAAACTGGGACCGTATACTTTTTCTGTACTTAATGCATCAAGACAACAAGAGATCTTTTTCTTGCTTTATAGTGCTGAAGGATGTTCTGGTCAAAACCTCTCCATCAGATGTGCTCGGTGTGGTCAATGAAATGCTCACAAACACTTTGGTTAAGAACTTGGCCAACATGGATCATGCAACCAAACACAGCTCTGTAAGTGTCAGACTTCCTGTCTAAACAAAGGAATGGATCACCTAAAAATGAAAATTCACCCTTAACCCTGTAATCATTTGTTTGTTTGAATGTTTATTTTGTCCATACAGTGAATAATAAAATGGTTTCCAATGTTGCATTTAAAAAAAAACATTCAGCATTAAATGCATTATTGGAACAACATATTAATGCCAAACCAAAATTGCCTTTGCTCTGTTCAAGCTGTGTTTTCTCATTTGTCAATCTTGCAGCTGCAGAATGTGTGTGATATCTTGAGCCGTCAGGGCAGCGGTGTGCGGGAGAAAGCAGCATTTGTGGTGTTCAGTAATGCTCTGCTACAGAGTCTGCAATCCATGACGGAGAGTCAGCATCTCCACACAGCACAGAGTTTGTACAAACTACTGGAACCTTTACTGCTACAGGTCTACACAATACAACCTGAACAGGTCAGAGCACAAAGGCAGAAACATCTTTTCTTATCATTCCTGTTTAGAAAAAGGTAAAACTTTATCTTCCAGCATTGACTGCTGCTGAAACGTATAGATTACTAATTATTATATTAATATTAATATATAGTAATACAGTTAATAGTATATTGTGCACCATTTGTGTGTGTTGTAAATTTGACATCTAGACTGTTATTTGGTTGAACTTACACAATTGTATTTGCATAGGTCTAATGTTAAGTTTTCCCTTCTTTCTTTATTGAATGTCGATGTTAGATGTCGAGCGAGCAGATAAATGAGTGTCTGCTGCTCTGTGTGGTATTGGATAAGTTTCTGCAGAAAAAGAACTCTGGCCTCAATGCAGAGAAGGAACATGGCCTCCTTCTGCTGTCACTTCTGCGGCATTTCATCACAGCGCTCAAATGTCCAGATTCTGCATTTAAAGGTACAGGACTGCTTATTTAGCAGTGAACATATTTACATATAGTTTGTGCCAACTTACATTTTATGTAAACTAAAAGAATTCCGTTAACAGGTTTTATTTTTTGAGAGAGGTCTCTTATCCTCACTAAGACTAATGGGCCGATGCGAAATTGGGCGCTTGAACATTTCGAGTTTATTTGCTTCATTCGCAGGAAACGGGAAAGTAGTTGTAAAATATTTGCTAAAATTGAGTAAAGAGCATTTTTTTTACTTAATGCAGTAATCACGTCACTACTAGAGCAATCTTGTGAATGGATTGCAGGATATCGGATTTATATATACATATACACTCACCTAAAGGATTATTAGGAACACCATACTAATACAGTGTTTGACCCCCTTTCGCCTTAACTGCCTCAATTCTACGTGGCATTGATTCAAGGTGCTGAAAGCATTCTTCAGAAATGTTGGCCCATATTGATAGGATAGCATCTTGCAGTTGATGGAGATTTGTGGGATGCACATCCAGGGCACGAA
>JAUYWG010000046.1:4803438-4830380 GCA_034779775.1 Enteromius afrohamiltoni | reverse complement strand
CATACACATACACATACACACACACAACTGAGTAACTGAGTAAAAGTTATTACAGTAGATGTATTGCTTAATCGCTGGATTTATTTCATGAAAACGTATTGACCCCAAACTAATCAGTAATCATCTGGATAAATCTCCTTGACCATAAATATTTGATGTTCTCAAAATGGGCCCACATTAATTTCCCTGAATGATTCGTTAGAAAAGAGATTGTAAAGAGACTTTGTATGAGATTTTTGAATGTAATAGTTAAAAATATTTTGTTTTTCAGATGAGACATGGTGGAACCCAGAGAAAATGGACGCCAATACCTGCTGTTACCTGCATCTGATGTTTCGTTTGTTTGACGTTATGATATCAGGGGCCAGTCAAGGGCCCTTTGCTTCCTGCTTCAAGAAGCTAATGCAGCCTCTGTTACAGGTACTGTTCTCTTCATAGAAACTATTTAACACTGCATTATACTTAATGCCTCTAGGTGGAATATCATGCTGTTGATTTTTAATTTTACTTGTATAGCTGAGGCACATTTGTAGTTTGTATAAACATGCCATTTTTGAGCATATTTTTCACTCTTGCCATACTATAATTATGCCACATACTGCCATTTATTGTTAATATTATTATTTCTTCTTAGTAAGAAAATGCATTGCACAGATGGCTCATTTCTCTCTGGCTGTGTCTTTTTGCAGGTTCACCTGAATGAGCCAACACATTTGTTTAGGTTCCTCTCTCTTTTATGGGGCTACAACAATAATTTGGGTGATCAGTTGGATTGTCGAGTTAGTGCCATATTGCAAACTCAGGCTCTTTATGTGGGAAAGGCTTTGCTTTGCAATCAGCCAGTGAAAACCCTCAACATGCTGGCATCAGCTTCCTCGCCAGGTATGTCGGTGGGATCTCACTCAGATCTGTGCACATCTGTATGGGATGTTATGTTAGTTGCGTTAATATATTTGCAAGGATTTAAATTATGAATATGTTTATAGGTAACATATTTAGTTACTTTTTTTTATCTAAGGCGACTAAGATACTTTTATCGCCTGAAACTAATTCTGGCTTTAGTTTAGCAAAAATTATTATTGTATTAACTTTATTTTAATTTGAGAGGGAGGGGGGTTTGTTCTCAACCATGACTCATGTGCAACTCACTGGTCTTATTTTTGCAGTGGTGCCATCCTTGCTGGCGTGTCTGTGTTCAGGCGTGTGTGAAGTTCGGAGAGCGGGCATTGCTGTGCTCCAATCTCTATCAGGGGTCATTTCATCACCTTATTATCCATTAGTGGAGAACCTCCTCAAATCATCAGAGGAAATCATCGCTGATGCCTCATATCTCAGCCAGGTCAGTCAAAGTACAATACAGCATGGTAGCTTTGTTAAACAGGATTTTCCATTTTTTGTTGAGTAAGTTCTACAAGAGTTGGATACCTAAATCTAAACCGAAATATTACTTTTGATTTTACCGTAGGCACTGTCCAAAATGTATGAGGAGGGACTGTTATTAAAAGATAAAAAGAAAAAGCTGGCATCAATTGAGCTGCTCCTTCAGTGTGTACAATCACCTTGCTGCCCTGCCTACACCTGCAAAACACTGCTGCGAGCTCTTCAGGACATTCATGGAGAGGTACTTTCATCAAACTGATCATTTTAGTTTGCATTAGTTTAGTGTGTCTAGTTTTTCTGTGTATTTAGAAATGGTTTGTGCAGTCAATGTAATCAGGTGTTAAACGGGCATGACCATGAAACATACTAAAAAAAATAGTTCTCAACAGGTGGGAAAATCCATTGTTGCTCTGCAAATTATTACACACAAGCTGTACAGTATCTCAAGTATTGATAATGATTAATGCTGCTCTCAGTTGGCATGAATGCATTTACACTGCAATTACAATTGCATGTTATTGGATTTAGGTTCACCTAAGTATTCAAAGTCGCCTATAGTAATTATCAGTTACTTTTATTTAAGTGTTTAATGTTTGTCATGCTTTTCTTATTCTAATGGCCTTTGTTCAGCCCATTTTGGCCATTCTTCTGCCTGCTGTGGAGCGGCTTCTCGAGCAGTGTCATCCAGATTTATGCACCTTCCTGCCAGATGAGGCCCACCTCCTGCGGCTCTTGCTTAGCAAGTTCAGTGAGGCATCTGCACCTTTGCTGGTCAAAGACCCTCGATGCCTAGAGGTCTTCATTAGGGCACTGGGCACCTCCACAAAGCTGTACCCTACTATGCCTAATTTCCAGATTATCACCCTGGAGCAGGTTGGTGGACGTTTAGAAAAAGCTTTGTTCTTACAAAGACCATTAACTGTGTAGAACATCGCAAAGCAACCTTTAATAGTAATGCAGGCAAAAAAAGTATATATTATCTTTTTATATAATGAACAGTTTTTTTTTGTCACATTAATAAATCCACAAAAACGGAGCTCATCAAATATGGTGAAAAAAATATCATTTTACCGTACTTGTATGATGTGCCAAAACAAACCTTACTGTCTCTCGCAGAGGGTCAAATATGCTTGCATGATTCACACAGTTTATTTTTGTGTGAACTACCCTATTAAGCATCTCAGTTTAATTTTGAAAATTTGAAATTGTGGTCCATAAAAACTCCAGTTTTGTTTTCACATACTCCATCATTAATAAATTAGTAATTTATCTAAGAATTGTCACTATAATGTGAAGTAAATAAAACTCTTACAACAACAAATGTGATGGAGGATGTGGTGTTATAATTTTATTGCATGTTTCCTCAGATCACCAAGCCATTCTTCACTGCTCTTGGAGATGTTAAGGTTCAGCAGAAAATTCTTTCTGTTTTATTTGACTTGCTGGTGGGGAACAAAAACCCTGCATGTGCCCAAGCTATAAACAGCGTATTTAAAGCGGTACGAAAATCTTTCTGTCATATCTATTTTAATAAAAATGAGAAGAAATGTTTTCTGCTTGTATACCAATAACCCATGTTTTGCTGTGTCCCTTTGTCTAGATTGCTGTGGACGCAGAGCTAGTGGCCAATGAGCTAATGCCTGTAGATAAACAAAAAGTTACTGCTACAGTTCAACAAACACGCAGGAGTAAAATGCAAACAAGGTGAGTTGCTGTCCTTTATTATTCAACTCCAAATTTCAGTTTCTGGAAGATTTAAAGATTTAAATTGCAAGCTTTATTTTCAGAAGAACACAAGAATCATCGGGGGTAGTTCCAGAGGGGAATGCTGTCTCTTGGCCAAGAGTTACCCTTATTTTAGAGCTGCTGCAGCACAAGAAAAAGCTAAGAAATGCCCAGTGTCTTGTGTCCGCCCTATTTAATCTGCTCTCCAGGTATTTTAAGGTTATATCTATGTTTTGACATTTAACATTTATGTAACTTACACTTTTTTCTGTGGTTGAATGTACTGATGCAGTGAAATCAAGACGAATATATAAACGCTCGCTGGCTTTTGTCTCACAAAAGTTGAATGGATTGTGAAGGCTGTTTGATTTGTGTTCTATAGATGCTTGGAGCCTGCCTCAGACAAACAGGAAAATCTTGAGTACACAAAACAACTCATCCTCGGCTGCCTGCTGAATGTCTGTCAGAAACTGTCTCCTGATGGAGGGCTTATCAGCAAAGGTACCAGAAATCAGGCATGAAATGCCTAAAGTTTAGAAAGGTTATGATTAGGGTAAGATGATTTGATGACTTTGTTTAGCCCTGTGCGGACGGTTGTGCTTTACACGAGGGTGTGAGAAAATTTTGCAGACCTTGACAAATAATTACCAGACAGGTTTATTTGTCACTTTGCAGTAGATGTAAGCACAAGCTTTCTCTTGAGTTTCTTTGAATCAGTAAACATTGTTAGGAAATATTTATTTTTATGTGTGTGTGGATGTGTATAGATATGCTGGAGGAGGATAAATTTAATGTGGAATTGGTGGTGCAGTGTGTCCGAATATCAGACATGCCCCAAACTCAACATCATGCTCTCCTTCTGCTCAGTGCTTTGGCGGGTATTTTTCCTGTAAGTACGATCATGAAACACTCACTCATACACATACTTGCAAACACAACGTTAAATGTTTTTCTCTCTGATTTTAGGAGAAGGTTCTTCACAACATTATGCCCATTTTTACATTCATGGGTTCTAACATTATGCGACTGGATGATGCTTATAGCTTCCAGGTCATCATAAAGACTGTCCAGGCAGTCATCCCTGCTCTTATAAAGGTATGTTTAAAAGTGTTTGTGCTATATGCGCTTTGATATATTTGAAGCATTTGAATGCTTTCCATAAGAGCTTCAAAGATTTGAACAAACCTCAAATCTATAGTTTTAAATTTCTCCATGTAACTGGTTTGTAGGGGTGTGCAATATTGTAATGATGATCACTCACTTTATAAAAACAAACAAAAACTCTTCATTCTAGATATGGTGGTAAAGATAACCCTGTCTGACCCTGTTTGTGTATCTATAACATTATAGTTGATTTCATTTGAACCATTTTCTTTAATATCTGCACTAATTGATATTTGTTTTATGCCGCAGTTACACAAAGTTCATATTTTGAGGTAGAATTTAGGCACAATATTGCACTATATCGAAACAAAATAGTACTATTATAGTAATGAAAATAGTACCGAATAAGGATGTCAGCAATTAATCAACGATTGATTAATTGTAGATAAGAGATGCAATCAATTAAAGCTATCATGGTAGATTAATCAGTGTTAATTTGGGGTGTGTGCGGCTCGAGCGCAAACAGCTGAGAGTGACGGTGAAGGGTCTGGATCTTTCCTGAAAATAATTTACTAATTAATTTAATTAAATTAATTTACAAACTACGACTTTATTATGATCCAAACTTTAAACATGCGTTAAAACAGATACAACACAGTTATTTTGTATTGAGATGTAGTAATAAGTCATGTTTTATTATCATTATTGTTGGCACTTCACGTTGACAGGGCTGCAGGCGCAAACAACACGGATGCATTCATTCCTAAAACTGCATTCCTACGACATATTAATTTGTGGCAAACTGACCATGTTTCGTTAACTTTTCCAGAGAAAACCCATGATTTAACTTAATTGCTAATTTAAGTGATACTAACGTAGTCTTTAATTGCATTTACAACATTGTGAAACCAATTATTTAAAATGAACAACAATAAAAATAAACCTGTGGATTTAGGGGGAAAATGTCATCATCTTAACCATCCAGCAAATCAGAATATTAAGAGTAACATCCAGAATATTATTGATTACTGCTATTACGGATTATAGCATATTAAACATATGAATTCTTTGGATTGTTTTTACTGGTGGATAATGGAGGGTTTCCTATTTAACAGAAAAAAAGGAAAGTTAAAACATTATATTTTGATACTTGTTTCTCCACAGGCACATGAGGGTGAAAGTGCCCAGTCTGATGAGCATATGGAGACTGTGGTATCACGTATCATGCATGTGTTTGTTGATGCCCTGCCTCATGTGCCTGAGCACAGACGCCTACCTATTCTCAGCCAACTGATGAACACACTGGGGCCGTCTCGCTTTCTCTGGGTCCTGATGCTGCTTCTGTTCAAGCAGCATGCCACACAAACCTCTGTTAGTGCAGCTGGGGATGAAAAGGTAAAGTTTTTATGCATGTTTTTAAAAATTCTGGTGGTGCAACTAACAATTATTTTGATATTATATTGATGATATTATTATTGAATTATTTTTTCAATTAAACGATTAATTGGATTTTTAAAAAAAAGCCCAATTTTCTTTTTTGTTAAATTTATTGACCTAAAAAACATTTCCAGCTTCTGCCCAGTGTCCTTCATACAAACTTGTCAACTGAGTGCTATGAAAACACTGCTTAACAATTTATTAGACCACATGTCATAATAAAGACAAAATACAAATATTTTAGGAATCTGTCAATAAATTGTTTAAATCTAAAAATGTTATTATAATTGATTGGGCAAATAACAAACTAAGTATGCTAGTATTTGTTCACATAATAACAAAATGGCCTCTTATGCCCTTTATAACAGCTTTCATTCTTGCTGGCATTGTTTAGGTACTTTTCGACTATAATTTTGTATCTAAAAAAAACACTAAATTGCTTGACTTTTTTTTTGTCTTCAAAAAGAGGCCATGCTGTATCAAGAATAAATCATGGCTAAAGGGCATTAAGCATGATGCGAAGTTCCTTATTGCTTATGTAACGGTTACCACACAATAAAAAATATTAAACCTAAAAATATATGTATAAAAATTTAACTCTTTTTTTTTTTTTTTTTTTTTTTTTTTTTTTTTTTTTTTTTTTTTTTTTTAATTTAAGTCTTTACAACGCAGTCCTACCACTAAAAAATGGTTCCAGAATCCAGGAATGGAACTAACCATTTTATAATACTGAATAAGCAATGTCCAGAAAAACCCCATGTTTTGGTTTTGTAGAAACAGTCGTATTGTTTCTTGTGCAGGAGGCTGTTGTAGAAAACGATCAGGAATTCTGGATTTCAGTGTGCTGTGATTTTGAGGTAAAAGAACAGCTGACCTCCATGATCAGAGTCTTGCAGTATCTCATGACTCTACCACAGGACAAAGAAGATGGTAAGAACCCCACTTCAGTGAGATGCCTCTGGCTTTTTTTCCCTTATGTTGACAGGTTTTTTTTTCTTTCTTGTTTTTCTTTTTTAAAAATCATTGATCCAAAGACCAATCTTTTTATTTTATCAGCCACTTTTATCCAAAGCAACCTACAGGTGGGGAAAACAGCAAGCAATTAGTCCTAAAGAGGCAAAAAACAACTTTGCATTATACCGTATAACAGGCAATGTTCTGATAAGTGCATGCTAGAAAGGGAAAGAAAGAATAGGTTTAAGAGAGAGGTTTAATAGGGTTTTTTTTTTATTTAATTTTTTTTTATGATTTTCTCAGCATTTCGATTTTTCTCTACCCACAGATTCCAGATTTTCATATAGTTGTCAAATATTGCTCTATCCATCCAAATCCTACATCAATTGGAAGCTTATTTATTCAGGTTTTAGATCATGTATAAATATTTATTTTGGAAAATTAACACTTATGACTGGTTTTGTTGTTTTGGGTCACTTTAACTACAAGAAACCCATTCATTGTCCATAACTCAATTTAGTCGAATATGAAAAACAATTACTGAATAATATGCATTATGAGACTTTATTTCACTTTTTAATATTAAGAAGCTAATATGTGCAGTTTATTTTATACTTTTTGTAGAAAACTGCCTTATGTGCAATTATGAATAATGTTTATATACAACACTTTTTATATTTAGGTGTAGACTTGTTCATTGTAAACTTTAAGGAAGGGTCCCTCATTTGTATAGCATTATTCAGTTAGTTGAGCGCTACTTTGTGAATTGACTTCTTGAATCGAATCAAGAAGTTAAAGATCTGAAAAAAAACTGTTTGATATTTTCTCTGGCCAGCACCGAAGCAAAAGAGGACCCGTGGTAGTACGGTGAAGAAGGAAGAAACACTCTCTGATGTGATCTTCAACGTGGAGGCTCATAGTGGCAAGGACCTCCGCCATTTTAAATTCCTCTCTGTTTCATTTATGGCCCAGCTTCTGGGCTCAGACAAATTTGTTGGGAAGGTGGGTTTAGAGCAGGAAGCATTTGATATAATGTAAATAATTTAATGCCCCTAGGGTTTCTCTGTAGACACCCTAAACATGTAATTTTTTGACTGACAGGTGGCTGACTGTGAAGACCCAACAGAAAGTACCTTACAGGCTCTTCAGCAGAAGTGAGTTGAAGCTTGACTACAGTACTTGGCTTAATGGTGATTGGTTGTAGTGACATTGGCAGGATTTAACGTTGTTGTTTACTTGTTAGTCTGTTGGAGGAGATTCTGCGCTACATTCATGCAGTTGCTCGATATGTAGAGGATAATGCAGACAAACCCACAGCTAAGTTCTGGAGAGCTCTGCTCAGCAAGTCCTATGACATCTTGGACAAGGTAGGAAGTACCGGATTAAGAAATTGAGCATGTTTACAAGCACCACCAGTATGCTTATAGTTAGCAAAAGTTACTTGATTTGAAAAAACATCTTTACATTTGCATACAAATCCATAACCCAGCAAAGGCTTTCCTGGGTCAAGAAAGAGTTCAGAGTGCACAAAATATGAAGGTTTTTTGAGTACAGTTTAATTTGTGAATGCACATGCATAAAACATGATCTGACTTTTAGGTTAATGCCCTGCTACCCATGGATTCCTTCATTATGGTAATGAGAGGCCTGATGGGTAATCAGTTGGCATCAGTAAGAAGAAAGGCAATGGAGTTACTCAATAACACATTACAGCAGCGAACACAATGGGTGACAGAACAGGTAAAAATGTTTTTAATTAAATGTGTAGACATTTTATAACACGGACTGCATATTCTACAATAATGTGTTTAAATATTAGCTGATCACTTTGTTTTCTCTATTTCTCGGATAGATTATTGTGCTTATAGAGCTCATTGACGTCCTCCTACAAATCGTGGATCGGAGTCACGGAAGAGTCTCGGCACAGGAAGAAGAGCTGGCTATCAATCGACAGACGGCCCTTTACAGCCTTAAGCTTCTGTGCCGAAATTTTGGCTCAGCCCATAAGAAGGCATTTGTACCGGTTCTGAAAAAAGCAGTGGAGCTTGTTGCTAATAAAGATGAAGAAAAGAACGTCATGGGAAGTGCTCTGCTGTGTGTAGCTGAAGTGACCAGTACACTGAAGGCCCTCGCAATACCAGAGTTAAACAGGTACTGTTGAGCCCAAAGGACTGCATTTGGATTTTACACGTATGCTAGTTTAGAGTGCAGGGGATGGAAATTCCATCATCAGTATACAGTAACATTGTACATTAGTGTGTGCAGCCTGACTCCATGCACAGATGAGCTCTAATGTGAGGAGTTATGAGATGAATCCGTCTTTAGTTTGAATTTACAAAGATATTTTTATTGCTTGTAATGCAGACAGGACATCAATTTTCCTTTCCAGTTTATGTCGCCTATGTTTGTGCATTCTATCAAAAACAATTTTTAAAAAATATACATGTGTATGTGTGTCTCTATATATATATATATATATATATATATATAAATTCTTTTTTTTTTTTTTTTTTTTTTTAATATATTAAAAGTCTAGGGGTTCAGCTGTATGCATATGTTAAGCATTCGCATCAAATCTGAAATATGCTTTTGAGTCTTCACACTTATATTTTACACAAGTGCAAAATGTGAATGACATTTATTACTTGTATTAATGTGTTCTGTCTTTAGCCTGATGTCTGCAGTGCTGGAAACTTTGAAGGAGAGAAAGGATTTTCTGAACAATGAAATCTACCTGCTCAGTGCTGTCACAGCTCTACAGCGCGTTTCAGAAACGCTACCGCATTTTATCAGCCCCTACCTGGAAGACATCATCTCACAGGTCGGCATCAAGGCCACGTTGTTACCTTTAGGTTAACCCTTAGAACAGCCTTGTCTACAAGGTTACAATTCTCATTTGAATCTTCTCATTCCTCTCTGGTCTAGGTCACCGCCCTAACTCTAGTAGCCAAACAACTGAAATCTTGCCCTCAGCTGTCTGTACGTCTCTCCTCGCTCAGCACCACTGTTGCCACAAAGGTGCCTCCAAGGGTTCTCATTCCCACCATTACAAAGTGCTATTGCACAATGGTGGATGCTCAGCAGGTAGGATTTGGTATATCCCAGAAATATTAAAGAGTTTAAATGGTCACATTATCTTAAGGAAGACTTTTAGAAGTGTAAATTAATGGACACTTCTTATTATCATTTGATCATATCATCTGATAACTATATTTTTGTTACCTGTTGCAGAACCGTCTTGGTCCTCTGATGTTCATCCTGAAGGAACATATATCTCAAATGAAGAAGGACCAACTCAACAACCACCAGTCAGAGCTCACTTCCTTCTTCCTGTCTGCTCTTGATTTTCGTGCCCAGCATTGCCAGGTGGTACTACATACCCTTATTTCAGTTTCTTTTTTCAATGATTTCACTTTGATTATTCCTAATATAACTTTGTTTAATAGGGAGATCTGAAGAAAACCGGGGAGATCGAGGACTGTGTGATTGACAGTCTGCTCGTGATGGTTATGAAACTTTCAGAAGTGACCTTTAGACCTCTCTTCTTCAAAGTAAGCTTCTATTATTTAGCGAGAACAAAAATGTGGAAATTCAGTTGCGTGAATATTGATAGTGATGGACCATTTCCTACCACTGCTCCACGGGTCTCTAAGAATTTTACATGATCCTAGATCAGTTTTATAATGAACACACATTAATGCCACATTTTTATATAAAGCAAAAGAGTCAAGTAGGGGGTGTGCAATATATATTGTCTGCAGAATTATATTAGAATTGTACATTTAAGAATGTGCAGTTTAACAGTATTTTGAAAAAAAAAAAAAAAAAAAAAACATTCAAAACACCCCAAGGATGCATTACGTGAAGTCTAGTTTGTGTGCGCATTTACTCTGTTCTTTCACTGCATGATTCAGTCCATTAAAAGGCATTTATAATGATCATAATTCAAGATATGGGGACAGAAAAATTAAAGGTTATATAATTTCATATACTTAATCAGTACCAACATGAAGAGTGCCGTTTTGTGAACCTTTTAAATGATTGTTCAATTGCTATGACTCACTCATTAACAGTGTTATGCTGCCTCCTACTAGCAGTTTTAATTGCACATTTTAAGTTGATTTTAATAATTTCAAATAGTATTTAACGTTTTATGTTTAATATTTCAAAACATTATTTAAATGCATTTGTAACTGCAGGATAAATGTTTTGAACTAAAGTTGTGTGATTCAAAAAAATAATGCACTTTTAGTAAAAATGGCTAAAATGCCCATAAAAGGTAAAAGTCAATTTAGATTGAAAAAGATAAATTTGTATCAGTGTGAACTAATCTTAACACAGAATATGAAGAATATCAAACACTTCATGAGTCAGCTGTCTATGGTAGTCCTCAAGGTATCAGCACAATAATAACACACTCAGCAAAATATCATCAAATAATTTCTCACACCCCTAGAGCCAAGCAGTTCATTGATACTTATTCAAAGCCTTATTAGTTACATGTTCCATAAAACACAAAGCCATTTTATTTATTACCAATTAATGGTACTAAATACCATTACTAAATAACGTCAAATAGTACACTCAAAATTATTTTAAAAATTGTTTATTACAAAATTCAAATAAATGTTGTCTTAAAGGGGTAGTTCACCCTAAAATGAAAGTCATCATAAATTACCCTCATGTCGTTCCGAACCCGTAAGACCTTCATCTTCAAAACACAAATTAAGATATTTTTGATGATGTCAGAGAGCCATCTGACCCTCCATAGAAAGCTACAGAACTGAAATAATCCCAGGTCCAGAAACGTAGTTTCTAACGTACAATCTAAAATGGCGGAAGACATAACTCAGGGGAAAAGAAAAAGTATTCTCCTATCCTCTAAAATGTCACATGGACTGTTTTACTGATGTTTTTACTACGTTTCTGGATCTGGGTTCATTCCACCTGAACAGCTGTCTATGGAGGATCAGATGGCTCTGTGATTACATCAAAAATATCTTTATTTGTGTTTTAGTTACAACTAAACAAACCTCCCAACAACTGCCCCGTACGACGAGGATGCCATCGTCCATCGCAATGTTTCTCATTAGTCATCGTACGATGCCAACTTGGTCGACATCGCCCAACCCTAGTTTACAGCGTTATTTAAGACCGTACCGATATAGAATCTCAAATTCAGTTGAATCAAGGGCTTCTGTGCTGAAATCTAAATATTTTATATGGTTTTGTGGGTATGGTGATGGCTAAACTGATTTAACTTGATTAATCGGTTAAAAAAAAAAAAAACGTTATTTGTCGCCAAATACTCTATGTATTTGAATTTTGTGTGATTTTTAAATGTGTTTATTATTAAATATTATTTTTTCTGTTTTTATTTATCAATTGTCTTTTTTTCACTCTTCTGCAGTTGTTTGACTGGTCAAAGATGGATGGTGCTTCTAAAAACCGCCTGTTGACATTCTACAGAGTGGCAGACAGTCTTGCTAATAAACTCAAAGGACTGTTTGTGTTGTTTGCTGGGCAGCTGGTCAAACCCATCTCTGAACTGCTTTATCAGCTCAACCATGCTCACACAGGTAGTTTGCACATTTCAGTATGTTTGTAGGATGTCCTGAATACTCCAGCAATGCCTCACCGTTAAACCATTCCAATAAATGTTGTTTGAATATTCCAATAATTAATTTTTTACATTTTACTTCTTAACTTCTACCCCTTCTGCCCATAGAAAAACCTTTCTTCGATTCAGATGATGATAAAGATAATGACGACATTAATGTGGAAAAGAGCAGCCTGCTGCTGCAGCATGTGTTGGACTGCCTCCATAAAATCTTCCTCTATGATACTCAGCACTTCCTCAGTAAAGAGAGGGCTGATGCACTACTAGCCCCATTGGTGGATCAGGTCAGTATGGCACATATACTGTATGCTTCAAGAACTGCAATTGATTCCTGTGCTATAAGTTATTACTTAAGTAAAGTTATTGGATGATCTGTTGGAATAATTTTTGGTTAGATTAGGGTCTTAAAGAAAAACAAAATATGTAGATGGTTCCGCTTTTCTGAAAACATGAACACTTTTCTTACTGAAGAAGTAATATAGTAGTTTTGCTTGACAATAGCAAAGTAGAGGTCAGAGCAATATGACCAAGTGTTTCTCAACCCTGTTCCTGGAATTACACGTATTGGATGTCTCCCCAATTAAACATACCTGATTTAACTCATTAGATATGCTAGATATTAGTTATGAGTTTAACTTTAAAATACTGCAGTCACTGTATTAATTAAATATACACTTACTCTTATTAAAGACTCTGAAGTGTTTGAAATGTTTTGAAACCTTTTTTTCATTTGCATCATTTTATTGATTTTATTTTTGCGTTTATGGATTAAAACTGCTTTTCTTGTCATTGTGGCATCTAATATATATATTTTTTATGTGTGTTAAGTTGGAGAACTTGCTAGGAGGAGGTGAGATCTACGAGACCCACATTACCAAGCATTTGGTGCCCTGTATTGGCAAATTCGCCCTTGCCATGCGAGATGACTCACAGTGGAAAGTTCTCAATTATCAGATTCTTCTCAAGACACGACACAGCTCACCCAAGGTATGCTAATGTTAAATTAGAGGTAGTAGTATAGTATGTAGTCATGGGAGGAACTTACAACAGACACAGTGGGAGTGGCATCAGGCCTCGGAGAGGCTTTTATTGAACAAAATAATAAAGTGTGCTGGGCAAGAGTGTTAAAAAGAAAGAAGCCAACTGGTGTCCTCGTCATGCTGCAGGGGTAGTGAAGGTCAGGCAGTGTTCGAGGGAGAAGGGTCCGGGTAAGTGGCGGAGTCCGTTCGCCACACTCGCTCCCCTCTTTGATCCGGGGTGCGAGAGGTAGCTGCTTCATCCTACTTGGCCCTCACGACACTTCAGCGGCCTGGCATTCTGGGCTGACAGCATGGGGGAAGAGACCGGTCTCCTGAGGAGTAGTCTCAGCCTCAGACGAAGGCTGACATGTGATTGCAGGGGGAAAAAACTGTCATTTTTACATGAGTGACAATAAGCATTTATTAAGATCAGTTGAACGTTGTATTCTCAAAAGATCAAGAGAAGTTACAGTACCTAAATGAGAAGGGAATATCATCCGCGTTTGCTGGCAAACATGAAACAGACGCTGGCATTGCAGCTGGCGGTTTCAGTATTGTGTTCTGTTCTCCAGAATTGCTTGTGGGTGTTAAAAAGCGGAGAGATATGTTTCAAACAGATGTTTACCGCGAGCGTCTCATCGGGATTTTCTATGCTGACTGACTTTTTGCACGGCGTTCTGTGGTTGTGAGGACATTTCCACGGCCCAAAACGTGACTCTGAACGAAATGAACTGTGATTGGTTTTTTGACATGTTGGTCAAACGGTATTATGGGCGGGCTTTGACCAAAAAAAGCTGCTATGAATTCCAGACCTTCAGCCATCAGTCTGAAGGTCTGGCTACGTGAGACTACCTGAGGAGAGACGTGCTCTGCCTTTAACAGCGGCAGTGATGGGGCTTCATTCATCTAAGCTGTGCCCCATCATACGCCAGCAGACCTGCTCGTTCTGACATCCCTCCTCTCTCGCACACCCACTCCTGTCAGGAGCCTGTTGAAGGGTGGCAAATAAGGGACGGGGTGGCGAGGATAGCTAGGGGAGGCAGCTGACGATTCACTATATATATATATATATATATGTAATAATATATAGTTGCAGCATTATTCAAGTTCAAAAGTGACTAATTGGGGACAGATTGCTTGTGTTCTTCATTTGTAAGTCAATTTGGATAAAGAACCTGCTAAATTAATCAGTACATCAGTGTGATGCTGTTCTGTAAAATTATTATTGATATTAGAGTTTAAAGTCTCTGCATAAAGGTATTTTAAAGACACAATTGAAAATAAATTACATTTGCTTTTTTGTTCAGGTCCGTTTCTCTGCACTTGTTATGCTGCTGGAGTTGGCTAGAAAGCTGAGAGAGAGCTACATGGTTCTTCTGCCAGAGACTGTCCCATTTTTGGCTGAGCTTATGGAGGGTAAGAACATTGTCAATATTTATTTAAATGGGCTCACGTGGTTGTGTGAATAAAGTACCTAATCTCATCTTTGTTGCATTTTAAGAACACTTTGATCCGTTTCTTTAACAATCAAAATATTCCAGAATTCAGAATTTAGTTCTTTCTTCTTGTTTCACAGATGAGTGTGAGGAAGTGGAGCAGCAGGTGCAGAAGGTCATTAATGAAATGGAGACTATCCTCGGTGAACCATTGCAAAGTTACTTTTAATCCAACTTGGACTGATTTCATATTATCACAGGCACTTCTTACACCCTTTAATTGTGCATGTGTTATGCTTGTAAAATATTTAGGGTTGAACTGCTCTGCTGGAACAACCTGTATTTCTTTGTATCCATGTATATGGAAATTTCAAAAGCCAAAAATCAATGAATGCAACATGCTTTACAGTAGACTTCTATAAAACAACATCTGATGTTTAAATGTGTCTGTTGTTTTTAAAAAGATTTTTTTTAATTGAATTGTCTGATGCATACTGATGTACTTCTCTGCAATCCAAATATCATAAAAAGATGGGTCTGGTAAATGTGGAATTTGAGTTTGGTTGCTAAAAATTAAAAGTGTAACGAAAGGAGTTTTCAATACTTTGTTTGCATTAACAAGAGTTTTAATAGGCTACTACTGAGCAAGAGTGTGGTGTATGTGCAGTATCTATTAAATCTATTCAGATCCAAGAGGTATTTTTAAATTGTTTAGAAGGATAGTTTTTCTTCCTTTAAAAAGGCCTTAAATTTGCTAGATCTGCTTAGATTCTAAACCATAGAACAAACAAAACCATAGGTATTCTTTTAATTCAGTAGTTCATTTCAGGCATTTCCCAACACCACAGCAGCAAGATTACAAGATTCACATTACAGAGAGAAACCATAACTATGCAACCATCTGCAACGGTATTGCATCAGACAGTGAACTGCAAACAGGAACAATTACATTTCTTTTTTGCTATAGGAGAAAAAGAGCTGTCTAAATGTATTAAATCATTAAATTAACATGTATCTTAGACCTTATATTGTCTTAACTACTGAAAGAGAAGCTTGCAGAAGGCATGGATCTTTTTAACATTAATATTTCATTAGAATGTGTTTAAGCTGGCTGTTATTAAGCCTCTGATTAATACAAACAACAACTTTTGGTTAAAATTGGTTAACTACAGACCAGTCTCGAAGGCAAAATTCTTAAAACTATTTACAGATGGCTCTCATTAGTTACAAATGGCTTGATCTTATCATACAATTTTGGTTTGATCTCTGTTTTAGCATTACTGGGCCTCGCTGCACCTGCCACTATCAGCCATTCTTTTTAATAGATTAAAAAATTATTTTGTTATTAGTGGAACTGCTTAATGTGTTGTTGTAATGAAAAGATATCAATCACTGGTTCAATATGGAGTACCTCAAGGCTCAGTATGAAGACCATTGCTTTTTTTGAAAGCCAAAAAGACACACTTCAAAGTATGTCTAAATTGCAACATGTTTCCAATGACAGATGCAGAAAGGTTCATGCATTTTTGTCCTCGATGCTAGAATATTGTTATATTTTACTGGGTGATTGCCCTGCATACTTAATAAACTCCAGCTAGTGCAAAGTGCAGCAGTTTAGAGTTCTCACTCCAGAAAGTATGAATGTATTCACCCAGTTCTGTTAACGCTTCTCCCTATTGAAAATGGCATATATTTTAAAATGATTGTTATCATTATTTAGCTCCTCAGTTCTTGAGTAAGCTGTTATTGCATTGTAATCCTTCAACTAGATTGCCATCTCAAAATTATGGCCAGTTGATAAAACCTAATATCGAAATAGACTGTACTGTATGTTGTAGCACCCAAATTCAGATAGTGGACCTGCACCTATTAATGACCACAACGGCTTTGAATATCAGTGGAGACCAATAATAATATATACATAAACGTAAACAATTTCAGCTTGTTGCCAAGACATTTCTCATTTTCCTTTATTTTTTATATTTTTACATATACTGAAATAACAAAAATAGCATTAGGCTAAATACATGTTACTATTATTAAATATAGTATTAAATATGATTATTACACGTTACTATTAAATAATTAAAATATATTCCAGGTAATATGTGCAAAAATATAGGTGATATAAATATAGGATACGTTTACTTTTTCACAAAAGCATAAAATTTGGTGGCTGTAGAGGTTAGGGACCTGAACATTTCTGGGGCCACAAACTATCCAAGTGTACCGTTATTTTTTCCCCCACATATCATCCGTACTATATCTATATATTAATATAAAAGTATACGAAAATGTCGAATTAAGGACCTGATCTTTAGGCTACTAGAAGTATATCTTTTCATGTGAGCTTTTTATGCTAATTATCCATTTCGTGTGCAAATTAGGCCATGGCGTCATCTAAAATCAGTTACTTTTCTTCAACAGAACAGAAAAAAAAAACAGTTTAAGACAGAAGAGCGCGAGCAGCCCAATGACTGTCACCGGACTGCGTGTCGTCACACGTCCTGTAATCTGCTTTGATATTAGAGCCGCTTATTCCAGACTGCTGCTGGATAAATAATAACAGTGATGAAGAGCTTCAGCGGATTACGAACCGCTTTTCACATTTTCAGAAGAGAACTGCATCATCATTACTGCGTGGGAATAATAGGTGCTCCTTTTTCTAAAGGACAGGTGAGATATAAACCCACTCAGAAATAATGATAATAATAATGATACGTGTGTAAAAAAAAAAAAAAAAGATTGTTTGCATTTAAATCCATGCATGGTGCAGTATGGTAGTGGTCCATTGCTCATGTTATTGACTGTTACTGCAGCAGAGAGATGGTGTGCAGAGAGGACCAGACCTCATTCGAGCTGCTGGATTGGTGCAGAAACTTAAAGGGCAAGGTACCGCTTTCAGTACAGTATAATGTTTCTAAAATATTCAATAATAAATCGTTGATTGCACTTTATTTTTAAGGTGTCCATGTCACAGTGTAATTATACATTAAAGTAGTGAACATAATATTCATTAAGATTTGAATATTAATGAATATTCTTGCTAGTATGTGTAACAAGGACATTGTAAATAAAGTGCTAAATATTGTATATATAAAAATGCAATTAAAATGGATGAAAATATTAAACTGTATATAACATCATAGCATGCATGAACATAGGCTACTGTACATAAATTTGTTTAAAGTTTAACTTTCATTTTGATGAAAGAATGTTAATGTGTTATTTGTCAACTAGCCATTATACATTTTCTCCGACTGCTAATGTTTATTTTAAGGTCACACATCTGTCTAACTGTCACAAATGTTTTATAGGGTAACTTTAAAAAAACAGAGGGACTGATGCCATGCAAGGACCAGTGCTGCCATGTGTGGTTTTTATTTATTTAATTAAGATGAAATCTCATAGGAGCAAACCTCCTGATACTAATGCTTCTAATATATCCCATAATAAATCTTTGGTTGCACAATTTTACATGTAACATGTAACTGTTACTGAGTTCTGTTACTGAATAAGAGTCAAGTGTCTATTTGCACATCTAAACTTAAACAAACCCATGTAATGTTTAAAAACCCATGTCAGAATAGAACTCTACAAGTTAAATCGGTGACAGACTGTCTAAAATAAGTGATTTATTTAAATATTAAAGATTGTTACATATTTGAAGGATAATTTCAACAGCATTCATTTAATTGAATAGATAGTAAACTTTCGAAACTTCCTATAAGTGAATGTTCAGTCTTCAGCCTTCCAGTTAACGGTTTACATTTTAAATAATATTTTTAATAGTGCTGTAAAACGAAATTATTGTGATAAATCACATTAAAAAATTTTAAATATTCACATTTTAAAATATATACTGTGTATATTTATTATGTTTATATAAAGACATATGGTATATATTTCTCAAATATTTAAATGTGTACGTATTTTTATAAAATATATATTTTTGATAAATATACTTAATACATAAAAATGCACCTTTTTATATTTATATATATATAAATATATATATATATATATAGGCTACATAATGAATATACACAGTACACACTTGTATATTATGTGAACAAAGACTTTTATTTTGGATATGATTAATTGTGATTAATTTTTTGACTGCATTATTTATTTATTTACTGTATAACGTTACATAATATAATTTTCCTTCTCTACACTGTGAAAATATAAAGAATAAAACTATTTTATTTTCTGAGTGCAACTCCTGGCCCCGTTCACTTGAACTATATGGAAAGAATAGCCAGTACACTTCCTTTTTGAGTGTTTAAGCTACAAAATCATGTCCGTTATGTGTAAATGATGACAGAAGGCCCTCTGTCCTTCTCCAGGTTGTGTAGTGAAGGATTATGGGAATCTCACTTTTAAGGACGTTTCCAACGATGAGCCAATTGGCAGACTGAAGAGTCCGAGAGCAGTCGGCCGTGCCAATGAACTGCTCGCAGGAGCCGTGCAGAAGATCAAGAGCGATGGCAACACTTGTGTGATGCTGGGAGGAGATCACAGGTCATTGTGTGCTTCCAGTTCTCTTTGGTTTACTGTTTGATCCTTTTCTCAGCTATATGTTTGATGTTTTTTACAGCTTGGCGATTGGTTCGATCTCTGGTCATGCCGCCTCAAGACATGAGCTGAGTGTTTTATGGGTGGATGCACACGCAGACATCAATACACCTTTAACCACACCAACAGGAAACATTCATGGCCAACCTCTGTCGTACCTCATTCATGAACTGCACTCAAAGGTGAATGATGGTCTTTAATCATTTCAGAACCTTTGTTAAAGTTTATGTTATATGTTACACAGTCATTATGTTACTGTCAGTCTCATCACCAAAAACCAAGATGTTTGACTTTAACTTCCTGACCATGGCTGACTTGCAGTTGTCAATATCTGTGCATTTATTACACTCCTAACTAACAAACAATAGCAACAAACTTCATAGAAAATTATAAAACTCAGAAAACCATGTTCTTGTCCAAAACCAAAAAAAATATTATTTTGCTTTGTGATTGTTATATATGTTATATATTATCATATTTTGGATTGTTATATACCAAATATGACATTATGGTAATTGCAGTAATTTATTATTCACATTACATATTCTCATTATTATTTTTATGAATGCTTCCGTTATAACTCACAATTCTGACTTCACAACTCGCAATTGTGAGTTTATATCTCACAATTCTGAGAAAATAAGTCAGAACTGCACCTAGAGGCAAAGAAAGAATTTGCATTTTCATTCAGACCAACTCAAAAAGACCAAGAAGTGGGCGGGCAATGACATTTCATGTTGATGCTTCAGATTTGTTTCAAAAATAACTAATTTCAATGATACAGAGTTCACTCTTTCTTTTGAGAGGCAGCAACTTTATAGACCGTAGACTTTCAGACAAAACTTTGAATAGTAAACTTTAAAATACAGGTATTTTAGTGTTCCTTTCATTTTTGAGCAGTGTATTTTATTCCTGTTTAAGTGAAATACTACTATTAATATGATCCACTACTTTAAATATATTTGAGACGGCGTTTTATGATTTGAAACATTAAAAATATTTTGTAAAAAAAAAAAGAAATTCTATTTTTTCTTAGATTCCCATAATTCCAAATTTCTCATGGTTAAAGCCTTGTGTAGCAGCTAAGGACATTGTCTACATTGGACTGAGAGATGTGGATCCAGAAGAACAGTAAGTCTGTAGATTCTACAAAATGTTTATGCATAACAATTTCATGATTTCTTATTAAGTCCAAATCACACTTACATCACAGTTATATCCTGAAGCACCTTGGAATCAAAACGTTCTCCATGACAGAGGTGGATCGACTCGGAATAGCAAAAGTCATGGAGCAGACGTGCGACCACATGTTTTCAAAGTACGTGCGTGTCTTCTGTTTTTCCTGACCCAATTTTCCAAAAAATCTTCATAAGAGTCAAATGTATTGAAGCGTTGCTGCTCTTTCTGGATCAGGGTGAAAAAACCCATCCACCTCAGTTTTGACATTGATGCACTGGACCCATCGATCTCACCTGCAACAGGCACACCTGCGGCTGGAGGACTGACCTACAGAGAGGGCATTTACATCACTGAACACATCTGTCAGACAGGTAAGAACATGAAGATATGTACACCTCTAAATGGAAAGAGATATCTAAAACGTCCATGCTAACAAACTGGTAGCTAATTGGCCTAATTAACCAAAAAATCCAGGCCGATTTATTTGAGGAACAAAAGATCAAAAACAACAAAAATATATAACATTTTCTGTTTAAATATTTTGTGGGAGTACGTCTCACCCCCTTCCTTTGATACATGGCTAAAAGAAGGGTTTACTTTTATTAAATAGGAAAAAATAAGACTGCCACACACTGGTACTTTACAGACCTTAGACAAAGTGTGGCGCTCCTTTATTTTATTTAAGTGTTATACCAGAATGATAATAAAAGTGCACTCTAAATCAACTACTAAAACGCCAGGTTAACATTTCTTTGCTTGGCTATTACTAAATGAGCCATTTTATCATATTTCTTCTTGGTCTTTGTTTGGCATGTTGATGTGAGGGCATGTTTTTGACTTCCCTCCAGGTCTTCTCTCTGCTGTAGACTTGGTGGAAGTGAACCCAAAGCAGGGCAAAACAGAGGATGAAATTAAATCAACAGTAAACGCTGCTGTGGATCTGTTACTGAGCTGCTTCGGACGGGTCCGGGAGGGGTCTCATGAGCCCGATTACCAAATTCCAAATCCATAAATCACAAGCTTTACACTCTTAAAAAAAGAATAAATAAAAAAGGTGCTTAAAAGGTTCTTCACAGCAATGCCACAAAACAATTTTTGGTTCTTTATGGAACCATTTAGACAAAAAAACGTTATTTTATGACATCGTGAAGCACCTTTATTTTTAAGAGTGTATTTTTAATATTGTTATATTTACTTACTTTCACCATAATGCCATTTAAATGTAATTTAAAATGGTATTTTTCATTTATTTTAATCTTATTTAAAAGTAAATTCCAAAGATATATGCAAATTATTCCACTGCAGTATAAAGTATGATTGTCTTTTTTTTCCAGAGGCAACATCATTTTAACTAAAAAGCCATTGTTGCCTGGATGATTAACAATGATTATTGCAAGAAATAAAATAATCATTTTATTGAAAACTATTTTGGTTTCTTAAAACATCTTGGAGACGTTGCCACAGTTCTTCTGGATTTAGTCGGTCTCTGTTTGTTGTGACTGGATGATAATGATGTGATGATGAGATCAAATCTCTGTGTGGAGCACTAGTTGTTGTCAGACTTGCGCAACCAAAACTCACTGGATTATTACAATTAATGTCAAAATGAATGTTTGGAAATATAAACCGATTGCCTACTGACACACTACAGCGAAATACAGAAATAACTAACTTACATTTTTATAGCTGGTAGATACTAATGTTCTAATAAGTTTTGACTGAAAAAAATACAATAAATTAGAAGGCCAATAGTGTAGTAAAAACATTCATTTTGGAAAAATCACTTTTATTATTCTGTCCCCTCTATCATTCTGTGATCATTGCAAACAAGCATTTAATGTTCTTTCTTGCATTTGTCACTTTCTTCTGGCTGTCAGTCAGAATAAGTGTTGAAATTATGCTCTGATGATGCCATTATACAGCTCAATTGTTAAAGGCCTGCTTGTAAAGGAGTGTTGTTAGGAATAGCTCCATCCTTTGAAGCCCTGGTGTGCAATGACAAAAGGCACTAACAGAGGTAATGTAACTGTAGGCTGGCTCACACATACATACTCTTCAGTTAAAAATAAATGTGACGGGTCACATGTTGGCTGCTGCGGACACAGTGGACATGAGCTGCAGGGAGGGTGCTGTTCATGTTTTTAGAGTCCAGGGGGAGGAGTGCATGAGAAAGATGGTGGAGGTGTTTGATCAATCTGCCTCTTTCAGGCCGCATGGTCTCCTGAACTCCTGACCTCTCTCGTGGATCCATTTATTTGACACTAACAGACAGAAAAACAGAATGGATAAGACATTAGACAAATTCAAAATAGTCCCATCTAAAGCTAAATACATGGTGAGGCCACATTGAGTAAAGTAACGGTTGAAAGCACACAAAGTTCAGGAAGCTTTAAAAGTTAGCATTAGCAGTTCAAACAGGCATTAACTGTTGCTTTATAAATGAACTAAATTCAAGATATAATACCTTATTTTAACAAGGGACAGTTGTGATAGTAACAGGGTTGATAACACGACTTCAAGACTTTTTAAATGATAGATCATGCCAACTAAAATGTTTATATGTGCAAAAAAAGTGTGTTAATATGTGTTGAGCCTAATTTGACATTAATATTAGCTACAGTACATAAATTTGGAAAGAAATAGAATGGTGGCTGATGGTAACATAGTTGACATTTTTAAATCTTTGGAGGAAAAACAAACATCATTCAAGATTAAGCTTTAGACAAAGACTTATTTGTCTTCACTTCCTAAAAAGGTGAAGTCATTAAGAGGGTTTAGTTAAGGGATAAAGTATTATTGTAATAAGTGATAATTATGATGGTAACAGGGTTGACTTATAACACTAATACAAAATTTTTAAATAACATGAGAAGTGTAAGAATTATTAGAAAAAAGAAATGCGATGATGGTAACAGTTGATGATTTTGGATGATTTTAGATTTTTTAGTCATTAAATATGAGAAGACTTTTATTTGTGTTCAGGTCCTGAAAGGTTGCTAAAATCATTTAGAGGTTTATTTTTTATTATTTATGGAAAAATCTTTTTTTTTTTTTTATAAACAATAATTATGATGGTAACGTGGGGACATATAACATGTTTGCAAGATGCTAGATGCTTTTAAATGCAAGTTTCAACTAAAACATTATTGCTAATACAGCAGGAAATACACAAAGAAATAAAATAATAGCTTAATTTGACATCACTAAATATTTGGTCAAGTGCATGAATTATTGGAAAGGAGATGTAAAGCATAGTTGACAGTTTTAGATGACATACCCTAACATAATATAATAACAAAATTAAAAGACTTAAAAAACTCATTTCCATGAAAGAATGATGATGTCCCAATTTAAATGATTATTTATGGAATATGTTATTTTAACAAATTTTATTTGTAATAGGGTAATTGGGATAACTATTTTAATAATAATTAGTAAAAATAAGTGTCAGTTAATTGTTGTTAAAATCAGTATATAGGACTAGACATTAGGAGGAGAATATACAAAGGAATTTTTACATAGAAATACACAGATTACTAAAATAAGCATGATACATTCAGAGCATGAGGAAAATCTCCTGACAATACACTGTGTCTGAGACACTCACCCCACTTGTTACCCAGCAGTACTGGACAAGCTGCGTGTCTCGTGCTGTAATCCCCCTCTCCACTGGGAAACAGATTATACCAGAATACGGCTGTACCCTGAACACCGACACACACACACACACACACACAGTGCCAAATATTTATAGAAAAGGCAGCCATGTAATTTAGATCACACTTAAGAATATTCTTTCCACAAGAAGTGCTCATGTGAAAAGTATGCTTTATCACAAGAGCAGGTAAAATATTAATCAGATTTCTAGCAAAAATAAATATTATAAAACCCTCAAACAAATAAACAAAGAGCACCTTCATTGGCTTTACTGCAGCTCCAACTTCAGGAAAGACTGTGGAGCCCCCTGCATATACATCACTCATCTGCAACAAAGTCCACGTTTTGCAGGAAATTTCATAACAATTGACGATGAGAGAGGAAGAACCAACCCTTGCAGTACAGATCAAATCCTACTCACATAGAAGAGCCACGTTGCTATTCGATTTCCTGTACCCAGCTCTTTAAATGCATCTGGTTCATCTTTCTGATGGAAAATATTCAAATGACACATTATGAAACAACAGCATGTGTGACCACCCTGCATTCTCAGTGTAACACGGTAACGATTAAAGAACTTTGTATTTACCCGTCCAAAGTCAAAGTGGGGCTCATATTGGCCACCAACACCATAATTTGCCACCTGAGAGAGAAAGAAAGTATAAATTCAAAAAAGCTAAAACAAACTATTCTTAGTCTTATTCATTAAATGCTCCATGAACATTACCTGTAGCTCTTCTGCTGTTTTGACATTGAGGCCTGTGATGTCTTCTATGCGCTGGTTTATGCGATCCACAACAGGATGCTCATAGGCCGCCAACCATGCACTGAGAGAAAAGACAATAACATATCAACTTCATTCTCTTATAGTGTAACATTTCATTTAGTTTTAAAACAGAACAAATCCAGCTGCAAAATAAGAGTTTAGCAATTAAGTAAAGCAATGTTTAGTATGCGATTGAACTTTTAGTATTGTTAGTATGCACCATTCAGGTCATAGATTTAGATAGACTGAGCTCGTGCAAAACTCATCACCGCCAAGCATGTCACAACTGCCCATCCATAGACTTAGGTTAATTAGATGCTCTATATTCGTGAACTTGTGAATCAGTCTGTGAGTTACTGACAGAAATGAATCAGTGTCTGGTTGGTTTCAAACAGGTAAGTTTGTGATGAGATGGCCAAGGTTACAGAAATGCTATAAATCATTTCCAAAGGCAGCATGACTTCAAATGGCGTAACTGAAATTTTCTATAATGAGAGGCACCCATGCAGTCCATAGTTATAATTTCAGAGGTTATGCAGGTATCATGAGTTTTCTCAAATTTTGCAACAGCGTGTGAAAGCAACCTTATTTTTAATAATGTTTACTCATCACATTAATAAAAAAAATAGAGCTGTATTTTTAAAAACAACTTAAATATAACATAATACAAAACATAAAATATATGTTTTAAATATTATGGACAATTTTATATATACACAGATTTTATAATTTTAATTGATAAAAAAAAAAAACTAATTCTGAAATTAATCATGATTAATCCATCCTAACATTACATTTTCCATATGTTGTTTTTTATATTACAATATTGTCAAATTCAATCTTCAAATTAATGTAGAAACAAAAAAGAGTATACTTTAAATATAAAATATTGTAATAAATATTCAAAGTATCACTGATATCAATATTACTTTATCAATATTATATTAGTCTTTAGAAAATATTTTTTTCTAATATTTAACCATTGACTTTAGCCATTCAACACTACAATATAACTTCTAATTTAAGTTCACGTGTGAACTATAAATATATAGAAACTGAATGAAGTTATTAAACACAATATTAAATATAAATGAATCCTTAAAGATATGAAAGCTATTGATTTCCTCTTTGTTTCTTTGATTAAAAGAGATCATAGCATCTGGGTTATTAGGTAATTCGGCTGCTATTACTTTAAGAGCTGCTGCTGCTGAAAGTGACATGGATCGGACATGCATTCTCATAGTTTCATTCACACTTTAATTATGAAATGTTTTAGGCTACAGCACCACATTTATATATATGTGTATGTGTGTGTGTGTGTTAATGTAAAAACATGTCCTAACCCCTGGAGTGTGTTGCACTAGTTTCTAAAAAACTGAACTCTATGAGTAACCAATTTACTTTTATGTTTTTCCACAACTGTATGCACACCAGATATATATGTTTAACAGACTGAGGCCAACAAACAGAATTCTGGGTAAAGAGGGAAAGAGGGAGCAGACAGATGTGACCTCTGCCCCTCATCTTTGACCCCTTACCTCTTGGAGACTCTGTACTGGGCGGTGGTGAGTTTGCCAGTTTGAGGGTCATGCACGGTGGCGCGCCTGAGCTATAGAGCCAGCACACAGAAAAAGAGAGAAGATAGAAAGAGAGAGGTGAAAGGTGCTGTCACTATATTCTGTTGTTGTTATGCTGAACTACACCAACTTTGACTTGGACTGCATGGGTGGTTTATATGCAACTCTGCCTGGGTTGAAGTTCTACTGCTACTGAATTGGTACCTGTTGTGTGTAAAGAAGCAGTGGAAAAGCAACATTCCTAAGAACAGCTAAACAAATAGGGATATCTATTTATTATGCATGATTAACAGGTCTATATATGGCCTGGTATCAGTGGCGAAGACTGCAAGGGAAGCTCAGCTTCCCCTATAATGTCACAAAATTAATGGTCAAATTATGTACTATTATATTAACATTTTATACAATAGTACATAAAAATGCATTAGAAATTAGTTAGATATAGCAGGTCGGCTGACTTGATTTTCTTCTCATACATTCCCGTAGCGTCACAGTGCATTTCCCCGTTGA
>JAUYWG010000046.1:4788932-4803338 GCA_034779775.1 Enteromius afrohamiltoni | reverse complement strand
GCCTAGTTGGTACGACAGGGTCACAGACCATTTTCTTGAAAAGGAACGTAGGGCAGAATTTACTTTTAAATAAATAGTATATAATAGTAATATATAAAAGTATATAATACAAATATAACATTCAATTGTTTATAACAGTGTTTTTCTGCTTGATATTTGTGACCATCTTTACTTACTATTCTAATGATCTTTACTTACTATTCTAATGAAAAAAAAAAAATCAATAATTTTGACCAATGCACACACTGGTGACTGGTTTTGTGGTCCAGGGTCACATTTTAGTGGAAACCAAATCAAGATTTTAGATTGATTTCTAAAAGATCATGTGACACTGCAGACTGTAATGGCTGCTGGAAATTCATAGGAATACATACTACATTTGATCAAAATAGAAAACAGTTCTTTTAATTTGTAATATTATTTTACAGTATTTTTGTTTTAGTGTATTTGTAATCGAATACATGGAGGTGTGACTTTTGACTCTGGACCACCCACCACCGCCTATGCATGTGATATAAATCCCCTTTGCCTGGCCTCTAGTTGCTTTTCCAGTATGAAGCAGGATGAACTGGTGGGTTGGCTGTGCTACAGGGCAACAGGAGCCTTACCTTTTACTGATGCGGTAATGGGCAGTCTCTAGAACACCAGTAATGGGGTTGGAGATGGTGGCTCTGCGCAGCTGTTGAGCCAACCGGCCAAGAGTACACAAATTACACAGCAGCTGTAGTTTCAGTGACCGACTGCAGACCAAAACACTTTTTCTGTTTGTCATGATATCTAATTAACTCGAGAACCAGCATTCTAACTCTACATGAGCCTTCGATTACATATTGGACTAATAACTTGACGTGGAACTGTTAATCTGCAGAGTCTTATCATAATAAAAATATGGCAAATTTAGGAGAAGTAAAAATGTCAGAACCGGTGTGTTTACACCGGTGTACCTTACAGTTCGAATTAATTTGAAGGTGCAGTAAATAAACAAAACAAACACCTCACAGTCGTATTACTGACATGGATAAACAGATATTACTTGTACATTGTCTTTATAAACTTTTGAAGCTTGAAATTTTTGATTGTATGGACTTTTAGTGGATGGACAAAAATTATGATATTATAATAATGCAAGTCATTTAGGGTAGTAAATGATGACCCTTTAAGATAATCCACAGAAATTGTGTGTGTGTGTGTGTGTGTGTGTGTGGCCAAAATGTTGCATAAATATTTTATTGCACACAAAAGCTGAACTCACCCTTGGTTTGGCCAACTCCTTGACCTTCTCCATTTCGTTTTCTGTAATAATGTCATGGTAACGGATGATACGTGGACGATCCCATTCATCTTCCTGTTTCACTGGGCCAATTACGTAAAAGGGATGTCTGTTGTTGTTGTAGTAACGGCAGAACAACCGTCTTTGTCTGCGAGGGCTCTGTAAGATTGAGAATATATATATAGATATATACACATACATATCAGACATTTCATTCATCTTGGTCATGACAAATAAATTAATAAAACAGCTCTTTCTCAGCAATAGGCGGATGAACCAGGTAGGCGCTTTGCATTTAAGTAAGCATTGAGCTTTGGTCGACTGAATGTGTTCATACAGAGTATTCATAAATAATAAAAAATCCTGTCTTTAAAAATTAATTACCTCATATGCATACTCCACTACTTTATAAATAAGTCAAGTTACATCAGTGCAAAGTAAAAACAGCTGAAATGGTTGAATTTGGTGGCTGTGGAGCTAGAGCTGCACTGATATATTAAAAATGAATCAGCTAATGAGCATTTTGTGCTTAATGTTACATTCCAGTGAATATTTATATTAAAGCAGCCATTACAGTATTTTATTATTCACCATTCTGACTCCTTGTCCTCTACATAGCTGCTCATATTTCCTCTTCTCAGGAAGATATTCTCCTTTCCCAACCGTCTTTTCTTCTTCTTTTTTCTTGCTCTCTTCCTTGACACTCTGATCCTTCTCAGCCTTCTTCTGTTTGGCTAGCTGGTAGTCAAAATACTTTAGGTTCCCAAGTGCTCGCTGGTGCTCAGGATCTGTACAGGAGAGATAAATGTGTTGAACATTTTGTAATAGTTTGGACAACTGTTGAATGTCTCAAATATCTTTCATAGGCAACATTCAAGCAACAGCTAAATGTGTGTAAATTCGGCACTTGTAGCCGGTAATGCAAATATTTATTTAATAAAATCACAGTCTGCATAATTTGACAATCACTCTAAGCCATGTTGTGATATGGTAAGTATTGTAGACAAGACTAACCCACAGTCAGCAGTCTCTTGGTATGGTCCAGAGCTCTTTCCAGCTCCCCCTGCTGGTAGACTGAGTAGCTGAGGTAGTCCAGCACAGTCACAATTTCAATGCTGGATTCTTCTCCTTCTTCCAATTGCTTGAGTGCCTGGGCCATCCATAACTCTGTATGGTAGTAGTCTGCTTCAGAGTAGGCGATTTTACCCAGCTCAAAACAATCCTCTACTGTCATGGTGTTTTTAAACGGTAAGCCTGTAGTAACACCTACAAGAAAACATGCATGAGATGTCATAAAAAATGCAAAAAGGTATACCTGAAGTATGTTTGGAAAGGGGAGCGCTCACACTCACCAGGCAGGTCTCCAGAAGAGATGGTCTGTGTGTCTAGTTGATAGGTGTCCTGCAGTCGTAGCAGAGCTTTGGCTGCACCGGTCTGGTCTTCATCATTAGGGAAATACTGACGCTGAATGGTCAGGTTTGAGATAAAACCTAGAAGAAAATGTGGTTATCTTTTAATAAGAATAAAAATTATAATATGAACACCTTGATTTACTTAATCTGCAGCGTGCAACATGGGCCATGTTTATATCACTGTATAAAAATATTTTTTCTCCTTTTGTATTGATGTTTATGAAATTGAAAGACCATCATCTGTGTAGGTGTTCATCTACTTCTAATCAATCATTTCAGAGTATCTCATTTTTTGTAGTATATTTAATGTGGTATTATGTTTTACGTTTTTTACTTAAAAAAAGGTTTTGAAATGTGACAAAAGTGTTGAGAAAAGGGATCTAGTGGTTATAAGGATACATTTACACTAGTGCGTTTTCATTTTAAAACATGTCTTGCGCTATGATTTTGCCTGTTGTGTCTGCAGCACTTTGAAAAGTCCCAAAAATGGAGACGGTTGTATTTCAGTGTAAACAGACCAAAATGGACACTTGTAAAAATGAAAGCACGGCACATGGCTGCATTTCCTTGAGTACCGTGTAACAATTAAAACATGGGTGATAGTTCTCCCAAACACAATCATCATCCTTTACTCACTCCTGTATTATATCAAACCATTTTCCATGCCACAAACATGTACATTAAACTTGGGCTGTCAAGCTCCAAAAAATACCAAGGAATGACTAGATAGTAAGGTTTGACAAAAAAAACCTTGATGTTGGCTTGACAAAGTTGTCTGAAAGTTTGAAATAGTTTAAAAGATTTGAAAACAATTCAGAGAAATTCCAATAACAACACAAATCAGGCCATATTAAATGACTTCAGACCATGTTAAACCTCAGTAGTAAAAAAATAAGACTTCAGCTATAATCAGACCCACTCCACCCAGAATAAAAGAGTCTTTTACTGATTGTAAAGAAGGGATGCAGCGAATAACCAGTTTCGCTATTAACCGCAATTTTAAATCGTCATGCTTAATTAACAGTAAAGGTTCCGCTAAACCGAGTTTTTCTGTTACACAGAACGGGACTGTTGCAGCTTGCCCAAAACAAAGTTAAACTAGCGGTGCACTGGCTTAAATGACGCGCTACTACAAGCAATTTTAACTGTGACAGACACTAAACAGAAGCTACGAGCTCATTAGCTCAGCATTGTGACCGCTTCAGATTATAAAGAAATGAAAGTGCGGTAAAATCAGATTGAATTAAGTATTCGGTCGATCGAAAGCGAGGTGAAAGTTGTATATGTGAATTAGTCTATCCTTCCTATGGATGACCGTTGATTATAATAATATTTTAGTTCATTTCCATCATTAGTAACAGTTTCCCCAGTGGGCTAAATAAAGTTAATATTAGTCGTATATTAAAGGTGCTCTATGCGATCTTGTTTGACGTCACTTCTGCTGACGTTTCACTTAAATACACAACAAAACAGAGCAAGCTTCAGTCGTGCCTCAGCCATTTTCCAAAAATAATACGCAGTATTCAGCTAACCCACTCTCAGATTCACGCTGTACAATCAACTCTGTCTATTATGTGCACGCACATTAAACCCCACCTCTTCTTGCCGATTGGTTGTCCGTAGTTTGTTTTTGTTGTGGTGCACATCCTGTACCCATAGTGTTTGTTTTGGTATTCAGAGGGCAGACAGCAAGACAATCAAGGGGTGATGAATACGGTTTGAGATAAAATTGAAATCAAGCAAAAATCCTGCAACATCTCATAGAGCACCTTTAATAATACTTACTTATTTACTATCCCTGTTGTAGTATTAATCATAAGTAAAAACCATGGCGAACCAATTTTTTGCCACATCTAATCTCTACCCCTGGTCCAAAAGAAATGTAAACGATGTAAAAACCATTAAATACTTTAGTGATCTGTTTCTATTTGTTATTTTCATAAGATAAATATGGACATGGATGTTTACAGAGCAGTTCTCAATTCCAATATATTTTTTTGTGCTGTATTGATGGTTATTGATGTGCAATTTCTGTTTCAACCGCCAGTGATACATAACACTTTAATATCTTAAGAGTGTTTGTGTGATTTCATACATTAGTAATGTTATTAAATGAATAAATGCATAATAGTAATCATAATCATTAAACCGTGATTATTCTTCAGACTATAATCGTACCAACAAAATGTACAATCGTTGAATATTGCAAAACGTTGCTTGAATGTTTTTAACATGTGGTATGTTAGCATTTTCTAACATATTCAGCATTTCTGAGAATAGTTTATAGTCACCTAATATTGGTATTTTAAGGAAAACATTTCATAATAAGCGCATCAATAAATGCAGAATAAACAGATGTTAATATGGTTTGAACTAACCATCAGACATGTCTTTGAGCACAAGGTCTTCCACTTCACCCCACTCCGTGTTTAGTCTTTTCATGAGTTTAAAGGCATTGACAGGGTGACCCAAAAACCCCTCTGGGTCCTCTGTGGCTGTCAAGGTTAAAGCATCCAGCTTCTCAGCCCACCTGACAACACACAATGTCAGAGTGGCTTTATTGTCATATAAATCACATGCAGCTTGTAGACAGTAAAATTAAATATTGTTCCAGGATCATGGTGCTACATATAACAATGCCACATTACAAGGCTCTGGGGGGGGGGCATACAAAATTTAATGGCTCATCAATTGTCTGATGACAGTTTATCACTGGCTTGTGTAATGAGATAAAGACAACTGTGCTCTCTAAAATGTTTGCATCTAACATCCTCATTAAAACAGCAAAATGATGTACTTTGGTTTTTGACAAAAATAAATGTATGCAGAAACATAAATATAAAAAGGTATAACGGCTCAGCTGACAAATCTTATATGGAGATGTGGCTAACATGAGATTCATTTTCCAATTCAAACAGGAAAGAGTTATACTTGTGTTACAGATGTCATTTATATGTGTTATATGCCTAATGTTGACGCTGTATCAACAAATAATACTCACTGTTTCACTTGTTCCAGTTTGCTCTCCTCCGCTTTGATGTAGTCTTTCAATGACGTCACCAGGTCTTTTTCTGTGTACAGTAAATCTGTCATGTGACCTGCCAGGAGAGTACACAGGTTCAAATGAGTATCAGTGAATAGTGAATGACCGGTCTAGTTCTTTTAATCTTCTATTAATAAATAATCAGTGGTAAAGGTTCATGAACATACCTGTTAGAACCTGTAGAAACATTTCAAACATAAACTTATAAAAAGGGGAAAAGGTTGCATACCAATGGATGTGAAGAAGTCACTGTGAGCAGAGGAAGACTTTAGCAGAGAAATGAGTAAAATCCAGCACACACTCCTAACTCCCATCTTCACCCTTTTCAACAAACAACCTAAAAGAGAAAAAAACTCATTCAGATTCTAAAATGATACGTAGCTCGCTGCAATACTTTGCACTGTTGCAGGGTTATTGTTAAATAAAACTATAAAATACACTTTGTTCATTAAAATAAATAAATAAATTATAATTAATGCTCATTATAATGAAATAACATATCAATTATAAAAAATGTAAATGTTGCCAAACTGAAATAAGTTTAAGTTAAATCATTAAAATTGCTGACTAGAAATAAATAAAAGCTAAAATTAAATAGTAATATTTAAAAAGAACAGAAACTAAACTTTCTAAATATTGAACTAAAAATAAAATGAAAACTGAGAGATGTATCATATAAATAGTATATAATAAATAAATAACATGGAATTATTGTCTATGGCAACTATACTGTCATAAAACCAGTTAGAAAAGCAATCTGATCCCAGGTATTTTCTGTTTGTACAGGTGGATCAGCATGTGTGCAGCGTCATTGCTCTAGGCATTTTTAATATGCCGTCTCTGTTTAAGTACACTGTTATACTGTTTGGCTAGTAAAAACAACACTACTGATAAAATATAATAATGTAATATCCATTGTGTTACTGGAGACATCACTCCACGGACGAAAATAGGTCATGCAGGTCTGGAAAGACATGATGGTGGCAGAACTTTCATTTTTGGGTGAACTACCCCTATAATACCACAGCAGAATGTTAAACTGCTCACAGCTGCTGTATGTATTTCTGCAGTTATTATTCTGCAGTGAAGCGTACAAAAACATGAGTTGTTCTGAATCAGACAGATTGGCGCTGTGAAACAAGACAGGGCTGCCAGCTCAACGCCATCAGCATTCAGTTAGCCTTTAGCTTCGATTTATAAATAGAGCAAAGCAACTGAGCAGATTGCACAAACTTTTTCCTTCCCTATTTTGCTTCCCTTGCACGTATTTTTGATGCATGTAATTGATCACAGTTACATTGAAACTAATGATATCATAATTTATAAAATAATAATAATAGTGTGCTTATACTGTACTTTTGATCAAACAAATGTTATCAGCATTAGAGACGTCTTGAACTTTTGAACAAGATGCAAACCTTAAGTAACTCATCCAAGCATCATGGCTAAGTTTAACATCTCTCAAATATCAGTTTCAGTTTATCTCGCCAATTTAATAAGACCTCTATTCACTTGGTGGTTTCAAGCACAATATGAACTGCAGCAGTGCATTGAGAACAATTCATTGTGTTTTAGTAGGTCACTCATTCAATGGGTGTCTGGTTAGGTTAAGAGTCACTCATTTTACCAGTTCGAAAAAACCCTAAAAGAGAAACTAGAAACAGCTTTATCTGTCAGATTGAGGGTCTGTAAGAATATGGGCTTCTTTTACCTTTCCAAACCAAAATGATGAACTGAAACAAGACAAAACAGCTGTTCCTAAATCATTAAAACGTTTATTTGGAAAAACTGTGTTCTGACCGTTGCTTGACCTAAATGCTACTTCAGCTTTTTGGGGAAAAAAAAAAAAAAAGCAAAAAAGCAAACAAAAGCAAATCAGGTTACGAATGCATTTCCCAGCTGTTTTCAAAAACTCACTTGTTTGTTAGGAGCAGCTGTTAAGAAAAGCACTGCAGGAATTTGCACAGATACAAATAACACCTGAAAACACAGTAGCAAGCAACCTGCTTTATATTCCTCCTGCCCGTTAAAAATGTTACGCTTACTTACTCAAAAAGGCAAGAATGTGATCGGAACATGTGACTTGACTAAACCTTTGAGGAACTAGTGTAAACTTGTAGAAAAACCTTGCTTAAAATCCTGCAGTGAATACACTAAAAAAGCAATAGCCCGGGGTGAAGTCAGGGAAGGTTACTGGATGTGGTCACCATGACAGAAAAGGACTACGCCCCTTGTAGTAAAGCCAATCCTAGCAAGTTTCAGTGAAACATAAGTAAAACCAAAAGAGAGTCCATTAAAACCATAATGGTTAATTGTTAGGTCACTAAAACCAAACGGAAAATGATTACCATTTTTGCATGAGAACCAAAAATACATATACTAAAACGTATTTGAAATATTGCATGCTAAATATACTGCAAATGCATTGCTTAAACCCAACTAAAGACTTACTGAAAAATATTTGATTGCGCTAATGTGGATTTATTAGAGGCATACTTCAAGTACACTTTAATTTTCAACTATATTATTCAAAGATCATACAATCCTGATATTAAAAAAGCATTTTAGGCTTAATAATAAGAAATGGGAATTGTACACAAGCAGCCTATATATTAAGGGTAATACCATGATACAACATGACTACTTTTTGTAAAGGTAAGTGTACTTGTGCAAACAGAGCAGTCTTAACATTATTATAAAATGTTATAATAACTGTTATTGTTAGTGTTTTACAGTTAGCGGGACATTTGTAAACGGAGGAGGATTTAGTGCCACGTCCATTCCCCTCCCCCAGTACATCATCCAAACACGTTAACTGTAACTTACTAACTTCTTACTCTGTAAATGTGTTTTTCTGTATATTTTCACTGCTGCAAACTATTCTGAGAACAGATACAAAGAGACAAAACCACTGTAACCTTAAAACCCCTTAATTCTATTCAAATGAAACCAAACATAATTTGGTGCCATGGTTTAATAAATAAGCACACTTGATTTTATTATCGCAATATTACATTTGCTAAAGATTAGTTTATGCGATACGCTCATGTAACAAACAACTACTGGAATATAATTCTGAATCTGCGGATAAGCAAGTTACTGTAATTGTGATTTCATGATTGCAGTGTTTTTAATGAGAACGCTATGGTTTCAACAACTGATCAAATGCACGCCCCAACATCCACGTGGAAAAAAAACAAGAAATGAATACAAGAAAGGAAAGCGAGCGGCGGTAGCATACGGAAACTATGGAAATATGCGGGGAAATTTCTAGAGTGTCTGGAGTCCTTGTCTGTGATAAGAGTACGCGATCGTGTCTAACGTTAGATATGTTTACTAACGCGTAGTAGACCGGACAACTTACTGTTTCTCCCTGGAATGCGTCGATATTGCAAGATGGGAAAATGTTGTTTGTTTAGCTCCTCTTCCTCTCTCGTTCCTCAGCGGTTCGTTTGCGCTACTGAGCTGTGGAGTTCAGCGCTGCTGCTGAACTAGAGAGAGCTTCAGAACACAAATTATTAAAGCTGCAGCGCCATCTACTGCCCAACCTTTGTAGCCATAGTACTTTGACACACTTGCGCTATTGAGTTGAATAACTGTTGATGTTATAGTGTACACGGAAGGCCGGTTTGCACATTTTTTAGTAAATACCATAACTGCATGCTCAAAAAAGTACATATGTATCACATATATTAAGCTTTTATCCTTTGTGGAGAAAAAAAGAGTATTTAGTAAGAAAATAAATAATACGTATATGGGCTAAATATTTTTACAGGCTTAATAGCAATTGCATTTAAATTAATTATTAAATGTACATTAAATATAAATCAAATGATATCGAACAACGGCTAAAATTGTGCTTTTGTAGCCTATAGGCCTAGTCAAAACATCAAAATATGTATACTTCTTTCAACCAAGACAAAAGATTATAACTTAAATACACTTTAAGATAAAAAAGAGAATTTTTATAGTCATGAAAGTGCGCTTTCTTTATGTACACTTACGTGCCCTTTTTCATAAAAAAAATATAATTTATTAAAACGCTTTATTGAAAACATAATTGAATTGACATTGCGTTATCCGCTTTTTACCTACATTTGTTTTAAAATGTGTCTATAAAAAGAAGTAAAGACGCAAACTTCTTTCAAAAAGTATATTCAAACGCATATTCAAAAAGCGGGTGCTTTTATAACTTTTTTTTATAAGTGTAAAGATGTACAGACATAAAAAGTATAATATTGTATAATGTATATGATCTATGTTTCCACATATAGCCTCCGCTGGCAGGAACTGTAGCCGCTCTTGATGACGTAGCCTTCTGACGTCGTGCTATGCTACGCGCATGCGTTGTTTTGCAAGATAAGGTACCCAAACATATATATTTTGTATATTTCAGACATTGTATTATTTAGGGTGCTATATGTTAAACCGGAAACTTGCTGGATTGGAGAGCGACAACGTTTTAAGAAACAGAGTGTTTAAATGATTTGCGGTGTGCTCTGTTTTAAAATATAGGTTGTTTGTTTTTGTGTCATTCGCCTGACAGTAATTAAGTTACCTTTTCACGGACAAAATCAAAGAAAAATGTACAGGAAACTGTGACACCGAAAGAAGAGTATGCGCTGCCAGTTTAACGTGACGTTTGTTTCTCTCTTACAGCTTGTAAGACTGTGAACTATTAAAAGTTCCGTTTATGTCGAGCAAATGTGAGTGTTAATGTTAAACCCTTTGTATTTAACATACCTTTCAGACATGCTGCAGTCATTCAAACATCTATTCAACTCTAATCAGGTGCTATCACGCTCCTTCTCTGGATATGTTTCTCGAATGAGGTCTGTCTTCTTCAAAATACATTCAGAATTAAATAGGATACCACTGGGGTAATGGGAATATATCCAACTGAAGCACTGTAAATCTCCTGAAACATCTCATGAACATGTCCAGGTCATATATTAAAAAAAAAAAAAAAACATTTTATGTTTTTCATACTTTTATGTTGTTCAACCTTTAATAAGTTCTCTATAAAGTAACAGGTCAATGTTGTTGTTATTATTAATTGATAATAAATGCTAATAATTATTAAGTATTATCTAAAAGGGTTCCCAGCAGGGATTTTGTACAATTCAAGTAATTTAATTTATTTAATATTAAAAATAAACTATTCTGTTTAGGTACCTTATGAGGTTAAAGGAGGACGATGAAGCATGTCGAGAGGCATTGAAGTCTGGGAAAGTTTTACTGTATCATAAACTTTCTCCTCTACTGCGAGAGACTAGCAAAGGCATTTACAAACTGGCTTCTCTAAGAACCCCAGGTTTCAATACAATCCCATTTAAACGCTTCCGTTACATAAATATAATATATATACATAAATATTGCATATACATTTATATAATTGTGTACCCATTTTTCTAGATTTGGAACAAATACTGGAGAAGATTGGAAAGGACAAACACTTTGTTAATGAATCTTTTCTTCTGGGATGCACTGACAAGGGTGAACCACAGTTCTCGCTGGAAGTAGGTCAGTTAATATAGCTATTTCTATAGAATATTATGAAAATATAGTTTTAAACTGAACAATCTACATGCATCTGATCTTATCCAAATGGACTTATGTTGAATTGTTGACTAACAGTACATTGTTTTGGTGTTGCTACCTCTGTGCTTTACTGTATGAGCTACAGGAACACTGTAAAAATGGGAATGTGAGTGGTGTTTAATTTGTTCCTGGAATTTCCATGACATTTGATGTTCTTATTATTTTCCAGGCCTGGAAGACAATGTTAATATTTCCAGGTGACCATAGGAACCCTGTCTACTATAATATACTATACCGAAAGCTGTATGTTACTTTATACACTACTTATGTTAGCTCATGTAGATCTCTTTTCACTTTAGGTGATTTAGACCGCAGTGCATTGGAGCAAGAGTGTAGAGGTATGTTTGTGGACCTCAGGAAAGCTTTCTTCATGTTACCTGGACCAGAGTCTCCTCTTGCAGCCAAAGTATGCACTTAAGGTTTCTATATGATTAATAATTGTAGTGCATTGGAATTGCTTTAAAATGTCATATTGATTATGTGCCTAGTTATAAATGATTTAAAACACATACTGCAAGTAAACAGGCTGCATGTTTGTAACATCTTTTAAGTCACCATTAAATAAAAATTAAATAAAAAAAAAAAAGATTAATTTTCTGGAACTGAATCACTGGATCTTTTGCTGAAAAGACTGCTTCTGTTATTTGCTAAAAACCCCTCCTCTTTCTTACAACTGGCTGCATGCTTGCATTTAGATCTGCCTTTGTGCAATCATCAGCAGATGCTTGGATACCTTTTCTTTTTTTAAATAAATGATTTCAATTGGTTGTGTGTCATAATATGGAATAGATAATCTGTTGCTGCTTCTGCCACAAAAGAAAAAACAAAAGATCTGCTATATAAATACACTTGGAGCCATTTGTAAGTAGACCATCTCTAAGAATTTATTAGTGTAAAAACGGTTTCATTTGGTGTTTGTTTTAGGGACAAGCTCTCCTTCGATGGCACCAGACCAATTGCTTTTGCAGTGCCACTGGGCAGCCTACTGTCAAGAACCAATCAGGAAGTTTCAGAGTTTGTCACCACAGTGGCATCACCTACTACCCCAAAGTAAGCAACTGCCAGAGTATACACATGCATGGCATTTTCTGATTTTTCAAATACTGTAATTTCTGTAAAATTGTTCCACTAGTGTTTGTGGTTTGAATAATATGAATGTGCTGTTGTACTCTTAAAATACGCGGATGAAAACACAACCATGAAGCTGTTTGTCCTTGACTTGCAGATGGCACCTGTTGTGATCGTGCTGGTGTCTGATGGGAACAGATGTCTGCTGGCGCGCCAGGCCATGTTTCCTCCAGGCATGTACAGCGCTCTCTCTGGCTTCTGTGACATGGGTGAGTCACACTTTATTACAAGCAGCTGTACACAACGCATCACTCTGTGGAGTTACCTAACCATTTTGCAGGAGAGTCAGTGGATGAAGCCCTGCACAGAGAGGTGGCGGAAGAGGTGGGTCTAGAGGTGGAGAACCTTCAGTACTCTGGATCACAGCACTGGCCATTCCCACATAGCTCCTTTATGTTAGCCTGCCACGCAACTGTATGCCAAGACAAAACACAGGTGAGACTTGGATGATCCCTTAAACTACTTATTATAGTAAGACTCTACAGATTAAACACATAAATTATATTATTTAAGGGAACAGTTTATAAACGTGTCAAGCAGATTTCTATGTGATTTTTTTCATTGTAAAATGAAAAGATAAAATTGTGGCTTTCATTCTTATGAAAGAAAATGAATGCTATTTTAGCATGTTTTTTTTTCTGTCACATTTCATTAGTTCATAGTGTGTATTATTTACATGATGTATTTATACATCATTGTGTTACATTTAAATTGTCTTGATGTATGATGTAATGTATGAAAAAATGGTGTGTTTTTTACCCTGTGTGTAATTGTTTTACTGGAAGAAAATAAAGTTTAGTTCATTTTAGTTTTTAGTTCTAGATAAGTATTTGCTTTTGCACAATTTTATTTCAAATACATTTTAAATGGTTAGTTCACCCAAAAATGAACCTTTTTGTCATTAATTACTCACCCTCATGTCGTTCCAAATCCATAACACCTCTGTTTATCTTCGGAACACAAATTAAGATATTTTTGATGATATCAGAGAGCCACTTGTCCCTCCATAGACAGCAATACAACTGAAATGGAGGGACAGATGGCTTTTGGGTAAGCTAAACCTTTAATGAATTTGATAAAATATACCTACCTATGACCCTGAACCACAAAACCAGTCTTAGTTGCTGGGTTATATTTGTAGCAGTAGCCAAAAATACATTGTATGTACAAATATTATTTTATGAATAATACAAATATTATATATATATATGTAATGTTCATATTCCATTAATATATTTTGCAGCATTTATTGCTGTAAATATATCAAAACCCAATTTTTGATTAGTAATATGCATTGCTAAGAACTTCATTTTGACAACTTTAAACTTTAATTTACATTTTTTGCACCCTCAGATTTAAGATTTGTAAATAGTTGGATCTCAGATAAATGTTGTCGTATCCTAACAAACCATACATCACTCAAAAGCTGATTTATTTAGGTTTCAGATGACATTTAAATCTCAAATCCATTAAGACTCTTTTGTGGTACATGGTCACAATTGTTTCAGTTATTAAAATGTCAAATTAATTAGTTTAAATACTATTTTGCAACCATAGAAAACTTTCAGACATATTAGTTGTGGCTACAGCCTTTATTTGCTTTAACTGTTCATTGATAGGTGAATATTGACAAGGCAGAACTTGAAGATGCACGCTGGTTCACATATGAAGAAATAGCTGAAGCACTACAGAATCCGCCACTTAACCCCAGAAGAGAGCCGCCTGTGTTCTCGATCCCACCTTCTTTTGCCATTGCCAATCAGCTCATTCAGGAATGGGCCAATCAGCAGCAGCTATCAAGAAAATTACATGGACTCAAGTAATCATGCATCTGTATGCAATGGGTTACCACTAACAGGTCCTTCTCAAAAAAAATAGCATATTGTGATAAAGTTCATTATTTTCTGTAATGTACTGATAAACATCAGACTTTCATATATTTTAGATTCATT
>JAUYWG010000046.1:4753359-4779171 GCA_034779775.1 Enteromius afrohamiltoni | reverse complement strand
TGTAATATAGTATATTAATTTCACAAAAATAAAATGATGGTGTGACTACCAAATGAACAATACCAGAGAGTTAAGAAATAAAAAAAGAAATTAAGAAATAAACTTTTTATTTAGCAAGGACACATTAAGTTGCTCAAATGTATACATACATTTTCAATTTATCACTTTTCCTACAAAATATTAGGCAGCATTTCAACATAACCATTAGTAATCAGAATAGCACCACACGAATATTCCTAAAATTTAGCTTTGCTATCATAACAATAACATTTTATTGTTATTTTAACATAGTAAATGAACACAGTAATGTTTTTGCCTTGGTGAGCATAACAGATTCTTTTTTCATTTGAATTATTTTAAAAACATTTTGGCAAATAGAGCAAGTCTGTGAAAAAAGTGTTACTATTTAATGATTAATCACATAACTATTTTATGCTGGCAGTCTGATGAGGCTTCAGAAGACCGTGCAGAGTCCCCACTGGTGCTGGCTGTGTCCATCAAAGATGACTTAGGAAATGTGAACTTGAATGCCATCACTGCAGGTTTGTGAACGTTATTTTAATTACTTGATGAATGACTTCAGTGAATCGATCCAAAAGACAACTTGCCAGTGAATCAGAATTTTTGCTGAATTCACTTCTGGCAAAGTCTCAAAATATTTTTTTTCCTGAAACTAACATATAATTGCTCTCCTGTCAGGTCACTTAAATGCATCCTTAGAAGACAAAGAAGCATCTGTTTTGCCAGAAGACAGCAGCGGAGATCCTCAAGATGTGGTTACTTTCTTTGGAAAGAGATCCTTTATTTGTTCAGAGTGCGGCAAGAGTTTCTCCTCTCAAAGCAACCTCAAATCACATCAGCGCATTCACACTGGAGAAAAGCCCTTCGGCTGTGTTCTTTGCGGCAAGGCCTTCGCTCACAAACAAAGTCTGTCTGACCACCAGCGAGTCCACTCCGGAGAAAAGCCCTTTGTTTGTAAAGTCTGTGGCAAATGCTTCGGGAAAGCCGCACACCTCAAAACCCACGAAATAATCCACACCGGCGAAAAACCGTTCGCCTGCAGCATCTGCGGAAAAAGATTCAACATAGCTCAAAATCTAGCCAGGCACCAGCTCACGCACACAGGCGAAAAAGAATTTCGATGCTCAATCTGCCAGAAGAGTTTCACACGGGCTGTGACGCTAAAGACGCATCAACTCATCCACACCGGTCAGAAACCGTACTCTTGCGTGTCTTGCGGGAAGACGTTTCGGCACGCCGTCAATCTGAAAAACCACGAGCGCATCCACACCGACCAGCGGCCGTTCAGTTGTGAGCTGTGCGGCAAGACCTTCCGGCAGGCTGTGAATCTGAAAATCCACAAGCGGATCCACACGGGCGAGAAACCTTTCACCTGCAAGGAGTGCGGGAAGAGCTTTAGTCAGCAGAGCAGCCTCATTTCACACGGCCGCACTCACTCTGGAGAAAAACCCTTCGGCTGCAATTACTGCAATAAGTGGTTTAACAATACGAACAGCCTAAAGCTGCACCAGAGGGTCCATACTGGTGAGAGGCCGTACAATTGTGAGGATTGTGGCAAGTGCTTCAGTCAAGGTAGTCACCTGCGTACTCACAAACGCCACGTTCACGGAGGAGGGAAGCAGTACATCTGCGATAAATGCGGAAAGAGATACGCAGATCCTCGGAATCTTAAAGTGCACAAATGCTGTTATGCATAAATGTGGTGGTGTTCACATTCGTCACTGCAGAGATCATTTGGTCCCGTTTTTTGATGATAGATAAATTATAGAATATTATTTGAATATGAATGCAATAATGTTGACCTTCAGGACATCTAATAGGTTTTTTCTACCAATTGCGTCATTCACTCATGAATCCAGTGAACCAGTGAACGAACGGGTGCTTTCAAAATCACAACAACCTATATGTAATCCACACCAATCTAACAGCTCCCGAAGTAACAAACTTATTTAAATCTTGGATTGACAGAGTAAGTATATTTATTTTTGAAAACGTTCGACCTGTAACTTTGACTTGTGAAATTTATGTGCAACGGGGATTCAATTTCAGTTGCTGTGATGGTGATATTTTTCTTCACAAAATATCATAGTTTATGTCTTGTGTCATCATAGGAACATTTTTGTAAAAGTTAATAGTAATTGATGGCGATTTATTTGGAATTTTTTGTACCTTTCTTTGTTAGTGTGGATTCTAAATGAAAAAGATCATTGTACATTGACTTTACATATGTTTAATATAACAAGATAATTATAAGGGGTAAAAACTAGAGAGTTGGTGTGATATTTAATATTCTGATTGGCATTGATATGGTCAGATATTTTATTATTCTTGCCCTATTTTCTGTCAAAACATATTTGCTTCATGAAAATAGTTTTCAATAAAGCATTGTTCTTGTTGTTTGATTATATTCATCTGCTATTAATTAAAGTAAAATACGTTGTTAGTGAAGACTGCAAAAAAAGGAAATATTTGAAGCGTGCATAATCTTGGTATGCATTGAATATGCATGTGCTTTAGTACATTTGCCCATATTTTGATTTTGCTTATTGCTCTTTAAGAATATAAAACGTTTGAAATATTTGAGTATTTAGAAATATAATATATCTTTATTTTTAGGATGTTCAACATGCGGTGTTCTTTCCTTTTTTCTTTTTCTGGGAAAATAAGTTTTTAAAACCCATATGCTAAGAAATGAAACTTAAAGAACATTAGTTGTGCTATTAAGAAACACTGCTAGCATCAATCAATTTTTCCATTGCTTTTTCTTCAACTTTATGTCAGTTTATAAAGGAAAATCAATATGTTTTTATTTGTGCACTTAATTTGTTTCTCATGTTTTGAATCACCCTTTTGCCTTCAATCCGTTTTAAATGCTTCTGCAGTGTGACAAATGTCTGTTTAATATGCAAATGTATGAAGTGCAACCAACCAGCAGTATTGGGTAATTAATTACTGTAATTGAATTACTGTTCTCCAAGGGATTACCTAAAGGATCTGTTATTCAATTACAGTTTCTTGTGATGTAATTGCATTGAATACTGTTTGGACTGTAGAACAGATCTATATGAAACTGTGGATTTAACATCTTATGTTAAAATGTATGCTTTAATGTTACCTCCCTTTAAATACTTTGGTCAAGAATAAATTATGCAGTTTTATATTACTTATTTAAAAGAATAAAAAGAGTAGTTGCTCGTCTGTATTTGTTTGGTTGATACAGGATTTAAAAAGTAACTGAATATAACAATACTTTGAGATAATATTTCAGTAAACAAAAATGTAGCTGTTGAAGATTAATTAATTGCTTTTTATAATTGTGTTAGAGTAATGTATTCAGCGCTGCCAAACAGCAGGTAGCTGAAGATCATGCACAGTAATTTTAGTGTAAAGATTTTATATTTTAGCAGAGGTTTACACAAACAAACTTACTACATATTACGTATATAAACAGCAACGCTTTGCATCTATAAACAATATAACCTTTTTTGCACCTATTAAATTAACGTAATAACCAATTGTTTTATTCATTCATTGATTTGTCAGATAATTGTGTGTGTGTTTGGAGAGAGAGAAAGCGATACACGCGCATGCGCGCTACATTTACACTTCCGGGTTTGTCTTTAAGTGAAATGTAACATTTCGCTTGTGATGCATCTATGAAACTTGTTGCCCGGGTAGAGATAAAAGGTGCTTAGCTGTAATTAAAGCGTTACGTTGTTTAAAGGCAAAAGAAACAGCGGCGGGGAGAATACTGTCATGCTCGGCGAATGAGACTCTCACTAGACTCGCTCTAATGGACTGATGTTGCACTGTTGTGCCTTATGACCAGACTGAACAGCAGCATGACGCGCCTGATGTTTCTTGCAGCCGCGGTGTTTCTCTTGTCCGCTCCTGCGAGCGCCTCTCAGGGGGACAAAGAGCCCGTCTATCGCGACTGCGTCAAACAATGCGTCCGGACCAACTGCACAGGGGCCCGACTGCGCGGATTCCAGTCCTCTCAGCCTCCATACATGGCGCTCACTGGTACTGTACCAACCTATTTCTGTAACACCTATAACTTAGTAGAATATTATGCAAAACGATCTTATTTCACAGCTGGCAATAGAGAGCATGCCATAATATTATTATAAACGAAATTATCAGGAGAACTAAATTATTTAATGACAATGATATAAAATGTACTTGGATGTATACAGGCTACCAATTTAAGTACAAAAGCGACAAAAATTACACAAACTTTTTAGCTTATATGTTGACATACATTGTAAAAAAATAGTATAATATATAGTATAATAACAATTTATTTCTTAACTTATTAACTTAACTAATTACTTTTTTAACATGCACTATAGTAATTCATTCCATGGTTTTGTTTGAAGCAGGCTGGAGTGCCTGAATGAACATGTATACAGCAATCACTTTATATGTCATGGTATATACCATTTTATTACATCACCGTGCCATGGTACCATAACAGTACATTTTGTATAATTATTAAAGCAACACTATACTAAACCCATGCCCTTCTGAAACCAAAAAACAAAACACTTGTTATCTGAACTAGCTTGTCTGGTTGGATTATTTTAGGGGGGTTTTAGGCACTTTTCAGATTTTGAGACTCGCTGGCCAACCTGCTAAACCAGCTAACACCTGATACGGGTTAAACTAGCTAGGACCAGACATCACCACCATCAGCTAATGCTGTTTTTTCCCCTTTAAGAGAGCACAAAAAAGCAGGCTATGGCTGGTCACCTGCATAAAAGGAAACGCATACAGTATTTATACAACACTGGTCAATATTTAGACACACCAACTTAGTAGTAGTAGTAGTAGTATTTCCAGACATTTTAGAAAAATACATTTCAGCTCGCCCTTTATAAAGACGTTTTCTCTGGAAACAACCCTGGCATTTTAACTCTTGTTGGTAGCTTTTCCTTTACTATTATTTCTTGCAAAACATAATTCAACTTTTAAAGAAATTAATATGTAGATAACACATATTTGAAAGCATAAATTTGAATTCTGTGCAAGAGTTAGTATTGTAGATTTGCCAGATTGACTTTACCAGTGTCAATTTATTTTGTCCTGTGCAGTAGATCATTTGAATGAATCATTTGATTTTTCAGGCTGGACGTGTCGTGATGACTGTAGGTATCAGTGCATGTGGACCACCGTGGGTCTGTACCAGGCAGAGGGCTACAGCGTACCACAGTTTCACGGGAAGGTTAGTGTCAGAATTGTCAACCAGCGGGAAAGGAGTCACAATTATATTGTCATCACTATGGAAATTTATGTATTTTCTACCCATCTTTTTTCATATTTCTGTCTTTGTCTAGTGGCCATTTGCTCGCTTTCTGTGTTTTGAGGAGCCTGCGTCTGCGCTGGCGTCTCTGCTCAATGGTCTGGCATGTCTGCTGATGCTGCTGAGATACCGCAGCGCCGTCCCTCGACAGAGCCCCATGTATCATACCATCACCGCCTTTTCACTGGTGAGACGGTGTCTGTCAGCTGTAGGACTAAAAACCATTCTTATTTATAACTAGGGTTCATTTAAAAAAAGAAATGCTGCTACTAAATCACTTCTTTGACATGCATTTCCGTTAATGATTGATGAGTTTCTGCATTCTTTCAATGAGTCAGAAGGAACACTGCATTAGAATGCTCTCCTGCACTTTCCTGCAACACTGTTATTTTAGTGTAATGAGAGGAACTAATAATTATGATTATTAATCATTAGGTGATTAATCACTTGAGAAGTATATTTTTACATTTCATCAGTAATAATCAAGAGATTATCAACTCATAAGCAGGGTTTATATTCCGTCATTTAGTTTTCTAATTTATTACATTATAAAAACTTGAAACTGTGAAATTCCTAATATGTATTCCAATAATTCCAAATTATGCCAAATAAAAAGACTTTGCATAGTTGTAGCAAATAGCACAGTCACCTCATAAAAAAAACCCCCAAGCAATTAAGATAATTAAGCTAAACCCAGGTCATAAGTGTTTTTTTGCAGTACAGAGGGAGCATGTGTGCATGGGTTTGATTAAGAGAAAAACTCTGACTAGGGGATTTCAATTTGTGACATCTGGCAGACCCATGCCTGAAGGTTCATAGAGGCTTATTACCAATGCTTGATAACAGAAATGCCAAATACTAAAAAGAAACAACAACAGGAAAAACAGCAGGCTAGTATCACAGACAATTATGGTTAATTAAATAAGAGAAGTACAAATCACGTTTGAATATGATTGATCATGAAGCCCCAGTGGTGCGAAATAAGATAATATATTGCAGTGTTGTCACTGATTACACACAAAAGCAAACATGCACCATCACACACAGGGTAATCACATTTGTTCTTCTGCTCTGGATTAGTTAATAGGTCAAAATTTGCTTAAAAAACAGCCACGTCTGTGCCAATAATCTTGTGGACAGTGCATAGACATGTTGTCCTATCAAATAAAGGCCAAAAGGCTTTAGTTTTCTCCAAAAATAGATTAAATTTTTCCCCATTTCTCGTAAACGACTCGTGTGAAGCAGTTCGAACAATCAGTCTGTCTAAACCCCTCCTTCCCGTGAGCCCTCACTGCTGTGATTGGTCTACCGCTAGCGTTTGGGGGAAAGCGAAACGCCCATTCCCATAACTGAATGACAGCGTCTTATTGACATTATGTAATCCACACGGAAATTGTACTGTTTGTGGGCGGGCAAATTGTTAGTAAAATTCTACATTTTGCTGATGACTTTTTTTTTAGACAAAACGTTTATCGTGCACTGCCGGCGTCACAACTTTGCAGATAGTTTATGTTCACATACAGCTACATGACACACTGCATGAAAGATCATATTTGAAAAGGCATAGTAGGGGCCCTTTAATGTTGTCACATACTCTTTGTAATATTCTGAAACCATGCTGGATCTTATGATCATCAGTTTTGTTCATGGCATCTCCAGTGCTGTTGTCATTCAAGCAAAAGGGTACAAACTACCTGCTAAGACATTCAGCTAGCAGTCATATCACCCTGAAGCCTTTGCTACCTTGAAGCTAAGACTTGCTGCCAACTGAAGCTAAGCGGGGATGAGCCTGGTCAGTACCTGGATGGGAGACCTCCTGGGAAACTATGTTGCTGCTGGAAGAGGTTCTAGTGAGGCCTACTACTAGCAGTATATAAAACACCATCCTTCAGATGAGATGTCCTGATCCTCTGTGGCCATTAAAAATCCCAGAATGTCTTACTGATGGCACGCTTGTGGTGGATGAGGAGATCTATAAATGTAAATGTAATTGTGCTCAACCATGTTTGCATCTCTCTGCAGGTTTCCCTGAATGCATGGTTCTGGTCTACAGTGTTTCACACGAGAGACACCTATCTAACAGAGGTAACCTTTCAATAGTTTATTCAGAGACAATTTCTTATGTAGTTCTTGGATTGAGATGGATAATTGTCACGGCAAAAAAAAGTCAGATTTTCTACTTTTGTTTTGTAGAAGATGGACTACTTCTGTGCATCAGCTGTCATTCTTTATTCTATCTACTTGTGCTGTGTCAGGTATGTGAACAGAAAATCCTCATAAATGGACTATATATATAGTGCTTGTTAACCTTTTAGTTTATGGTGATGATTTGGGGTTTAATATTTGTGTTTCAGGACGTTGGGCTTGCGTAGGCCTGCAATTTCTAGCATGGTGGGTGTTCTGCTCATTCTGGCCTTCACGTCTCATGTGTCTTATCTGACATTTGTCAGCTTTGACTATGGGTACAACATGGCTGCCAATGCCTCCATAGGTAAGTGTTGTAAATAGAGCAGTGTGTTTACATACGTTGTTATACAGTCCCTATGATGAGCTCATTGTGTGTAAGAGTAATGTCACAATGCCCTAAATGTTGTTGTTAGGATTTTTTTAATTATTATTTCAAAAACAATATGAATGGATTGCGTTTACTTAATATTTTTTTAGACTTGTATTTACATTAATCAATGTTTCTAGGTCTCTTATTGTGTAAATGATTCATCAGCATACTTAATAATAATAATAAAAACAGGGAATTGGTATTTTTTTAGGTCTGACTCTAGATTGAACATCATTTTTTTTCCCAATACAATCAAATCATCATGAATAAAATCAAGTTATGTCCTATATTTTTAATATCCTGTTTTATTCAGAAAAATATCACATTACTGAACTAACGTAAGCTTTGAATTTGTATTATATTGATTTTAATTGAAGCATGATCTTTTTGTTGACCACTGTAGATCTTTGCAGGTGAACGACAGCCTGCATCAGTTCTGACAGATTTGTCATTTCATATCAAAATCTCATTTAAACATTGATGGATGTTCTTGCATTGTTAGTTTATTTACATAAATGCATTTACAAAGTGCTTGTAACAGACATATGCAGACATTTGCACGCAAATCATGTTTTTCATTGAGCATTCGGGTTAATTGCAATCAAACATTTGGGTTATTTTGACCAAAAAATAACTTTAAAAACACAATACAAACATTATTGTTATTGTAAAAATATTGCAACCTAACAAATAATTTAAATTAATTCATTATATATATAAAACTCTTTTTTTATAGTGTAATTAATTCCTGTTTGCCCAGCTGAATTTCGTCAATTAAATCAGCTTCGCATTATGTAACTAAACATTTAAAATCAAAACTACAATAACAGGCTACATTAGGTTTCATTTTCTCACCCATCTGTCATCTCTTCTGGTCTTGGTCTTGTCTGTTACAGGCATGATAAACCTGTTGTGGTGGTTGTGCTGGTGTTGGCTGAACCGCAAGATTTTACCGTACTGGTGGAAGTGTGGGATGGTGGTGCTCTTACTGCATGGCCTTGCTCTGCTGGAGCTGCTGGATTTTCCTCCTCTCTTCTGGGTCCTAGATGCTCATGCCGTCTGGCACCTCAGTACCGTGCCCGTCCACTTCCTCTTCTACAGGTACACATACATGGCCTGTGTCATGTGTCTGCAGCTTGTAAATTGAAAATCTTCGTACATGCATAAAAAAAGAAGAAAATCTTCATACATAAACACTTCTGTTTCAAATCAGTTCATTCTTCCATAATGCATACATAGCAAAGATTGTCACGCAACAAACATACTGTCACTCGTAAAACAATGACAAACAGGTAGCATTTTGAAAATAAAAGAAAGCGTTTGCTACCTTTTATATAGATGGTAACGAAATTCAACATTTTTATATTATTTAATTTTTTAGATTTTAAATTATTTAATTACTGTAGAAATGTAAATTCACACTATTTGAAAGATAGACATATACACATATACTGTAGCCATGAATTAAAGGGTTAGTTCACCCAATAAATTGAAATTCTGTCATTAATTACTCGCCCTCATGTTGTTTGAAAGACCTTTGTTCATCTTCCGACACAAATATAAGATATTTTTGATGATATCAGAGAGCTATCTGTCCCTCCACAGAGAGCAATACAACTGAAATGATCCCAGATCCAGAACCGTAGTCATAACATTGATAAAACAGTCCATGGGACATCAGTGGCTCAACTTTGGTTTTGAGAATACTTTTTTTGCGCAAAGAAAACAAAAATAACATAATTTAACTCTACCATTTTCCCCTGATTTACCATCCATAGCAATTGTCTATTTAATATACAGTGTAACACTTTATTTTCCAAAAAGTGCTGTTACCAATGTCCTGTTACACATTTGTACTTACGCACACCATTCTGAGGGTTGTTACATGTGTGAAGTTACAGAAATATTATAGCTGTAGATATTATGTGCCAGTGTGTTCTTACACTGTGGTTAAATACAACATACATCTAGTTCCTATGGAAATATTAGGCACACTTAATATAAAGTGGGACCCATACAAGAATAATTTTTACAGTGTTTTGCTTTTGCTTTTTTTCTTGCAGTTTTCTCATAGATGACAGCCTTCACCTCCTCAACACAGAGAAGCCTGGAGTGAAACTGGACTAGGAGCAAACAGTCTCAGAACCCCAACCCCTCCTCTGATATCCTTCACATCAGGGCAAGTGCGAGCCGGACTGAGCCAGGCCTCAACCGCAATGGCTTCCGGCACGCGTCCTGGGGCTGAAGTTTTAAATTTCATTGTTTTCTTTGTGTTTTTTAACATAACTTTTTATTTTTGCAATGTACTGAAAGAGTTGTCGTTTGGGCTGGTTTTAAAGATGTGCCACTGTACCGTAGTTGAAACCTGATAGATGTTTGCATTCACTTAAGCTTTGCCTTCAATTAAGAGGTACATCAGCCTTTATCATCACAGCACTCTTTTAAAAAGGTGCAAGGTGAATAACAACCGTCTTTACAGATGAATATCTTCACATAAGTTGTTCAAATCTCCCACTCATATCCGTCTACATTTGTGGTGCTTGATTTAATGGTCCTGAAGTGAATATATCTCAGAGATAGAAGTAGATTGAGCTTTAGTTTTAAATGTTCGTTTGCTATAAGCGTGCTAAACATCAGGAGGGGTTATGAGTGAGCAGTGTGCTCTGTTTCTGAGACGTTTGGCGGTTACCTCACTAGGGTGCGACACCAGTGACTACCAGCAGAGGGCGCATGTTTCGCTTCCATATTGCCGGAAGTCACTGTTCTCTGTTCTGTGAGTTCCCAGCATAGACTTGTAATGGATTGGATGTTTTGTTATTGTAGCAGTGCATATATCAAGTTAGCCATTTTTCCATAATCATCACTCACTTTAATCACTGTAGATTAAAAAGAAATAGTCTACACACAGACGTGAAAATTAACATAAGGGAACATTTAGTAGAACGTACATATAATAACCAAAAAAAGGTGACCATTAACTAACAAGCTTCAAAAATGGCAAAAAGCACCATTATATGGGCTCTATAGGCCCGTTCACACCAATAACAGTAACTATGAAATTTGGAAACCATTCTAATTCTGTTAGAATAAGAAAGTTTCCATCAATAATGAAGCAGGAATATTGCTGGAATCACTTTCAGAGGAATTTTTTTCTAGCTCATGAAAACATTGACAGCCAATCAGGATCCATCCTGCTTTAAACAGCCCAAGCGTTTTAAGAGCCCCTGTGGTAAAAATCATGGTTTTAATGCCGTTTACATGTCTATCAGTTGTTTTAATGAGCCAAACCACATGCAAACTGCGGTGTACCAAAGACTATCAAAAACATGATCACACTATCACAATCATGCAACTAATCCAGTGATATCAGGGCGGGGTTAATTTTATCATTATCAAAGCTGTTTTTACCTTAAGATGTTGATTTTAAGAAGGTAGCAGGTAGGCAATCTGTTTTTGGTTTAAACATTGGCTAAATTAATCCGATGTTTTTTTTTTTATACAGGCCTTATTTTAATTCTCTGACTTGCGTGGTTAAACTTTTCATGTTAAAATAGTATTGTCAGGATTTACTTGAATGAATTAGCACTGAAAAGGCCCCACCTGAACGTATTAAATGCAATTGTAGGAATTTCCCTTTCAGTCGCAAAATGTATGGAAGGAGAGTATTCAAATTAATCACACAAAGCATTTACTTTTGCGCTTATTAAATAAGTAGTATTGTTAATAAGTTGATATTTTGCTGATAATGGTGCTTTATTGCCATTTTATAGGTTGGTTCTGTAGCTCTTGGTCACACTGTGCTTCCATTGCATAGAAAAACACAGCATGAACATTCTGCTAAACATCTCCTTTTGCATTCCATGAAGGAAAATCATGAGTAAATGACAGATTTGTTTGGGTCAACTATTTAATCGCTCTAGCGGGCCGTCTAGTGTCAGCACCACAGAACTACTCGTTGCCTGAATATAAAATACTGACTTGATCCTTATGACATAAAGAGTTGCAATAGTGGCATGATATGTGAAAGCAAAGAAATTATTTTTTCTTTTAACTGTGATTTTTATATAGCATGTTTTTTTTCCTCTGTTGCTGCTTTATCTTTGTTTTTCATTTCCTTGAATTTCTTGGTATTCCGAACACTTTGTGCTTTATTTCAATTTTGTTTTCGTTTGATTTTGATTTTCACCAAGAATGCCTTTGCAGTGAAAATATTGCATAGAATTGGGTTTCCACAGAAGGTAATGGAAAAGGGACAAAAAAGGATTTGTGTGTGTGTGTGTGTGTGTGTTTAGTTGCTGTGCAATTTGAGCTTGTAGTGCATTGCATTTACACACATTTATTACTATAGCAACCTGACAGCTACCACGGCTTATATCCTTAGCAATGTTATTAAGCTCCTTCTCTTCAGAGTGCTTGTCACACTATGCCTTACATTTTTAATCTTTTTATTGTTCATACAAGGCAGCACTTCTCCGTGTGTGAGTATCCACGAAATCCCTCACCATCCACAAACTCTTAATCGCTCGTGCCAGACTATTTCTTGTATCATTTTAAAGTGAATTCACACTTTTACAGATTCTAGAGTTATCGTGACTTAAGCCAAAACCATATTTGATTGCCTGATATGTCTTTGTTCCATATCATCACTTGTGCACTTTATGTGTGTGTGTGTGTGTGTGTGTGTGCGTGTGTGTCAGAACAAGAGTGCAAGCATGATCAGCCTGGAGGGTAAATATAGCCATTCAGAAAGGCTAAAAGCGGTATAGAGGGGGAGGGGACAACAAGGGTATCCAGAACAGTGATGGCGTGGGCCACTGATCAGACCCAACTATTCACTGCATCTTGTCTTTAGAGAGTCTTAATGAGCAGGAAGTCAATGCTACAGTATTGCTATGAGGGAGTTTAACCACTAACTACAACTTTTTAAGCTTGTTTATTTAAAATTGCAATCAAATGGAAGAAGTGACAGATCTTTTGCATAATGTGGCGTAGATCTGAGTTTAGTGGAGTAATGAAAAACAAATATTAAGAGTGGGACTTGGTTCTGTTGATTGATTGGATTTGGAGATGTGGGTATTACATTCAACAGTGAAGGCAGATAAAAATGAGCTTGGGGTTTAATTGTACTTTATTATTGAAGATGTCTTGTGTACTTCACCAGAGAGAAGCCCCTTATTTTCACAGAAATTTCAATGTATGCATAGATTAATATTCATAACATGATCTATAACATGCATTTGGAAAATAAATAGGATGTCTTCACACAATATGCCAACTTTACAGGAAAGTTATTTACAGCTCTGTAACCAGCATCTGTGGCAAGTTGTCCATTACCACAGAAAACATTTTTTTAATTAACAGATGCTCCTGGAATATTCCTTTAATTTGGATGACTAAGTTAATACAATATAATACAATACTGTACTAACTAATATATGTTATGTTTTATATACACTGCCCTCCAAAAGTTTGGAAATGCTCCAGAAAAGTGGGGTTTTGGAAAATATTGGCATGAATCCTTGTGATAATATTGCACTGATAAGGACAACATAAAGTACGAAACCATATTTTATTACATAAACAATTTATACATACATAGAAAATACTAACATTTTTCAATTCATTAAAATATCCACTATTAGCAGCTTTTACATGATTTTGCATGATCTGGTCATCCGAGCTGTCAGTTTATTCAAATATTATCTTGATATTTTACTCCAAGCCTCCAAAAGGATCGCTTATAGATGATTCACACTAGTCAGACACTTCTTACGGACATGATGGTCCAGTTCCTCCCTTAGTAGCTCCAACTGGGTTTGACATGTATATGTTGCTATTATTATGTAATCCTAATGAAAATTATTATCTTCATTGATAATGTCATGTTACTTTAATATATTTGCACCAAAAAATTATAAGTATTTATGCTGATATCATCCAAAACCACACTTTGCAAACTTTTGGAGCCCAGTTTATATATATATATATATATATATACAGTATATATAATGCTTTTCAACTTCCCTAAAAAAAGATTTTTCATATTTTGTTCTTTGTTTTTAAAGCAGATAGGAGGTCATATATTATATTGTCTGCAAATCCATCAAATTAAACTGTAAAATAACCTGCATGCTGAATGTATACTTGACCTTTTTTTTCATGTTTAAGAAACTAAAAAGAAAGGAAATGAGATTTGCTGTAGGCTTGGACTGGTAATCGTTTGTTTTTTAAAGAGCATTTCTTTATTTCTTTATTGACACTGTTGTCTGTATCTAATGTAACATAAGGCCAAACACCAGAGGTGACTTCTGGATATTCTAATTGTTAGTGTCCCACAGGATTTCCAAATTCTCCCTCTTTTTCAAAGGCCAGTTTGATTGTGGCCATCCACAGGCTTCACATAGACTTGCCCTGTGTATTTCTCTTACCTTCTATTCTTCTCACTCTATCTGTCCCTTTCTCTTACTCACTTTCTTTGTCTTGGTATTGTATTGCACCTTTCTCCACCAATTGTACACAGGTCCAAATGTGTATAAAGAAACTTTGAAGAAATGAATAAAATTGTTCTCTATTAACTATGGTAAGCCTATGTGTTTATTTCAGTAACACTGTGGGAGGCTTAGCTGCATCATGAAAAAAAAGAAATTCATTCAGAATTTTGTCATTAATTATTCAACCTCATGTCGTTCCAAACCTGTGAGACCTCCGTTCATCTTTGGAACACACATTAGGATATTTTATGCTCCATAGACAGCAACACAATTGAAATGTGACATCAACTTGCCCATTAATGCATAATAAAAATGTTAAGGACATATTTTCAATTTACTAAGCAAATTCATATAGCACCTGACATTTAAACAATTAATTGTGGTTCTTATGGACACTGCTGAACAGGTATTTCATGTTGGTAACCAAATACCATAGTATGGAAAACAATACTGTGGAGGGCAATGGCAATCAATCAGAAACCAGAAAATAACTTAGTAGCCAATATTTTTCTAAATATCTTATCTCTTGTGCTTATAAGAGGAAAGAAACAACATGAGTGTATGAGAGTAAATTGAGACAGTTATCAATTTGGGGTGAACTATTTCTTTTACACTGTTGTCATGCTAAAAGGTGCGAAACAGTATGATATATGTCATTCTTAACCTGCTTATAAAAGTGTTTTTCCTCATAATCTAGAAACAACTTTGGTATAAATAAAGGTCCATTGAGTACATTAAATATTTAGCTATATGATGAACTACTTGGTCAAGAGGCTGGATAGTTTTGAATGAAAGAAGTTTATTCTTCCTCCTCCTCTTTCTGCCTACATCTCAGACTGAGCCTGGGGTACAAACACACTCACTATCAATGTGAGAAAAAAAAGAACTTTTGGCACCACATGCCATTCTCTGGAATTTTCCCCAAGTCTATTGACTTTTGAGAGAAACAGCCACTACAAGTAAAATTCATTGAGTTAACAAAAAAACGCCCCAATTAGTAATTCTTAAAACCAAAAAATAAAATTAACTACGATTATAAAATCAATTAAATTAATAATTTTCATAGTTCATCCAAAAATTATATTTAGTTGATTTGCTCACCTTCAGGTCATCCAAGATGCAGAGTTAGTTTCTTCAGTGAAAAATATCTGGAGAAATTTAGCATTATAAGCTATATCACTTGCTCCTCTGCTGTGAATGGGTGCCGTCAGAATGAGAGTCCAAGCAGCCTTCTGTTGACATGCATCTGTGCTCGCGAGTACCAGAGTCTCGAGGGCCTTTGCTGGTCTTACTTCACTTTCTTCAACCAATACTTTCCAGTCTGCTCTCCACTATCCAGACAAACGAAAGCTTAAAAAGTACCTTTAAAAAAGAGCTGACAAAAACATCACAAAATAGACAGACTCGTAGATTATTGGGAGACACAAATCTGTGTGTTATGAATACTTATTAATTATTTTAACTTGACTATGTTGTCCTTATTCACTAAATACATTGATTCATTTATCAGCTATTTAAATGTTCCCATTCCAGTTTTTCAAGTATTTCTTAGATACTGATACTCATTCTTTAGGCCTGCAATAATTACTGAACCTCAGTGTCATTATTACTAACTGCAAATCATTTTCCACTTATATTTTGCAATTACCCTCACAAATTAAGTTTATTGAACAGTCTTACTAATAAAATAACAATAGATTGACTGCTATTCAAAATCTGAATGACAGTGGCAAGTTTAATGAAAAAAAAAAAAAAAAAACATTACTTGAACTGTGAATAGAGTGGGGCTAGTTGTCACACAGGCTATATCTTAGCAGTAGGTCAAATGTCGGCTGACAAATGTATAAGTGGGACATGAACATAGAATCAGAGATTGCTAAAAAGGCCCAGCTGAGGAAATTCAACCCACCACAGGAGCTGCTGAAACAGTTCTTCTCAGCCATAATTATGTCTGTCCTGTGTTCGTTATAACGTTATTCTAAAAGATTATGTAGGAAATATTATTTTGTCAGACTAGATAAAAATATGTGTCCCACTTTACAGACGTAGTGTCCCAATTTACTTGAAAAAGCCAGAAAAACATAAAACAGGTGCTTAACATTTTTTATTTTTGAACAGTTTATATTCTATAAAAAATTGTGAATTTGTTTAAAGCATAAATAGCCAAGTAGCATTCATTTAAACAATTACAAATATTCCTTCTATACTTACATAGTGCATTATTTAATCTTCTGTTTTTCTTATGTCAGAGTAACATTTCATTCCTTCAGTGTTATTCCTGTATGTTTGCACTATGTTCACTTTCTGCACTGGAAGGAAGCTCATGTCGTCAAGTCAAATCCTTGTGTGTGGAAGCTAGGCAGTAAAGCTATTCTGATTCTGTTTCTGGTTCAGTGAGTAGAAAATATTTAGCTTTTTTGGGTTAGGTATTTTAATGTAAATAGGAGAAATATTCACTGGTTTAAAAAAAAAAGTCCTGATTCTGGTCTTTATGAATGTTGCAGTAGTGCTGGAGTCAATCTGTACTGCCACTCCTCCGCGGGAGCGCGCGTATTAAACACACACACACACACACACACACCCGCGCGCGCCGCTGACTGGAGAGTCAGGCGCACTCGCTCCTGCCAGGAAGTTGTTGGTATTCGGGAAATAACAAAGAGACAAAAACAGGTATATTAAACGCCTCGAAACTACACGAGGGGGTCTGTGTAACGTGTACGGCATCCGGGTATGAGTTGGAGGACTATTAACTAATGGGGGACTAATCGATGGAGGCGGACAGAAGTTTTGGGCTCGTTTGGGTCCTCCTGCTGCTGTTGGGTATTACAGCCGCTACAGGGAGAGAAGGTGGGTCATCTCCACACATTCCCACGTTATCCCCAAAACTCCCGTATGGAGTTCATTTAAACTGACGGTGCAGATCGAAAGTTTAACACCAGCCAACAGCAGCTGGGCACATTCTTGTGGAGAAGCTGTGCTACTTAAGCAACTGACACCCCGTTTAAGGATACTCGGCAGAAGTCGCGACGCGACCGGCGCGCGGGGCCCACTGCATTTTTACGCGACTGTTCGAGCGTTTGGTTTTGCTGCTTGAATTGTAGACGAAATGTGAAACGTACGATTTTGTAAAAATGTAGCTTTACTAAATCAAACTGTATTCATGTACCTAATTTTGACGCATGTAAAAAGCGAATAAGTTCAGAAAATCCCGTCAGGGTGTTTTTTTCTCACACTGTTGGCGCATTAGTCGTAGGTGAAGTATGTAACACAAACTTGATTTGCAACTTCTGCATGACAATAGCGCAGAAACCTGACAGCCCAGAGTTCAGGAGTTTACTGGGCACAACTCCTGATAAATTAGTATCAGACCAATACATTAAAAAGGGACAGAGTTTTTAAATGTAATATTAGTGACGCCAAAATGTGATCTAAAATGCACCACACCACACCACAACAGTAATAATGTGCAATCATACTTTACAGTAATAACTGGGTCATGATCACAGACCAACAGCAATAACGTCATAATGACTATGATGCACGCTATTATTTTGAAAATATGTGTGAATGCAGGACAAAAACTTAATGATAGTGATGATTATGATAATAATATTAATACTAAGGCAGGTTCACATACTGAGTAAAACCATTCACATGGGACTATAAGCAAAATAATTATGCTACCATGGTGGTGCATGCTCAAAAACTTTGATATTGTAGTACCACATCCAAAACTCCATAGTACGTACCATAATAATACTAATGTGTTATTATTATTTGCATAACATTTTATGCATAATATATGGCAGACATGTCAGTATCTACATCAGTGGACTCAGCAATCTTACATAATTACAAAATTTTAATGTTCTTATATTCCAGGTTAAGGTTTGTATTTTTTTTTTTTTTTTTTTTTGCATAACAAAAAAATATCGCTGTCGTTTTTGTTCTAATTTCTTTTCACTCTTCAGTGTGTGTGCAGTGCATGCACTTGTTTGGTGGAAGAATTTATCTTCTTAGTAAATCAAACACTTCTTCCTGCTCGCTGAATGAAGTTATTCCAAAGGTCGCTTGTCTTAAAGTTCTGTGTAACTGTCAGCTTCCGATTACACGTAGCAAAATGAATGCCTGTATGTAAGTGTTTTTTTATGTTCTGCAAATATTTTCAGCAAACTATTTGTTTTCTTAAGCTTCCATAATGTGCTCAGATTGTCAACAGCCTGGAGAAGCATTCAGTCATTAAAACATTTGCATGGGACATTGTTGGCAGCGGGCCCTTATAATGTGACTGCATCTCTCACTCTCAAAACTTATCAAGATCAGTCCCTGTTTTTCCATCTGATTCTGCATATGCATAAGTGCAGAAAACAGTAAACTAAAAGTATTTTTATTGCTGTGGGTGGGCTTGACTTTGTTATCAGTGGGTGCGGGTGTTCAAAGCTGTCTTAGATATGCTTTACATGTTTCATTGTTGAGTGTTTCGGAGCTGGTAATGGTGGCTTTTAGCAGTGCTGTTAGCTGAAAGTGTCACCACATCTTTGCTGGTCCTCAGTCTCACATGCAGTATGGACATTGAGTATTAGAGTAGGTGCCTATTCACACCAAAGATAACAACTATAGCTAAAATGTTTTAATACTAGTTCTGATTCTTTGGAAATAGAGATATCCACACCACAATTTAACATAACAGGCTTTAACAATCAGATTTTGTACCTCATCAGAACTAGGAGGAAATTTTCTTGCCTATATTTTGATAAACACCAGTTGGTGAAGTTTCTCCTGACTTTTGTTACGGGTTGCAATAAATGTAATACTTGTGGCTTAGTAGTAAAATAATGAGAGTGGAAGAAATTAAAGCCAAATGCTTGACCAAGGGGAGGGTTTCAAATAAGACAAATAAAAAATTGGAAATATGAGGAAGCCTCATTTAAACAGTGTAATTTCTGTAGTTGGAAAAATCATGTGAATTAATGAAACTTCATTTTTAGAATTAATATCCAATTTTCAGTTATGCCAAGCTTCAAAATATTTTGTAAAATATAAATTCTTTGCATTTAGGGCCTTACAATGGGTGCACTGGAGTCAAAAATGATGAGAATAAGTGGTAGCCTACAGCCAGCATGGTTCACTGATTAGGCAAAGATTGAACATTTTTATATGTCATTGATTCTATGTAGAGGCAACACCATTTTTTCATAAAATTCTAAAAGTTTCAATGCAGATATTCTTGTCTTAAGATCTATGTTGTGCCCACTTTAAGCCATGATGTTACCAGTTGTACAAAAACATTTTTGAGATGCGTATTAAGCGGTTTATTAATCAAAAAATGATTTAATGTCATTAAATATGCTGTATACCATTTCATATTGAGAAATCAAAATTATGAGCATGAAATATCATAGTTTTGTCATCAATTAAGTCATAAAATTATCACATATATGTAAATATTTAGTCAGATCTGAAGCTGTCCTGGAGCACCCCAGCGCTGTCTCCCTCATCTAACATACTCGATCTGACTAGTTTACTAGTAAAGTAAAGGAAGGAAAAGGAAAGGACGTGACAAGTGGCCAGGTATGGTTTCCCATACTAGGAATTGGTGCTCTGCATTTAACCCATCCAAGTGCACACACACAGCAGTGAGAAGTGATCAACGACCTTTGGGTTACAGGTCCGACTCTCTATACATTAGGCCACGACTGCACCTAGTAAAGACTTTAATACCTGAAGTGGGTCAAAAAGTGAAAAAAAAAAAAATGTATGTTAGATTTTAATTAGGCCTAGTTATTTTTGTAAATGAATTGACAGAACTACTATGAACCCATTTGAGTTTTTGTCTTCTGTGAAACAGAAAAGAAGATGATTAACAGAATGTTCCTGCTGCTCTTTACAATATAATGAAAGTTAACGGTAAACACAGGCTGGTAAAAATGTCCAAATCTGGAGATACAATCATTATGGCAGGATGCTGAAAATTGGTGTGATGAGTAATGCGACAAACAAAGACATAAAGCAATAGTGGGGATGCTTTTAAGGAGACACCACCAGTAAATATAATATACATCTGATATTAGGCTATTACATGAATACTATTCTGCAGATTTGATTTTCCTTTTTCCTCCAAAGAAAATAAAAAATAATCTAATCAACATCTAAATCAAAGTAGTTTTTCCCCAATACATTTTAACAGTGGATGTTCCCTATAAATGCAAATAGAAAAGTACAAAAGCTCCCTTAGACTATGTGTTTGCACCCCAGGAATTTGGACATATTTTTTTCTTGGCGCTTGGCTTGGGGAGCTAATTTAGCTTCTACTTTAGAGTAGGGTCTAAAACACTTCTTTAGGAACTACCAGTGATGTAAGTAAGTGTATGCTGATTGGCCAAAGACAGATGAAACACGGCTACCTGGCATTTTTAAAAAGCCATGTAAAAATATTTACTTTATGAGGATGGAAAACAGCTATAACGGCATTTATCTGTTGTCCGCGGTGTCATGTTCTTTTGTCAGCTTCGATGATAACACTGCAAGTTTTTTCATGCTCTTTTAATCACGTAAATTGTGCGTTAACATTCCATCTCTGTTATCACGAAACCCACGTCACACATGTACCTGTGCTCTGTAGAAGCTCTAACTGTATAAATATCGAACCTTACAAGAAACCCTTTTACCAAAAGAGTTTTGCGGTGCAAACTGTTAAAGCATTGCTGATATCAAAATGAAAAAACCTAGATAGTCAAACTAATTAATGCACTTGTGGACCATAGTGTCAGCAGTGAACTGTGACTGTTGTTGTGTTTGGTTCCCTGCAGGAAGGTTTCTATATGTTAAGTATGTGCAAGGTCATTCTCTCATCAGGAATGCTTGCATGCATTAGTCCAGCATATGCAAGCGTGCATCATATTTAGGTATGCATGTAGCAGTGTGTCAGAACGGAGAAAAACATGCTTCACAAACACAGAGACGCAAGGTCTGGTCCAAATCCTGTTCTTCCTGTCGGTTGAGTAATTCTTGTTTGCTGTGTGACTATGTGCAAGAGAGCAAGAATAGAATTTGCACTGATATGTTTGTAAAAAGCTGAGAATGAAGATAAGAATTATGAACTTAAAATATTTGCTACACGTTATATTTGTGACTATGCCCTTGATTCGGAAATTGAATGCAAAATCATTATGTGCACTTAAATGTTCGCTTTGGTTGAGTGTTTTTGTCGCTGTGTTTGTTTTATCGATTTTAATGCACCGGCTAGTCCATTGAGGTCAGTGATAAAAAGACACGAGCAAAGTTATAACACCCCCCAGAGACCCTGTTTCTGTGGACACCGATAAAGGATCATAAGGGACTTGTTTGGGACAAGCTTTGGTGTTTCTCTTATTATAGCCGAGGTCAGGAGCTTGTAGGCAGCAGTTGATCTTTGGTCGCTGTAAGCATTCAGCTTGTACTCTGTTATTTGTATTGTTGTCTGTGAGATCAGTCTCCGTGGCAGCAGCGGTTAACAGAAGTTGGCAGCTGAAAACCTATTGAAAGTACGTGCTAGTAAAGTTCACACTACACTTCCTGTCTGGCAGCAGACCAAGAGTAGGTGTGGTGAATTTGCTCACTGCACAGGTAAAGAGCACTGATTTATATTCAATCTGTCTCTCCTGTGCTCTGCCTTGTGACACAACAAGTTTCCAATGACACAAGGAATGCTCTCTTTTTTACTACTACACACATAGAACTCTGCGAAGCTTTTTATTTATCTCTACATCGTGAAATATTAGTATTGTAATCATGGAAGCCTGTTTCAGCCACTGAATAAAAGTAAAGAACGCAATTGTGACTTTTTAATTTCCCAATTCTGACTTTTTTCTCAAAACTGTGAGAAATAAACTCAAAAATTGTATGATATAAACTCGCAATTCTGTGAACAGATCAGTGTTTTCTTCGGTGAGTTTATATCTCACCATTCTGAGAAAAAAATTCAGATTTTCAAGATATAAACTTGTAATTTAAAAAAAAAGTTAGAATTGGACTTTATAACTCGCAGGTACAAGATTATATCAGTTATTTTTATATAAACTGGTATTTCTTCTCACAATTGCGACTTTAAATATATATGCAAGTTTGTATCATGCAGTTCTGAGAAAAAAAAGGCAGAATTGTGAGATAAAAAGATGCGAGGATATTTTTAGTTTTTTATTCAGTGACAGAAACAGGCTTCCACAGCACTTTTGCAGTTGTACAACAAACAAATTTCGCATTATTACTTTTTTTTGTTAAATTTCTCTGGATTCTGTTTTTTTAATCAAAAGCATATCTAATTAACTGAAATAATAAAACTTATAATTTTTTTTTTTTGTAATTTTTAAAAATGTTTTGTAATATTTCATATTTACAAAAATAACATTTAGGGCCCTAAAAAATCTGTTTTATTTGACACAAATTCCATATTTTCTATTAAAATAGTTTGAGTTAATAGTTTAACTGAATTTTGATCATCAAAAAGTATTCAAATTAATTTTGAAATCTTTAATAATTGTATCATTTATATAATAACAGGGTCCTAAAAGTTCTTTTAACTTTTTATTTCCATTTTATTTAATTTTGTTTATTTAATAAATTATTTGATTTATTTATTGAGTAGTTGACTTATTAGTAGCACATGTTTAGTTGATTTGACTTTTTCTATGTAGATTCCTGGTGTTTTATGTTGTCTTGTCCCTCTATTTGTCGGTTATTGTTTAGAATGTTCACTGAAACATTTTCTTCATATTTTATTTTTGTTTCAACATGTATATTATCATATTATATAAATTGGATTGCATATTCAAATTTTTCGTGTGCAAAATGCTGGAGTTACTGCTGTTCTTCATACATATTATTCTTCATATGTATAAGTAAGGAACACTACTACTCTTTATCAGACAAGCTACACAGATAAAACAACCAAAACATCAGCCGGTTTATTGGCCTGGGTAATATATTGTTTTAGACCATGGCATAAAACTATCAAACAAAATCAGAGGAACTCAGAGCGAGTGTGTTTGTGTTTAAACCTGTTGGTTTGGATGTCATTGGCGATCCATTGAGGTGTAAAATAACAGCCAGTCTGAATCAGGTGTGAGTAGGAGTTAAAAAAAGGATTATGCAGAAACAGAAGTACAATGAGACAGAAAGAGAAAGGACCCACAGAGACATGGACTAATAGAGTTGTTTTCTATTCAAGGGCACCAGCCGCCCCTCACACACTCATGCAGACAGATGGGGAATAGTTAGGATGATGAAAGAGGAGCAACGGAACTTGGAAAGGAAGTGTGAACTGCAGAAAACAGTGACTTATTATTTAGTCTCCATCAGCATGCATACATATGTCACTTCTGTAGACAGCTCTTTCAATAATGCTTCAACGTGTAAAAAAGAACAGTATCCTGAACAGTATCCTGCACAGAGTAGCAGTGTGATAAAGAGAAGACAGGAGGACAGAAGGTGTAGTCATATGAATGCATTTGAATTTGTATTAATTAGTGCTGTCTGATTAAACTGATTGATCACATCCAAAATAAAATGTTTACGTAGTAAATATGTGTGTGCTGTCACTATGTATATTTATGCAAATATAAACTTGGAAAAATTTGGAAATATATATATATATATGTGTGTGTGTGTGTGTATGTATTTATATTATTTATATTATAGATAAATATATATAAGCCTAAATTTTTTTTTTATATAGATATAATAAATATACATAGCACACATATATATTATGTGAGCAAAAACATTTATTTTGGATGTGATACCTTGCTATTAATAGTTTGACAGCATTAATATTAATACAGACTTTAAAGGCAGTGCTCTGAGCTTGATTGGGTGTCAGGATTTACTAGAGACACACGGTCGGAAATTAGCACTGAAAAGGCATGGCTGCAGGTTTTTTGTGCCTGACCTTATTGAATATACATTTGTAGGAGTTTCCCCTTCTGATTCAATTTATGGAAGGAGAGTATTAAAATGTATGCCTCAATGCAACGTTTATGCTTGTCAAATTACTGCATCTGCGTAAAATACCCCATAAAAATCATTTTTTGCATTTAATCATTTAATTTGCACCTTGTCACTAAATCAGCTGCAGAATTATCCCTTCCCATCTGCGCTTTTGTGGATTTGCACTAATTTGCCTCGTTTAGTGAATCCAGCCCAAGACGTTCTTTTGTGTGGAGGATAGTTATTATTATAAAAATAACAGCTTGAAGATGATTTCACAAAGTTTATACCGAAGCATAAATGACACAGACAAAATCGTAGAATGTAGAATTCCACAGAAAAGACTGTCAATTTCCTGTTATTTACAAGACGTACACATGGTTATGCTGTAGAAAACTAAATATGGAATTTTAAAACGATTCCATGGAAAGGTAATGTAATAATTTCTATTGTGAATATGAAGTTCTGGGCTATATATTTCATAGGTTAGAAAATGTTCATAGTATATTCCTTGTTCTGTTTTTATTTCTTTTAAATTCAGTAATCGCGAGCGTGATGTCTTCGGAATTAATTGATTATGAGAACCCAACTCACATTTTCTGATTTAAACAAATGAATGCATTTCCAGATGATCTCATGACAATCTTATTTGACATTTTTGTTAATTCATTTGCAGGATAAAATACATTTTTACAAATTATTTTCTCACACAGGGTTGAGTTTAGCATTGAAGCTTTATTTAAATACAAATTGTAGCTTATGCTTCTGTACAAATCACATCATACAAATTCATATGAAATTTCATAGCAGTTATGTTTTCTTGTAAGACCAGGTTGCTTCATTTGCTAATAATGCTGTCAGTTTCCAATAAGAGTCATATTTTAACCAAAATAAATCCATATAACTTTATACAGCCCTGCTGATGTTAGCATCTTTGTTTTATTTTTCAGTATGTCTCGGGACCGATATGAAGCTGGCTTTACCCTCCAGTCTTGAGAATCATTATGAAATGCTCAGGCTGCTGTACACAGACTGCCAGGTGGTTCACGGTAACCTGGAGATCACACACCTGCAGGGAAATCCAGACCTCTCCTTCCTGCAGGTCTGTTGTGTGTTTCTCTACAGTGCATTTTATTACACAGCAGATGCATATTAAAGCATAGCCATTTCTACATTTATGTTTATTTTCCTTGCCATTGTGCAAATAATGACAGTGTCATTAATAATGACCATAGCATCTGTCTGAAAGTGGTGTCATGGCATAAACAAAACTTGGTGCACTTTTTAGTGAGACACGAAATACGTACCAAGTACATATCACGGCAGTAAAACTCTAACTAATTCCACACTTAATGCACTGTAGTGGTGAAGTGGTGAACCCTAATTTTTATTTACAAACCCGATTCCAAAAAAGTTGGGACACTAAACAAATTGTGAATAAAAACTGAATGCAATGGTGTGGAGATGGCAAATGTCAA
>JAUYWG010000046.1:4733971-4744648 GCA_034779775.1 Enteromius afrohamiltoni | reverse complement strand
TAAGAGCTCGCTCAAGTACTGAGGAGCTAAGCCATTCAGGGCTTTATAAGTAATTAACAAGATTTTAAAATCTATACCATGTTATATAGAATGTTGAATATTATGAGCAGGGCTTTTCCATTGTTTTAGTTTCAGACTTTGTATATATCATTAACTGCTAATGTCATACAATAGAATCTAGATTTTACATGCTGTTGTGGTTTTTAAACTCTTACTATTTTTCTATGCTTCTATGACCACAGGCAAGTGCGGGAGTTTGAGGATGGATTAAACTGTGTCCCTTGCCACTCAGAGTGTAAACTTGTCAACGACTCTGCCTCCTGTACAGGCCCAGTAAGATGTTAATACAGAAACAAATATATTAGCCTAACCCTACCTTTAAACCTACCCCTGACACAAAACATTCTGCAATTTTTGATATTTAGAAAACATTTTGTATGATTCAGAAGCTTGTGCTTCCTCATGGGTACCCAAAAAATTGTCCCAACAAGATAAAAAAAAATCTGGTATTACTGTCATTGTAGGGACGTTTGGTTTCCACAATGTAGGTAATATTAGACACACACACATACACTAATAACTAACCTTAATGTTGTAAAAATAACAAAAATGTACCATAAATTAGAAGCAAAAATCAAATGTATTGACATCAGATAATTTTTTTTACAATCTTAATATGAATTCAAGTTTAAACTGTGTTTCTTGTGCAGGGTCCAGAACACTGTAAGGAGTGTTTGCACTTTCAAGATGGAGATGTATGTGTCGAGCGCTGTCCCAGTGGAGTGAAAGAGGACCAGCACACTGTGTGGAAGTACTTCAATGCTACGGGACACTGTCTGCCCTGTGAGAATAACTGCACCGTCTCGTGAGTCCCTCGCTGAGCCCATGGATGTTTATATCAGCTCACGTGCAACTTTTAAGATTTCACATAATTTTTTTGCTTTGTGTTTTCCGTCAGGTGTCCACTGGATGATAGAGGATGCCCCATCCAAAAGAAAACTGGGTAAGACTTTATCAAATGTGTGTATTTATAATAATTGCTTGCATTAGTAGTGTAAACATCACTTTTAATTCTGCACAAGGTTCAAACAAACCTCTAATCTCAAATAATAACCTTTGAACCTTCAACAAATCCAAAAACTCATATGAAAATTCTGACTCAAGAACATTAACTCTTGAAAGGGTCAACTAAGTACCTCTTTTCTTATGGTGGACAACGAGGCAGAAAAATGTACTTACTGTGAAGGAGAGACTTTAGAAATATTTAAAGACTTGAATGTGTAATGTGTACGTGTTCCCGGTTCTGGCTGATCTAATTAATGCAGCCTAACAATCCTGTAACGTATTTGATTAATAAATGTGTATCAGTGTGTTATGTGTAACCCAGTGTCTTTAATCTAGATTTAAACTGACAGAGTGTGCCTGCCTCCCGAACGGTATTAGGTAAATTGTTCCAGAGTTTGGGTGCTAAATAGGAAAAAGATCTGCCACCTGCAGTAGATTTTGACATTCTAGGTATTACCAAATGGCCGGAGTTTTGAGAACGCAGCAGACACGGAGGACTTTAATGCGATGTTGAATAAGACAACGAGGCAGAAAAATGTATTTACTGTGAAGGAGAGACTTTAGAAATATTTTAAGACTTGAATATCATAGATTGTGTTTCACAAATGAAAAGGGTCATTTTATTTATTTATTTATTTTAGTATTTTACCTACTCATATAAAATCTCATTTTATTGGCCACATTCACATAGCAGCAGAACACAGTTGTTGAGTCCTAACACAGGGAGTGACCACCGCGTTCTGTAACGGAACTCACCTGGAAATGATTAGGACTAACAACCGTGTTCTCGGAGCACACACGTTGTGTGAACGGAACTGGACACGTCATTCACTGCTGAAGAGAGCCGCTCTGAAGCCCAAACGCGCGTCTACCGGGTGTTTTTGTGTGTGTTTTGGGTAACTTATAATGATGGAGAAATGAGCTGCGTGTCATATGAAAGTTTTATTAGATCTCGTCAGTTTTCCGCCAGAGCCGCTCTCGAGCATCCCTACTGGCAACTTAAAAAAGTAGAGGCTGTTACATCACAAACGACGTGAGTTTCAGCCAGAGCGTAACTTACATGCTAAAGCTTTTAAACAGCAGAAACATGACAGCAACCACTGTAAGATAATAAACACATGATTACGATACGATCTACAGTATATCTTTAGCTATAGATTGTACAGTCTTGCTTAAATCAAATTATCTGTTGCAAAACCCTGCAGGCCTGGGACAACAGTCGCAATCACAGTTGGTGGACTGTTTCTTTTTCTCATTTTGGTGGCACTGCTGGTGTTGTACCTGCGACGACAGAAACACCACAAAAGGAAAGAAACCATGAGGAGAATTCTACAAGAGCATGAGGTCAGAACTCTGCAGTATGTTTCATTTGCATGTAGACTGCTTTCGATCCTTATTTTATAACTAATTAATCACACTGTAACTTTTATAACTCAAACTTAGTTTTAAAGAGGATTTATTAAAACTAAGCTGCAAAAAACATTCATTCTCAACTTGTCCAGCTTTCTTTTGTCAACTAGATCAGTGCAGTAGGATTTGTCTGCCATCATTTACACAGCAAAGGGCCAATTCTAAGCCGGCATGTTGCAAGCTGTCAACAACATCCTCCTGTTGAATTGGTGGTTTCACCGTAGTCTCTTATTTTTTTCCTGAAGCTGGTGGAGCCCCTGACCCCGAGTGGAGCGATGCCAAACCAGGCTCAGATGCGTATTCTCAAGGAGACAGAGCTGAAGAAGCTCAGAGTGCTGGGTTCTGGAGCCTTTGGCACAGTCTATAAGGTCAGCTATCTGTTTCAATACCTCAACATCTCAATATGAGTTGTTCAGCTGGTACTCATAGCCCCAGAAATGTGTGACTTGCATTCTGTTACCTTAGCTCATGAACACATTTTTTATCCGATCACCTGAGCACAGAATGCAATTTGACTAATGCCTCTGGAGCTGTCTCAATACTAGTGCCTGTATAAAGTCAGAAGATTGGGAAAATATTAGTACTTTTATTACAATTATTTTTTGGGAAAAAAAACTGGCAAAGTAGAATGTTTTGGGGTGTTGTTGTTATGACATCTATTAGCTGTACACAAAGGAATTTAAACATTTAACCTCAAATTGAATTTCTTTACATCAGTGTTTCCCAAATGTTTTGTCAGCTGAACCTCTCAGACATTTCCCCTAAAATTTTATGTTAATATTTCAATAATTAAAAGCTGCAGTCCATATATTTTAGGTGGGTAGTGCTCTAGCATGACTCCTCAGCGAAGACTTATCTAATATTTTGATGTGTGGTGTTTTTTTCTCTGATGGTAACGTTAACAACATCAGCATTGCATATATATATATATATATGTATTGGCATTACATACACATTTTAGTTTTTAATCTAATCTCTAATTGTCATGCCAGAAATTATTTTATTCTTGAACTGTTTCTTTTTAAAATTCAAATTTTGTGTAATCCCACATAAGCTGTCTGTAATCAGATGCACATTTGAAACTATTACTTTAATTTTGGTAACTAACATGTGTTCATAAACACATAATTACAGTGATTACAATCTGCCATCAAAACTGTATAATATGTATGTATAATTATTTCAGGTGTTGCGAGTAAAGGTTAAACAATCACTTACAGCACCCTTACATGGGATATATATAATATAGCTATTCTAGCCCGGAAACTTTGTTTACAAGACTTAAAGTAATGGTGTGCTGGCATGGTTGAATTTTTAACCAAAAAAGCATGGACTGCAACATTATCAACATATAGTTTGATGTTGGTTAATGGTCACATGACATTAATTCAAATGTCTTATTTTTTATTTGATTTGGCTTTGTTAGTGGACTTTAACGTGGGTTCAAACATCTTTTTAGGAATCAAGTTATATTATTAATATGACATTTGATTGGACAATATGATATTTTTCATATAATGTGTAATAGTTAATATATAAAATTATATTGTAATTTTGTATTATTATAGTGTAATATTTAATATTAAATTATTATTATTAAAGTATTAGCATTAATATAATTCTAAGGATAAAAATGAAGACAAGTTTGCTGTTTAAAATTATTATTTTAAAATACTTAATTAATAATGCTTATAATTATTATTTTTTGCTGGTAATCAAGCTACTCCGAGACACTAAAAAACAAAATTGTATAATTGATTTCATTAAATTGATGTCTTGACTCTCACTAAGCCATATCTGAATTTATTTGTTTTCATCTTACATTTGTTATAATTAATTATTAGCTTCTCATCAACTTCACAAAATACCAGCAGGTGCCTCTTTCTGGGAAGCCTTGCTCTACGTTATCATTCTTAATGTAGTTTCACCGCATTCATTTTACCAGGGTATCTGGGCTCCTGACGGAGAGAATGTCAAGATCCCAGTAGCCATCAAAGTTTTGCGTGAGAACACCTCACCAAAAGCCAACAAAGAAATCTTGGATGTAAGTGTTCCTTACATTTCTGTATTTTACCATTATACATTTTTTTTATCTATGTGTGATTAATAATTATTGTAAGTGCTTATTGCCTACGAGGATATGCAACTTTTTTTGTATTATCATCTGTCCACAGGAGGCATATGTGATGGCGGGTGTATCGAGCCCATATGTTTGCCGTTTGTTAGGTATCTGTCTGACATCAACGGTTCAGTTGGTTACGCAGCTCATGCCATACGGTTGCTTATTGGACTATGTCAAAGAGAACAAGGACCGCATCGGTTCTCAGTACCTTCTTAACTGGTGTGTACAGATTGCTAAGGTAAGAATGTCACCTCCGCTGATATATTTATTTAATTTGCAGACCTTGTAGACAATTGAATTCACAAACTAAACCAAACCACGATTTTAAGTGTTAGATGGATTCACGGATGCTTTGCTAAAGAAATGGCACAAAATACACTACACATACATATCATTTTTATTTTGAGATGTGTAAAAATACTTTAGGATTCAATATGAAAGACCGCGCTGCCATAGGCTAGGTAATTCAGGTACATTTCATTTTGTGCTTATGTTCTCATTTGTGATTCTTTGTGTACCCAGGGAATGAGTTACCTTGAAGATGTCAGGCTGGTTCACAGAGACCTTGCAGCTAGGAATGTTCTGGTCAAAAACCCGAACCATGTGAAGATCACAGACTTCGGGCTTGCCAGATTGCTGGACATAGATGAGAAGGAGTACCACGCTGATGGGGGAAAGGTGTGTGTCTGCTGAAAGTGAATTTGGAAACAGTGTGTGGGAATCCATTACCCTGTGTTTATGGAGAATACGATTATGTGTATGCTTTAAATAGGTGCCTATCAAATGGATGGCACTTGAGTCCATATTGCACCGGAAGTTTACACACCAAAGTGACGTATGGAGCTACGGTCTGTATCCGCATGGGTTTACAGTTTGTCTGCTGTAACTGATAACCCTCTGGTTTAAAATAATCTTTGAGGCTTGGCTTTTTCCATCTCAGGGGTGACTGTGTGGGAGTTGATGACCTTTGGCATGAAGCCATATGACCTCATACCAGCGCGGGAAATTCCAGACCTACTGGAGAGGGGAGAGAGACTCCCCCAGCCGCTCATCTGTACCGAGGATGTATACATGATCATGGTCAAATGTTAGTGTTAATTTCTAACGATAATAAGGATTAGCATAGATGGACTAGTGTGTATACTTTTTACACACTGAAAGACAGAGACAATTAACATTCTGTGTTAATGGTAACGCTTTTTTAGCATTTACTATGTATTGAACATGTAGGTCATTTTTTTGACTGTATTACCCTGTGACAGGTTGGATGATCGATCCTGAGAGCCGACCACGATTTAAGGAGCTGGTGGATGAGTTCACCATCATGGCACGTGATCCCCCACGATATGTAGTCATTTTGGTGAGTGCATTTTTTTATATTTTCCTTCATGAACAATCAGAATAAAATAGGGCTGCAACTAATACCTACATTCAAAAGCAAATGTATATAATTTGCATATAATTATAGATGTTCTATTGATTATATTTTAGTAAAACTGGATATTCCACATCTTGCCCAGTTAAAAAAATGCTATAAATTAGGAAGAAATTGTGTATATATAAAGTATGTTGTGCAAAAATGTTTAAAAAAAAAATGAAATGCTGATATTCTCATGCATATCCTAGCATAGCCTATGTTATAATTTACTTAAAATACGTTAATTTCATACTAAGTATACTTCATTATAGATCCATTGTTATAGATCTATTAACATTAATTGACACATCACTTAATAGTTAATGATATAATAAATAATTAAACATTATTTGCTGTTTTTTTTTTACACAATACGCATTTCTTAAAATGTATGTCTACAATGTGTTTTAATATCACTATTAATAAGAATTGTAGGATCTCTGATTGTATAATAATATAAGTCTTTAAATGCAAAATTGATACTGTACAAGTCCATTAGTCATTCTAATTTAGCAGACATTTTTAAGTATTCCGGTATACCAGTACAAGTGTAGATTATTTTTATTAGGTACATAGATATGTAAATGTATTTATTTTTAGTATACTTAGAAAATAAAAAGTATTTCAAATATATTTTAGTATATTTATTTCCATTAGTGTAGTGCGGACTGAGTAATAATGAGGTTTGTTATTTATTATTTGTATTTAATAATCATGTCCTTTTGCAGCAGTGTTTTCAAACAGACATAGATTGTGCTGGTTTTCTGCTTTTTTCAGAATGAGGATCAAATGAGTCTGTCAAGTCCTGTTGATAGTGAGTTTTTCCGCACACTGCTGGCAGAAGAGGGGGGGAATGTGAAAGAGTTACTGGATGCAGAGGAATACCTGGTTCCTCAGCCTGGTGGCATCTTCAACACACAAGGAGAAATGAGAGCCAACGGCCCCAGCAGACACCACTCTCACCGGGTCAGAGACGATTAACAGAATAACAATATACTATAATAGATCATAATTATGTATGCCTTCGTATTGTTTCAAACTTACTTTTCTTCAGTTGAACTCAAAATGAGAAGTTTTAAAGAATGTAGTGACCAGGGGCTGGGAGTGGAAATCAGTAGTTGAACTACTACATATAGTAGGGGTGTCCTCAAATAGTCGACGAGTCGATGCATCGATTCGAGGAGCCTGATTCGACCCCCAATGTCTCAGTCGAATATTTGCGGGGTGTGATAATCAAACCATTTGACTATATGGGGGTGCTCAATGTCAATTTCACATAGAACTACCGATTTTCTCCCAATATGTTAATATACAGCCAAACATTAAAATAACCCTGCAAATAAGAATCTGAACAGAAAGAAGCTTTAAATAAATATTTGAACCTGCGTGAATATATCCAACCACCCCTATAGATTTAAATTTCATTTTATTTTCTATAATTCGTGACTGACAGAGGTGCATCTGGCGGCAGAGATTTAAATCTTTAACGAGACTCAAATTGAGGCAGAGTGAAAGATTGGTTTTCCATCAGGTAGGGTACTTCGTGCAGATAGCCTACAAGTCGTAATATTAACGTAATAACAAAGCCTATTCTATGATAGAAATAAAATCCCACTGACTAAAATCCTGCTATCCTGCTTCATTCTACTGATCATTTTCAGCATGCGCAGCTCAAAACAGAAATGCAGAACGTTAATAAATATTGTCATATACATAACCTTATAAAGAAAGCACTACTTAGATTATGTTTAATCTTTTAATGGAAACATCAACATTTTTTTACTCCATTTTTATCTGCGAGGCATCTGTTACACATTTTTCCTGTGTATTAACATCAGTAATGGTGATTGTTGAATGACTGACATGACTCTTTTTTTGCCACGCCCCCAATTATATGGTTCGGCTATCAGTCGACTATTGGCAAGATTTGAAAATTCCGAATCGACTGTGAAAATCCTTAATCAGGGACAGCCCTAACATGTAGTTGAGGTAGCAGTGTCTATGTTAAAATCCACTAAAATATAAAATTAGCATAAAAGCTATGATTTAAACAACTTCTACATCTTGGCAAATATAAAATGTTTCATAAAAATGATTAACCACAAATTTTAGCCTAATAAATGATTATGTATGTTAAATATGACGGGCTGAAGGAAGACGGGCTGAATGTTTGAATGAAAATGCAAATTCACTCTCTAACGTTAGGTGGCGCTTATGGAAAAGCTGAAATAAAGCGTTAATCGTCATTACACAAAGCAGTGCTGCGCTTATAAACATTACACTAGGCTTCATACAGCCTAGTGTAATGCAGCCAGCCAGAGGTAATATGTCTTGTGTATCTAGAAGCTTTGTCATTTGTGTATGCTTCAGGTTAAGCAGTCCCTAAACTGTCCTATTTTAACAATCATTCAACTATTTTTCGTTTTTCTTCTCCAGAGTACAGATCAAGGGTTAGAGGTGGATGGTATGCCAAGCGGGAGGGAATTGTACTCTTCCGTCAGCACACTGGGACAAAGTCAATACCCAACTCTTCCTGTGAGGGCGTCAGTAAATGGCATGTGGCCTGGTACACAATACCCATCTCTGGTACGGAGCATATCCCACCGTTCAGCTGGAGGCCAGTCAGACTCAGTTTTTTTGGACGGTTATGTGGAGGACAATGACCCTCCATCCAGTCCTTGTCGCTATTCTAAAGACCCCACCATGCCCAATGGCATAGATGGAGAGCTGGAGACTGATGGTCCTATCAGCTTCATGTCGCACACACTGCCACGTGGAGCACAAACACAGCCTGGTGAGTGACAAACATCATTTGCATATATATATATATATATATATGAGTACATATACATCATTAGTTATGTTTCCACCCAACTATTTGTATGCACATTTTGGGATATTGTATAAAAATAGCTGGATGGAAATGCAGAGATGCACATAAATTCTAAAAACTGCTCAACTCAGTAAGATAAATTGCGGTAAGAAAACATGTCCGTAATGGACACACACAATGGATTTTTGACATTAACATAAATCCTTAATGCATATCAAAAATGACATGTGACTTTGTTGTGGGACAGCATAGAACTGGACCAACCAATGGACTGATCTCAACAGGATAATTTGACTCTACATTGTTGTTGATAAATATATATTTTTTCCCCTAAAAAACGCATTACATTACAGATGTACTGTAAAAGCTGTCATTTCACATTGACTTAAACACGTTTAACATAATGATTTCTACTCAGTGTCTTTAAATATTACTCTTACTCTTTGACTGCAGAGTACGTGAACCAGGACGTTGCATGTGAGCGTCCCAGCACCCTTCCACGCAAAGCGAGTGAAAGGAGATTAATTAACGGCCTTTATACAGGGAACAATGTGGAAAACCCAGAGTACCTGGTGCCAATGCGCAACATCTCCCCCATTTCACCCGCCTTCGACAACCCCTACTATTATGATCTCGCAGCTAAAGCTCAGGCAGTGGCAAGAGCGTCCATAAACGGAGGTACAACTCACAGGCAGCCCAATGGCTACATGACCCCCACAGCAGAAAACCCAGAGTACCTGGGTTTAGCAGAGACATGGAGCGGTCAGATGGAGTATACCTGAGAGGAAGCGTTCGGTACAGTTTGAGTGCAAGCGTGAGCGATTAGCTTATGTGTGCGTGTGGGTGTGCGAGTGAGAGTGTAAAAGACGTATTTTGTGAAGGACATTCTAAATCGGAATGGTTTCTCATGGCTTTCTAACTAAATCATTCTATGTAGCATTCTGTACTGGAGTTGGAACTTGAAGATGGATGCATTTCCAGTCTACGCCAAAAAGTCAGTCATCTGACAAATACATAGTACGTTGTTTTTTTTAAGACTGTTTGAATGATGTTAACACTGGATAACAGTAAGGACTATTTTTGCTTTTTTCATCTCATGAAACGTTACCTTTTATGGAGATTTAATTCAATTCCAAGGCAGGGCCATACACACTGTTTTTCAGAGCGCTGCGTGAGCTGGGCACAATCAAAGCTGCTCTGTTCTGCGTGTAACGGCCCTGGGTGAGCAGCTACAGTGCCAGCAAATGAAAGACTGACATTATTGCCGTACAAAACAGATGTTGCGTGTTCAGCGACGTTAACTGGCCTTGAAGATTCATCAACATTTCTTATCTGTGACATATCCAGGTTTTCTTATTTGTTTGGGTGTTTCAGCATTGACTATCTTCATTATGGGCTGGGTAACAGTTGTACAGATGTATATGTAAAGCAACAGGTGTCCAGGTCATATTGCACCCTGATTAAAATTTTGTGCATAAAGAAAATTTTAAGATTTTTGCTTAAGATTATTCTTCTTACAATTAATTGCATTTCCTCACCCCAGAATCTCAATAGTGTACGTATTATAAACTGTTGTTCAAAAGTTTGGATTAATACTTTTATTTAGCAAGGTTGCATTTTCTTAGTTTATACTATAAAAAAGGTTTCTTGAGCATATTAGAATCATTTCTTAAGGATTTTGTAAGACTAAAGAGTAGAGTAATGATGATGACAATTCAGCGTTGCCATCACAGGAATAAACTACATTTTAAAATGAGTGCTGTCAAATAATTGCTCGCAGTTAATTGCGTATAAAATAAAAGCTTGCATAATATATGTGTGTTTCGTGTG
>JAUYWG010000046.1:4719700-4733871 GCA_034779775.1 Enteromius afrohamiltoni | reverse complement strand
ACACACATACAGTTTATATTTTGAAAATATTTACGTCCATATTTGTACTCGTATAATTTGTCTCATAAATAAATGTTTATAATATATAAAAATAAAAATGTTCTGAAATATATATATGCATGTGTGTGTAAACATAGTATACACAACACACATACATATTATGCAAATAAAAACTTTTATTTTGGATTCGATTAATCAAAATGAATTGTTTGATAGCACTAATTGATACAGAACAGTTCAAATACGTTAAGCCTAAAATATTCTAAACTTTTGAACGTAATGTTTGTGTGTATATACAGTATCATTTTTATCATGCATGAATGGAGGACCTCTTAATTAAAATAAATGTCATGATGCAAAATGGCTTATTGGTACTGGTAAAAAAAAAAAATTGTAACAAATATTGTTTGTTTTGGTCCTTTTTGTTTTTTTGATAAAATATGACCTGGATATATCTTGAGGTAAATATGTTTATTATGAGTTTATCTAATGGAATTTCTTCTTTGCAGTGATGAATACAATGTGGTTTTAACTCATGTGAAGAGGCCCTTACTATCAGAACGACTGGTTTATTCATAATAAGATGTTGAAATCTATGTTTAACCCCAGATGTGATCATTTGAAGTGCACAACGTCTATCGTGATAATTTTATAAGAACTTCTTTTAGGCATGACACATCCTACTCATTTAAATTTGCCTCACATGATTGCAGAAAGTCGGCTAACACTAAACACAGTGTTGTGGAGTAAATACTTCATGTTTAAGAATGTGGTCTGATTTCCATATATTAGCAGCTGTGGCCTCCGGCTGGCCGAACACCCCTTCAATGCCTCCATTGTTCCAAATGACAACGTGTGCCTTTTGTTAACTACCCGACTCCAGCATCCAGTTAATATGTCACTTCTTTGAGGAAAGACGTGAATGTTTTGTCCTTGCCATGTCAATACGAATTCTTTGGTGTCATTTCAAACATTATGCGGTTATTTTCACTAAACCAGATCTTAAATACCAGACGTTTGGAAATCTATCAGGCTTGATTGTTGATTTTCCTGAATATTAAATGAATGCTTCGGCTTTGGGAGTGTGTGACGCGGTAGTCGCAGATAATGAACCTCGAGTGAATGGAGTCACTGGAGTGAGAGAGTGATATTATGTGTGCTAATAGACGTCAGCTCAAACAATGACGTGATTGTTTTTCACAGTAAGGGATGGGGGAAAAAATGTTTGTTGAATTTCTTCCTTGTTTCTGCAACATATTCTACATAGTTTTTTTGGTCCAGCTATTGGTTCATTTAATAGTAATCCAACGGAGAGACCAACTACTGATGCAGAAATAGCACACCGCCCCTTTGACAGTCTTTTAGTTGCCTTCTTTTGCTATGTGATGTTATATTGGCATGTTAACTTTTCCCAAGATGCATAGGACGATTATCCACATTTTCTTTTTAGATGTAAAACACCCATTTACAGTCACAATGTTTGACGCATTTAGCACCGACTGTAGTTTTGTAATGACATATATCAGCATTCATGCCAGCCAAAATTATTTCAGCATCCAAAGTCTATGCAACCACATCGAAGGAACTTTAAAATCTGTTATTGCCATGATTTTAACAAAATATACACAGTTTGAATGTTTAATATTGAATGTTGTACTTTTTATATGCATAATTGTCCAAATCTCAGCTCGTGGTTGAATGGTAGAGTTGAGTTTGATATAATATTGCTTTTTCCTGTGAGCCAACAAGTTTGATTGTAAATATACTGTATACAATAACTGACTCGATGCACTGTGGTCTGTACACTCCGCTTTAAAAGCTCTAATGGTGCCAGTTTGCAAAAATCTTTTGAGAGATATTTTAAACAGTGCTTCTGGGTAACCAAACTTGTGCCAAGTGGCTTATTAGTGTTTCTATATTACTGATAATGACGTACATTTTGTTGCCTACAACTGGGGTTAACAATTTCACATGCTTTTTATGTTAATCTACAAAAAGCTTTTTGTGCGATAATAGAATTAAATGAGATCAGAGATAAACTACAATCCATGTGATTTCATGGCATCATCTGCTTCTTGTGGCATTTGGATTTGGAATATTAGGTAACATGACTGGATGCTTTAGGACGTTAATGAATCGACGTCAGTATACAGTAACATGTCCTATTTAATATTCATAAGCTATATTCATTCTTCTGTTAGTGTTATATATGCTTAGTAAGCCTTGGCTTACATTTTCAAAAGATCACTGTTCATAAGTTGCCAGTTCTACATATAAGTCTTGAGTTAAAAATGCTTTAGGGGGGAAAAAAACGTTTTGATTCATATTTTGATATACAGATAAATATACTGTAGAATATACAGATGATGTATCAGAACTCAAAACTGAAAAAAGTCCAAAAATAGCATTTATTCATCTAATTTTTCTCGATCTGAAATCTGTGACCTGTGATGAACACACGAACACCTGGCTATCAAGTCACGAAATGAGGAAGTAGAGACCAAGAAGATAATATTCATGTTTAATGATAACAGCAAGTCAAGGGATGCCGTTCCAGTCATATATCGTTAGCAAACAGTGCCACATAGAGGTCAGTGTTTAGCAGACACTGATACCATATTCCTGTAATAAAAAAAAAAGTTAATATAAAAATGCAAAGCTTAAAAATAGGTTTGCAGCTAAATGTAGGTTTAAATCTTGCATTTTAATTTATTTGCTATTTTTTACTACACACACACACATATATATATATATATATATCAAGGTGCAACTATCCAAAACAACAGCACCTTAGCAACCATCCATAATATATAAATACCAACTACTAAGTACAGTATATTAACTGACAAATACCTATCCAGAACACCCTAGCAACTTCATAGCAACACTATCAACCAATCAGAATACCAGACCAACACCTTAGCAACCACCCAGAACAACCTAACACCTTAGCAGCCAAACAGAAAACCTTAATATGTAACAATGCATAGCTACACCCTAGTAACCATCCAAAACACCCTAGCAACAGCATAGCAACATAACAACAACTTGGCAACCAGCCAGAACACTCTAACAAGTAGCAACTGCACAGCAAAGCCATAGCAACCACCCAGATTACCTAAAAATACTTAAAACTTGATACATTCAAACCGTTTTTTTTAAACAGATGTTTTAAAATATTACCTGATAAACAGATAAGCCCAGCACCCAAAATAGCCTTATTTCTCTTTTAATTTGAAATTTTCAGTAATTTAATGCAACATTTCATTTGGCTTTTTAAAACACATTCTCTAAAGACACCAGTCTCGACTACAAAACAGGATTAAACATTGTTTTAATTACAGTAAATACACAGAATCCTGCAGACATTCATCTTGAGTTGTGGCTTTTGTAGGATTTTGTCCTTGAGTATTCGTATTTAAATGTTTGTTATCTGCCTTTGTTTGCACAAAATTGAAAATCTTGAGTTTTTATGCTGGTTTATAAGGCTTGTCCTTACTGATGAGCAGCAAGATTTGCATGGTCTTCCTAACATCTACAACACAATAAAGCTGGTGACATCAGCAGGGTTGATTGTGATTGTGTCTTGATGTGTTCTCATTGTTCTGATACAATAAGCCAGTAGATGGTGTGTTGTGATTTTAGCTGAACGGTAAGGCAGGGTCAGACATGTGTTTGGGAATCTCTTCCAGGAGTGATGAAGTGTCCAGGTTGCCAGGCAATGAGGGAAAGTGGAGGGTTGAAGAGAGACGTGATGCATCTATCAAAATGGGCTGAAGGGCTGGGGTTGAAACAGCATTCGTTTCCAGTTTATCAGGTACGCAGTCGTCGGATGCAGTTCCCATGTGAACACCACTGGACAAAGAACCCTGGGAATTTGACTTGAATATGGAATCTGGCTGGGCTGAACTCTGGAAACACAGAGTTAAAGAGTTAAGTTGTTTTGTAACCAATAACCTATCAACTCTGATCTTTCCTATCATAATAAAGGCAATTTTTTTTACCTGATTATGTTCAAGATCACAGCATTTTTACCTGAATGGGGGTATTTCTGCTGTCCAGCTGAATGTTTTGGATCGGGTACATGCTGTGAGGTACCGGTGGGCTGCTTCTGTACAGCATAGCAGGGTCAGGAGTGTGGATCTCAGGTAATACAGTGCTATATGCTGGGGGCACTGGAGCAATCTGCCGCTGGAGAAGCTGAAGGATCACATTGATGTCTGCTGTCATTCTGGTCTCCAGTCTGGGAGAAACAGAGCAGAAAACTGCAGCCTTTAAGTAGCTGTTTGCTTGAAACCTTCATCCATTCAAATATTAAGTGACAGTGCCTGGTCACGGTACATGTGCCAATAGAATGAAAAGTCATCGTCAACAAAATGTTCTTCATTCTTTATAAATGACAACTGAATTGTCAGTTTTAGTTAAAGTGTTAGCACCATCTACCTATTGAGCTGGCTCTGCAGGAGCTCCAGTCTGGACTCAAGTTCACTGGGTTGATGCTCATAGAGGAATGAGGTCCGGACAGATAGGGGGCACTGAGTCGTCTGGTGGTCAGGCCAGTAATGGTACAATCCAGATGGAGCTTGTATTAGGAGGAGATATTGAATAATAACAATCCAACAACTCAAGGAATGCATTCGGAATTACAGTATGTCATTTAATGTTCAGGTTTGTGAGATTTTAAAGGTTCACTTTTTTAAAAGTCAAAATGTGATTCATTTTTAGACCATCCTGGAAATTTGCCTCACCTTGGTTCCCTCAACAAAAACCTATTAGAATTTGCTCACTGGATTTTGAATTATTATAGAAAATTAGCTCTGTCACCAACAAAAGTTTATGATTCTTGTTTTGTTGATGTTTTGTTCACCATGAAGGTAAAATGTTATTAATTTTGAGGCCTAAATGTAATCGTCAGAAGTAAAAAGCTAAAATGTACAATGGTTGGATGACGTCAACATAAGCACAATTAAACTTCCAACAACTCTTACAGATATCTTTATTTATCTTTCAGATAAATTTTTTTTTTTAATTTTTACCGATTTTACTCATATATTTTATGTTGAGTCTGTGTTAAAAAGGGACCTTTAAGTTCAGGATGATGGAACTGGAACTTGTTTTTGGGTTTTGGCCTACAGCAATATATCATCCTTGCAGTACACCAGATTAAGGACCGAGATTTTACATTTTTGTGATGCTGCATTCACACTGATAGATATCATTATAACGTCCAGGATCAAAGCAAAATGCAAAAAAAATAAAAAATTCACAGTGCACCTTTACATATCTCTTGAAGCTTTTGAGCATATGTTACTGCAAATATTTAAATAGATACTATATACCCACCCAAATGCCTCATATGCAAGCCAGGCTCTCCGCTGACCCCAGAGGCACCTCGCAGTGGTATTAGTCTCACAACAGGAGAGGGGTAGTCGAGTCGATCTGCGTCCGAGGTGTACAGCTCACAGTGGCTGACGGGAGACTTCCTGAGGTCTTCACTGGACTGTAATGTAGAGCTTCCACAGCTACACAGCTCCTCCCAGTGCATGTGAGCGCTTGTAGAATGATGGCGACCCAGGGCCGAACACATCCGAGATGGGTATGAGTCGTTCTGGTCCATTCCATCTTAAATAGCAAGACAAGCACAATGATAAATAAAAAGTTGTGTGTTGAGTCGATCTATTTCCTGAATTCATCCCTTTTTTAAATTAAGAAATAAATTAATATATTTAACATGTTTTTAACTAATTTATTCACTGTACTGTAGTCAAGCATTAATCAAGCCTCAAAAAAAGGCTAGATGTGAACTACGGCAACCTGTGAATAACATTACAATTTTTGGCTAAATTTAGCAACCGTTTATTATAAAAAGTTCTCACCTGGCCTATTGCGTCTGTCTAGTGAGTTTTGGTGTCGTATGCCATTCATATGGAATCCACATTCCAAATTTTCACTGGTCATCATCTGATCAGCCTGATTACACAACAGTTAAAACAATGTTTACTGTAACAAGACTTCACTACAGAACATAGCATTTTTTTATTCAAATTTGTAGTTAATAAGGCAATTCATTGTTACAGTCATAATAAAGATCTATTTCATAACAGTATTCAAGAATCAGTGAGGGATATGTATACGTAAATGTTTGTGGGATTTACACACATCTCGTAGGTTAAAGGTGATTTCTAGGTTCCTCCAAAAGCTCTCGCCAAATGCAGGGTACATGTCCAGCACCTCTAGGAGGTCGTCTCTTTGAATACGGTGAAGATCACAGTATGTAAGTGCAGTAACATCAGCGTTACTGCAACCAGGATCTGTATACAGATTTATAGGCTCGCCAAAGACATCATTCTTCCCTGTATGTTAAACAGGAAGTAGTTTTTATTAGGCCTTAAAAAAGACAATCAATCTAAAAATCAATCAGTGGATGAGGCAGTGCTTTGCTGGGGTTCCATTTTAATCTCACCCAGGATGGCAAGCACAATGTTATGTTGCGACACTTGAATAGAGCCGCGGGAGATGAAGTGGAGAGCTTTGATCACGTCGCCGTGGTGATAGAGGGTGTCTCCAGGTGGGGAGTGGGTGGTTTTGAAGTGCACGGCTAGAGCTCTCAGACAGGCTTTACTCGCCCCTCTGAACACCTTACAGTTCTGCAGCAGACTACGATTTAGATGCAAGCAAATATCAGCTTGCAAACACTCAGGAAAACCTTTCAGGACCTATAATTAGAAAAATGGCACAATTGGGTTTCTGTTATGCAGATTAATTTATAACATAGATAGGAATGATGAAGAATTTTGGCTCAGGTATGTGGACCTACTGCATTCATATCAATGCCGTTGGTGTAGGACCAGGCGTGCTGGAAATATTCCTCCAGTCTCTGCCTCAGTTCTCCAGGTATCTGATGGAAGCGGATGAACTCTTTGACCCGCAGCATCTGGGTGTGATAGCGTGCTGTTCCTGAATAAAGCCTCTGAATTATTGCAGAGACATTCCCGAATATGCTGGCGTACATGAGAGCTAAGAAAAAGTCAAGCGAGGATATTTAGTCAACACCACTATTTTTTGAGATGGAAATAACAGGAGAACTATGTAAATGAGTAAATGAATATGAAATAAAATATTGGGGGGAAAAAAACATTGGCACAGAAATTACAACAATCTTTATACAGTGACTTACAGCCAATGAGCATGACACAGATCGAGAAAATCTTCTCCGAGTTAGTGTTTGGAGAGATATTCCCAAAGCCCACGCTCGTCAGACTACTGAAGGTGAAATAGAGTGCAGTGACGTATTTATCCTGAACCGAGGGTCCTGAGCTGGCATCACTGTCATTGTAATGCTTCCCCAGTTGATCGGCCAGGTTATCCAGCCAGCCTGTCTTCATGTAAGGCCTCTCCACATGACCAATGGCATACCAGATGCACGCCAACCAATGAGCAATCAGCACAAAGGTGCACATGAGCAAGAAGAGAACTGCAGCTCCATACTCTGAATATCGATCTAATTTTCTGGCAACCCGGACCAAGCGTAGCAGACGGGCTGTCTTCAGCAGACCGATGAGAGTGGCCGTCGTCTGCAGATTGGATGATGGGAGGACGAAGAAAGAATAGTATCTGATAAATTTCAGGATGATATGACACATATAAAATTATTATTAAACACTGTATTAGGCGAATAATTTTGTTTTAGTATTAATCAATTCCAGTAAGCGAAATTAATATGTCTGAATACATGTTGGATACATGCAGATTAGAGCTGGGTAATAATATAATTTACATTTTGCAACAATACAAGCAATACTATACTGTATATTCCTTATACAGTGTATAACACACACACACACACACATATGTTCAGTATATATGTGTATACTGTATGCAGAAAAAGTTGAACATACTTGAACAAGTCAGAAATCCTAGATAGACTCATGCATTACTAGCTTTTTAAGTCTAAATATTACTAGCCAAGGAAGGGTCTGTAGTTTAATATACCTCATCTGATCCAGATCTGAAGATGAGCAAATCAAATGGAATTGCGGCTACCATGTCAATGAGAAACCAGCCTTTGATATAGTGGATGGCGATGAGCTTGGGATGGGTCACTACCTCATCGTTACGATTCACGTATGTCGTCCTGAAAGTAATAATGATGTCTATGATGAAGAGAACATCCACTATCACATCTACTACATTTAAAGGGTTACAAGTGTAACCACAGGTGTGTCTGTTCTCCTGCTCCAGCTCATTGAGGAGGAAAGCAGCCGAGTACGGAGTAAAGACTGCTGTATAGAGCACTAGCAGAAGAATGATCCAGTCCCACACGGCTTTAAAAGGACTGTAGTGCAGCATGATCCACTTGTGGACGTCTGGAGCCTGAAGCTTGTACTCGGGCAAAACATCGGCACCTAGAGACAGAACCTGAGTGTGGAAAGAGATGGTTACAAGTTGATTGCCAAGAATTTATAACATATGGTAATATGTTGGGTGCTTTTGCTCTAAGCTCAACAAGAAAGAATCAGCTGGGATCTGTTCTGTTAGCCTGCTCCTATCTATGCTATGCTGCTTGGATGGGCAGAGAATGTTTACCCAGAACAGAACCATTCCCCCAGCCTAAAAACGTATGCTAATCGTTGACAATAATGGTCCTGACAAAAGTTGTAACATTATTATGAATGAATGAAAATGAACCTTGTTGAAAAAGGTTTGGTTAGGTAGGTTTTAAAGCTTGGAGGCTGGTTTGAGTCGGTTTACGCTGGTCCTTGGCTGGTAATGCCATGGTCCTATGCTGGTCCTGAGGACGAATTACTTTCTTCAAAAGGTAAATTGGTAAATTTTCCAACAATCCAATCAATTTTCCCATTTCAGAAGCTGTTTCACTTGGATATACGTCACACTAAGAAAAAAAGGAATATCTCAACTTCTGTTTCATGCCGACTTTAATGCTACTCTGAGCCTGCTCAAATGTGACATTTTTGTGTTGTTTTTGAAAACAGAGATGAAAATAAGCAATGATTAGCACAAATGAATTTGGGTAGCTTGGCACATAACAATCCAAACATGTAGTGTGTATACTGTTTATCTTCAACTACACAACGATACTCCACAGTTTTGGACCAGGGGCTACAGGAGTTATGGATTTTTGGTATTGCACTGAGGGTTCATGTCTCTGTCCTAACGATCTTTCCATGAGTTTTTGGCTATATTGTTTTCCACATGACACCTGCCATGATTACTCCGACATCCACTTTGAAGTGCTTAATGCTTATTTAAGTTTTTTTTTTTACAACATTTGGATGTGAGAAGACCAGAATTTTTGCATGAATTTTTGTAAAATGTAAATTTTTACACACATAAAAATGAGGTATGAATTACATACAAACAAAATTATATTCAGCTAAACTAATGAGTGTAATTCTAAGATAGAAGCACCAACAATGTATCTTACCTGGGTGACCTTCTCTGTCACGTTCTGTGTGCGCTCCTTCACTCTTGGAGTAACAAGCTCGATGTTGCAGGCTGCTGTGGAGTGATTGGATGTTCTGGGTCGACGCAGGTTTAAATTGAAGGAAGAAAATTGGTTAAAAGCTTTCATCCGCTCAGAGGTGGAGGTAGAGTTCCACAAACTGGACTTCAAGTCTTTATAATGGAAGAAAAAAAAAAGGATTAGAATTCAGAGCAGTGTTTAATTGCATTACATTTTACAAAATGTATATTATTTTATACATTTTATATATATATATATATATATATATATATATACGTATATATATATTTTACAGTAATACTTCATAAAATAATGCTTACTAATTTATATAACTTATATAAAATATAATAAAAAGAAACTGAATTCTTTTTCAGTTTAAAAAATGAATTCTATCAGGGGACAAAATGGTTCATTCAAGTATCATATTTTTCTCAAATGTTTCTACAGAAGTAAAAATACAGTAGAAATATGTGTTAATAAACACTTATACCCCCAGTTTCACAGACAAGGCTTAAGCTAGTCCCAGACTAAATTCCATGTTTGAGCGGTCTCAGATGAAAATATCTTGCTCTGAGATATCTTAAAACATGTCAGTGTCATGGTTCTGTGTTAAGATGCACACTTGTAATATTTTCTTATGAGGCATTTTTGTAAAAGTTGCTTAATTTAACTAATGCCTGGTCCTGGCTTAAGCTAAGCCGTGTTTGTGAAACCGGTTCATAGTAACATTAATGTAGATAGCACTGCTCAGATAAAAAAATCTTGGAAGCATTTGATGAGAGATGCTTGAAACGCTGACTGTTGTTAGGCTTGGGTATCTTTACAATCAAATACCATTTTGATGAATTATTACAACAAAATTCTATAGGATACACATAATATTACTGGGGTCTTATTTTAAGGAGAAACATTTGAGAAGCAGGAAACCTCTTTGATCTCCTTTTAATCTCTTTGTCGTCCAGGAGAAACAATAGTTGTGATAATAAGGAGATATCTCTATTTTTTCTATATCATATGAAATGACCTATAAACAAATAAATACATTTCTTAATTTGTGTGTGAAGATCCAGACTGGTTCTCTTTACTAAAGAAAATCTACTGCCCTGTAAACCATATCGTTGCTATTTGTCAAGTATTGTGTTATTTAAAAGGTTACCTTCTCATCGAATAATATCAGAACAATAACATCATCCACTCATAAAAAAGTAAATCCTTCAACGCAAATTCCTGGTACGCAAAACATGAAGTAGCTTCCAAAATCCAACCAAAAAATTTCACAAAATCACACATTTCAAAAACATAAGGATTTTTTTTTGCAAATGTCCCGTCCTGATGCGATTTAAATTCCTTGTGTAGTCTTGTTCTTAATCAGCTCTCCTGACGTTCTGATGAAAACCAATTTTTACAATTTCCTGTTTGAGGTCATCACAATTGTCAATTGGCAGGTTTCTTCGTTTTCAAAAACTCCATAAAATCCACTGCAAACCCTTTAAAGAAACATTGTCTTTGCGTGTGAATGCTTCTCTTACGTCAGTGTTGGGGTCTCCATCCTTGGTTTTTGTTCTGCATCTGACCTTAACTGAGACACCGCACACTACAGTATGTTATATAATAAACTCTCTCTTACCATGAAAGTGCTGCATTCTGTCCGTTCTTCCTGAGTTTCCCGCCAGGGCAATCTGTTACAGGCCCAGCTTCACATAGTACATAATACAAATGCCCTTCCTGTACAAACAGATTGAAAAGTCTGATAGGGTCGTCCTCTTTTGACTCGACCCAGAACATTGACAAACAAACCCTCACGTGGACAAAACCCCATCCGTGTGAACCAGACAGCTGCTGCAATGGAGAAAACTCTTAAACCAATCAATTACATCACAATCAAACGTGTTCATGAAGGCACAGTTATTTCTTATTGGCATTTTCAGACTGTTGAATCAACACAGCGCTTCTGCCCTCAGGACTAACCTCTTAAGAGAAGAAAAATGAATATGTCAATGGGAACAAATGTGGATGAACTCGAGGCCTGTACATAGATTTATTATGAATTATCCATAGGTCAATGACTAAAGACAGGAAGTGGGCTTGATCTATCAAACAGGCTTTTATGAGAACTGACTGACCTAAAGCCATGACATTGGCTATGTACGGGATGTCTGTATTAATATATGTTTCAAATGCGTACGTGTTTAAATCCTGCTGGGACATTTGTGTTTTTGAGTTGGCAACAGGTGCATTAAAGTCAATTTGGTCAGATGGTGATGTATTTTATCCCCATTAAGAAAAATAAATAAATAAAAATTGAGCATAAAAAAACAACAACAACTAAACTTTACTTCTTATTGTGGGTTTTGGGAGTGCAATACAACAGGCTGCCATGCATGGAAGGTCAAAAAAACGCTTTCATTTTCTTGTTATTTTAACTGTATTAACCCAACGATTCATTTTTCCAAATTTTTCTGGTGATTTCATTTAAAGCAGTGTTTGTGAGCTTTTAACGCTCCAATATCAGCACCTATTGGCATTGGCAATTAATGAATTTGCATTTTCATTCAGATCAGTGTGAAGAGACCAACAAGCGGGCAGGCAATATGCTAATGTTTCATTTTGATGTAAAAAAGAAACGGCTTGGGATTCGTTTTAAAAATGACTCGTTGCAATGACTCCAAATCAACACTTTCTTCAGTAACTTTATACACGGTACACTTTTAGATACTAATTTAGCAGGATATTTTCAATCACTTTAAGTGACACCACTTTTTTTCAATTACGTTACCACACTTAGTGAAAGGTCATTTTCAAAAATCTATAATGGGGCACTTTAACCAATTGGCTGTTTACTAGTAAACACATATTCTACATTCCTAATCCAACCCAATACCTAAACTTAACAGCTACCTTACTAACTATAGATATTTATACAGAAAATACACAGCTGGTATGTAATATTTTTCCTTTTTAGATAAGGAGTAATATTTGACCTGATTTTATTTTTTCTAAGCGTATCAAAACACAAACCTCAATATTTAATTTACTTCAGTTGCATTATTTGCAATAATATCTACTGAACAACTGAAACAGTTATGAAACTACTACACACACAAAAAAAGATAGCGGTAAGCGCTCTGCTAGAATTCATTTTAAATAATTGCCTGGTGATGATGTTAGATTTTTATTTGATTTTATTCAGAGGGGTTTTCCCCTATGTTCACTGGTGTTAGAATTTTTAAGTATAGCTCATCAAAATCATATTAAGTATACATTTTAAAACAACATATTGCTACATTGTCTGCTGAGGTAAATCAAATGTTTAAATATTTTAAACGTTTAAAAGAGCAATTCAGCCTGGGTTTTTTCTCTCTAGAATTTCCTCCCCATTAGTGCAAAATGCTAATCAAAGTAATACACATCTATTATTAACGTATCCACTTTATTGCCATGAGGAAGATAATTATTTATTTATCATCACACAAAAACTCCAAGTGAAGTCCAATACATTTTGGCCAAGCAGGTCCATTTCTTCCAGTTGCCCTTAAGGCACGTAGATCATATTAGTCCATCTATCTGTGTGCTCTTCTGACTTATTGTGAGCTCTAGGTCTGTGCATGGATGTTATCCCATACCCGAACCACATCAGGGCAGTCACTGAGAGCCTCCAGCAGGGTGGACGCAGTCTCTAGCTGAGTCTGAGTCAGGAGAGACGGGGTGTGAGAAACAAACTCCAGACTGGATGAAAGCGTGTGTACCCCCAGGCTTTCTAGAGCGCTGCGCACAGCCTTCATGGACGAAATGTCACAGATAAACTGAAAAGAAAAGAAGGGTTAACAACTGAGAGAATTTCTTACAGCGAATTTTATACACAAGTAAAATTCAGCAGACTTTTACCCAACAGTCAAGTGGCACTATGTCAAGAAAGTGCAGAGGAAGACTGCAAGGGTTTAGGGTGCCTATTTGGGACTTCTCACAGCGCATTATGGGTATTCTCCAACTGTTGAGTGCATATATATGTATATGCAGCTATGGTTGAGTGTACATCCATATTTGTGGTGCTTTGTGGGATTGAATGAGTACACTTTATAATGACCACTACGTTTTCAAACACCACTAAAAATGTCTGACCCTGCAAAAAGTGCCCTATTTAAGGGCATGGGGGGCAATTTTGGACACAACTACTGTTTACACCCTGATTGACACATGTAAACAAACAGAGGTACACTTTTTGACTGCAAAAATATGGCACTGGCATTTTTTTGTACACTAGAGGGGGCACACACTATATATATTTTTTGCCTGTGAGAAACACACGCTTAGTTGAATGTTATTTAATTTTTAAATTAAGTTAAATGAACTGAATTTCAGTACTTCAATCATGTAACCCCTCTGTACCCCAGTTTGAGACCTGCTGGCTTAATATAATCACAAAAATCAATGTGTAAAGGAAATATAGGAATTTATAGGAAATATAAAATTATTTAAATGCTTTCATTTATTAAATATATACAGTATTTATATATATGTACACAGTAGGATATTTAAAGACGTTTCTTCTGCTCATCAAGGCTGCATTTATTAGATTAAAAATCCAGAAAAAACTGTAATATTGTGAAATATCAATTTAAAATAACTGTTTTCTGTGTGAATATGTTTTAAAATGTAATTCATTCCTGTGATACAAAGCATCATTACT
>JAUYWG010000046.1:4693324-4709806 GCA_034779775.1 Enteromius afrohamiltoni | reverse complement strand
ATATGACTTTCTGACTAGTTACTTCCAATTCTGTCAAACAAATTTGGTGCAAAACATATATAAACAAGTCATATTGAGACCGTAATATTATAAAGAATTGGATGTGGATTTCTTTTTCAGTGAGAAAATGAACAGGGTGGTTTATGATTTCATAGCAACTTTTTGTAATAAATGTAATTTGTTTAGGGGCCTTTTTATTTATTTATTTTTTCTCACGGTCAGTGTGAGAACTTCGTTTGGTGTTTGTGAATGTATTCAAGGCACAGATGCTTCTGTGTTTCTTTACTTAATTTACATAATGTGGGACAGTGGTGAGCAGAGGTGGAAAGTCAAGGGTTCAAAAAAAGTCCTGTCATATGTTTATCCTGAATTCTGCCAGCTGATTTCACTAATTACCTCCTGGCTGAAAAACTATAATGAGCGAAATCTAGGTGATTGCAACGAAATACTGAGAAAGACTTTTACTTTCTGAACCTGGACTTTCCATCTCTGTGATGGGTGTGGGGTGTGTAAAGTTGCATGCTCTCTCATCCTGAAGGCTGAAGAGAGCTCGTCACATACCACAGGACTGTGCAAATATTTCACAACACTGAGAGACGGCACATCAGCCTAAAAGAAGGTGCGCCAGGTAGTGATAGATTGATGATATGTCAATGATTTTAGTTGAGATTGTGGAAAACCATATGCCTGGAAACTATGAGGGAGGTTGTTGTTAGCCTTTTGTAATCTCACATGTGTAGATAAAATGGTAAAACAACCACTTTTTTCCAAGACTTTTTTGCATATTATTTCACAATATATTTAAATGTGCGAAATTCCTTTTAATCATGGATTTTAATAGTTTAATTTTGAAAGTCTTAAAAGAATGTCAGGGACATTAAAACAATATGTAAACATAAAAGACATTAAAAAAAAGTTGAAAATGAATATTTTTTAAAGTTTGAAAGTCACAAAAAATAAAAGTTTTTTTGTGACATTCACATACCTTGAGTACTATTGAACAAACATAAATTTAAAAACTTAAAAATAATAAATAAATATGTGAACTCTAAATACTAATCAAGTATTTTATAAGTGCACTTTATGAAGGCATTACAAAAAATGAATTTAAAATGTAATTCAAAACAAAACTTTAATTCTACACTAATTAAAATTGGAATAAAGTGCATTATAAAGTCTGCCAGTTATTTAATTAATATTATATTATCTGCAATGTTGTTGTTTTTTAACATTTTAAAGATTTTAAGAATGCTACAAGTGCACATTCAATACAGTTAAATGCACTTGTTTTGGGGAAAATAAAAAAATGGAACAATGGAACATAAATTTACAAATATAATTTGATCTATCTAGAAAATGCACAATAACATTAAGAAAACAAATGTAGCACTATCTTTCAGAATCAAGATATGTTGATTATGATGATGCTGTGTTGTTGGTATTTATCATGGTGTGGTGTGGTGTCATGGTGTGGAGAGAGTAATGTTCTATGTTGCTATTCTTACAGATTGATTCGGATGATGTCATCACCAGAGATGAACAAATCTTTCTTCTGATTGATGCACGGTCGAGGTGTGAGAGAAACATCCGTTCACAGTTAGATGGTGTCAGAGGTATTATAGTGTATTTCTACTTTTTTGTGCACAATTTTAAGATTGAGAAATGTGCATGTAATTATGGCGTGAGTCAATGCCTGTTACACAATGTCAGAAACACCCCTAACCCTAAGTATAGCCTCTCAAATTATAAGGCCTGTATAGGAAAAGCATGCAATTACTTTTAAAGCCAATCAAACTTAGGATTTTTATTTGATTGACGAAAGAAGAGAATAAACAATCCGCTATGACTTAAATGTTCCAATAGCTACCCTATCTACCATCTCTATCTAATTAAATTAAAAGTGTTATTTACAATAATATAAAGCTAAAAAGAATTGTTGTGACAAATGGACAACCATACTTAAGCAATCAAAAGATGGTATCCTCCTACCCCCACGGATCCAATTTCCTGAAAGCAGTGAGATCTATGATTATGGCAAATTAGACTGTGGCCCTGTTTATATGAAGATTTTAAGACAAGAAATATTGATTTGAGGTCAGGTTCCTTTGTTATTCATAGTGATGAGTCACTTTATAACAGGATGTAGAATTGTCTAGTTGTGTGATGAAAGCAGATCCACTGCTGTTGGGTTGCATCAAAAATATACCAGATTAACTTTTGGGTTAACAGAGTATATTTTGAGGATCATAATTTGACTTGTCACCTTTAAATATTTTGTTGGAGAATACTTTGAATGCATGTTTAGTTAAATATATATGTATTCCATGTTATACTTTTGGTAAAAAAATATATTTGTGTGTATTGTCAGATAATCACTGTGTTCCTGAATGGGATGGGATAATTTGCTGGCCCATGGGGAAGCCCGATCAGACGGTTGCAGTTCTCTGTCCTGAGTATATCTATGACTTCAACCACAAAGGTCTGCTAAACCCCCCTGAACCTAATTAAATTGAACCTTAAAAAAAATTAAGCTACTGTATGAATGTCCTATTTATATTACTCTGTATTTTATGCTGGGAGAGTATAATGTGTTTTAAAGAAAAGCTGGGAAACAAAGGTTTGTTAACCCTTACAAAAAATATTAATTTATTTTATTAAGTAAACTTCGGTAAAACAAAAATAATCTAAATGGGCGCACATTTTAGTTTATAGAAACATATTTTTAAGTAAACAAAACATGATATTTACCATCACCTGCCACCTGGCAGGGTAGCAAAAACTACACCAATACTGACCTAAAGAGTGTCAGGACCCCCGGGTGAATTTCATGTAAGGACCTGAGGAGGGGGACACACAAGCTGGTGAAGAAGAACTCACTTTGGAGCTGATGGAAGGAGCATGGGTGGAGATTTGGCTGTGGATCGAGGTTAACAAGGTGATCAATTGAGCGAGGCGAAGCTGGGAAAGTTAGAGACCCAGGCAGAAACAAGGAGATGAAAACCCAAGGTGAAACCAGAGCCATGAAGTGGGGTGTAGCCAGCAGAATGGAAGGAGCCAAACATCTGGACAGGAGCAGTTAGGAAGACTAGATTTTGGATGACCTCCATGGTCAGGACAAGGAAACATGGCATGGCCTCCATGGTTGTGATGCTGGAGCTTGAAAGGTGGGAAATGTTCCTAGACAGGACAGGTGGACAGGACCAGAAGAGAAGAAAGAGCTTCGAGGGTGAGGACACAAGTCTCCACTTCAGGATGTCAAACTGGATTAGTGCTCCCTCTGAGCCAGATATCGCTGCTGGCTCTAGTTCTGAGACAAATATGGCAGCAGGTTCAGGGTCTGGGAAAATCATGTGAAAAACAACTCCACTGGTAAAAAAGTCTATGGTGACAGTGAGCTCTAGGTCTGTTGCGGGTGAGTTGCAATTAAAGCACTCCTCCATTTCATCTACAGTGAAAAAAAAAATCAATACATTTCCCTCGAGTACCATCAAAAGGAAAAGGGATATAGGTTTTTAACTGTTCCTGAAATCCACTGTAATACAATAAAATGAACAAATCACAAATTTGATTCTGGAACAACATTCCAATCAAAACCAATCAGAATTGAAGGATAATTTTTCAGGAAATATCTGTTTTAGGCTTACTATCTTAGGTGCTTCTATACCCTTGTTAATCAGCTAATGTATCATTTCCCACTGATTTTAAGAATAAATTATGAGCAGGTTTAGGGGTAGGGATTGGGGTAAGTCTGTATTTTTGGACAGTAATGTTGATCCAGGATCATGTCTTACTGGCAAAATGAGCCAAGTCTGTTCAGCAATGTCTGTGGGAACACACCAAACATACTAACCTAAAAGATGAGCAGAGGTGCCACGGCCAGGCTGATCCAGGTCTCTCTGTGTGTGAACTGGTTTAAGGTGTTTAATTGAGACACATTCTGACCTCCCTCCTACATCAATTGCGAATGTTTAATCCGTGGACACCAGAACCCAAAATGGCCCATCATATGATGGTTTCAATGGCCCTCATGTCTCCAGTTGATGTTGAGACCAAGGGCACAACGTTAAAAAATGTGAACAAGTGAGCATAACCCTGAGACAGAGGAAGAGGACCAACACGAGTACATCATCAAAATGACATTCTAGTACCTTTAAACAAATCAGTGGTGCCTTAACCTGACAGCATTTTTGCTCTTTGACAGGTGATGCATGAAACGTACCACGCTGTCACATCTTTTTTAAGGCCACACCAGACAATTTTATAAATTACATAAATGCCATAAATTACAATTTATGGCATTTTTGCTTTTTTTTATAGATATGACAGCGTACTGACAGAAAGTCAAGTGAGAGAGAGAGAAGGGGTTGGACTGGGAACGGTCCACAAGCCAGGATTTGAACTTGGGATGCCCATAGCAAAATTGTGCTGTATATCAGGGGACAGCCCCTGCAGAATCAGAAGCACCTGTAATAAGAGTAATTGGAACATCTGGAAGCGGATGCACCAACATGGCTGCATCTGTTAGACCAGGCGTCACCAAGTTCCGTCCTGGAGGGCCAGAGTCCTGCAGAGTTTAGCTCCAACCCTAATCAAACATACCTGAAACAGCTAATTAAGATCTTACAAGGCATAATTGAAACTTCCAGTCAGGTGTGTTAAGGCAAGTTAGAGCTCAATTCTGCAGGACACCGGCCCTCTAGGATCAAGTTTGATGACCACACTATATATCGAAGTATTTAACATTATGGTTTTATGTGCATTTTAGGATACGCATACCGCCACTGTGATGCATCTGGTAACTGGGAGCAGGTGTCCACTATAAACCGGACATGGGCTAACTACACAGAATGCACCACCTACCTGCACACTAACCACAGTGATCAGGAGGTGTGTATTTTTCATAACTCATAGACAGCTATTATCCAATTTATTGCATGCATTACCTGGTATATTGTACAAACTGGTAAAAAAAACAAACTAAAAAAGTGGGACCTGAATTATTTCTTTAGACCAGAATATACAGTCACCAGCCACCTATATCAACCACACAGAAACATCAGCAGCAATTTTTTTTTATTCTAAAAGGTATAGATTAAGAGCATGGACTAAAATGTATAGGCATTCACAGCCACATGTACATACATTAAATAATGTGTGCTATTTTAATGTTTATTTAGGAGGTCTTCGAGCGACTTTATCTCATGTACACTATTGGATACTCCATATCACTGGTGGCGTTACTGGTGGCTGTCTTTATCCTTTGCTATTTTAAGTAAGTACAAAAGTAACATTTAGACAACATAAATATCAAGGTTTTACTGTAAGAGCGGTTTTGAATATGATATCCATGTTTTCATATACAGACTTATATCTTTGCTATGATCTGATCATACAATCAGCTGGTCCTCTGCTCACTGAGAAAACAGGGAATTGTTGTAATTTACCCATGGAGAACCAAAACTTTACATTCAGTTGACACAAGTAATTAATAATGAGAATCAAGTAATTGTAAATTTACATGTAAAGATGTAAGTCATGCTTCAAGTGGGTCAAAAACACCTATAAGTTCACTTAATTACGCTTAAGAAAAGTTACAGTTCATTATCAATGCAATCTGGATGTATTATGCCAACACTGGCATCTGACTTACTGTATAAGACAATAAAATGAATAATTTTCCACAACTACTTCAAAATCATTTTGACTATTTTCTTATCTTTGTCTATTTTTTCTCTAGACGTCTCCATTGCACCCGTAACTACATCCACATCCACCTCTTCACCTCATTCATATTCCGAGCTATCAGTATATTTGTGAAAGACGCTGTTCTTTATGCTGTCACAGATGAAGGCAAACTAGTAGATGGTGCCAATGGACAAAGACACTACATGGTACTCACAAAAACACATTTGCAAATGAATATATAACACAAAGTGTCTGCAGAACCCATCATTGGTTTTACTGTTTTGTGTGTCATTAGGTGGGCTGCAAGGTTGCCGTGACCCTCTTCCTGTATCTTTTGGCGACTAATCATTATTGGATCCTGGTCGAGGGTCTGTATTTGCATAGTCTGATCTTCATGGCCTTCCTGTCAGATAAAAACTGTCTGTGGGCTTTAACAATCATAGGCTGGGGTGAGTTGTTACTTTTGATTTGAAGATAGCGTATCATAGTAACATTTTAGAGCAATGCATTATGGCATTTAGGTACAAAATGAGGGTAGTATTCTCCCTGAACATCCTGCTGAGTCTCTCTTGCTTCCTCTTTCATAGGAATACCTGCAGTGTTTGTATCCATATGGGTCAGTGCCCGGGTGTCTCTGGCAGACACACAGTAGGTTTACACAAACAAACAGGTGGCATACATGCATGCAGTGCCTACATGCAAAGGTTTCTGTTAAAGCTCTAAATGTTAACACTTTGGAATATGATCTCTTCAATTCCCTGCCTTCGGCCTGAGACTGAGGGATTGGACCTAACATCCCCACAACCCTACATAAGATATATAGTTTGGAAAAAAAAATTATCTGGGTGTTGAGCTTTGTTTGGCTTTAACTTTCACTTTTAGGCCAAACAGGTCCCATGATGAAACCACAAAACCTTTTTCCCCAAAACATTTAGGTTTTGTCACATTTGCAAATTCCAGGCAAGACCTAACACTGGCCTTTCTAAAAATAGTCACTGGCTGAACCTGTGAACTCAAGATATTTACGGTGTGGTCAAGTAGTTGTTTAAGTAGTTAATGTTTTTAATTCATGTGTTTATTCAGCAGTTATATTATTAACTAGCGTTGTGCTGCAGGGTTCTAGTCTTGGAACAACTGTATTTTTGCTGTATATGTTTCCATTAGTTAATTTTTTTGCTTTTTTTGGTAAAAACCATATTGTATATAATTTATATGCTGAAGATACACAGCTTTTATTGTACTCATTCAAAAAGTTCTTTATTACTTTGTTTCTTATTAGGGCCTACATACTGTATGACTGAGAATAATAAAATATTCAATACTCAATCACAGACTTTTGCATTCAGAAGTGATTAGATTTCTCAAAGATCCATTGAGTTTGTTGAAAATGTAATTTGCTCTGGATTTTTTTATAGAGGATTTGTGAGACTATATTCAAGAAAAATGTGTATGGTTTACACTAAACTGTGTAATGATTGTCCCAGTGTAAAAATGTTTTTAAAAATGAAACATTTATTTCACATTGGAACACAGTAAAATAAAGATAGTAGATGATTGAGAGTACTTTCTAAAGCACTGAAGGCTGGATTTCTTCATATCTAGGTGCTGGGATATCAGCGCCGGCAATCTCAAATGGATCTATCAAGTACCTATCTTGGCATCCATTGTTGTAAGAAAATATGTATTTTCCTCTAATTAATAATAATTAAAATATTTAATTAAATCTACCCTATGCAATAACAAATATGTATTTTCTAAAATATATATATATAAAATATATTTTTTATAAACACCAAATGCTTTCTATCAGAAAAATGACTTATTTTGTGTTTTATTCATCTAGGTGAACTTCTTTCTCTTCCTTAATATCATCAGGGTTCTGGCCTCTAAGTTGTGGGAAACAAACACGGGAAAACTAGACCCCAGACAGCAGTACAGGTTATAAATTACCACACACGCACATACATGTGCATGCATGTGATTTGTAAACACATGTGATTTGTTTGTTGTTTGCTGTTTAGGAAACTGCTGAAGTCAACCCTGGTGTTGATGCCACTGTTTGGAGTTCATTACATGCTGTTTATGGCTCTTCCATACACTGAGGTCACAGGTCTGCTGTGGCAGATTCAGATGCATTACGAGATGCTCTTCAACTCTTCACAGGTATAGTCTAGTTTAAAAAACAAAACAAAAACATATCCACTCAACTAAGGGGTCTCCTTTGACCTAGTAAGGTCAAAGACATTTTTAACCTATAATCTGCATGTAATAGATATAAAGAAAAATATTTTGGGATTTGATTACTAAAAATGGAAAAGTCTTTGAAATCAAAGTGACACTGATTTGCACTTTCCATGAAATTTTAATTCATTGTTCAATTGTTTAATTAATTGTTCCGTGAATTCAGTCAATTAACTGCTTATTAATAGACACTAAAATCCTTAAAATAAAATGAAAAGATACAACTTGTCTATGGAGCTTTTCATGTTGCTTTAATTTGTTTAGGGAACATGATTGCTAGCCTTAAAAAATTGCATGCTTTTTCTGGTTATAATTTTATTGGGATTTTTTTATTTAATCTATACAGGGTTTCTTTGTGGCATTTATTTACTGCTTCTGCAATGGGGAGGTGAGTGTTTATCATTTTATGTACTTACTTTATTTTCCCAGTGTGACTTGATAGTGTGAACAGTTCAATAAGCTTACATTTTTAATTATTAGCTCACATCCAGAATAAAAGATTTTTAGTAATTTTTTGTTTTTTTTAGGAAAACATTCCAGGATTTTTGTGGTTTTAATAGAGTTCAAAGTTTTACACATATTCATTGCACTATGCAATTTGGTAGAATACATAGTAGTGTGTTCACACTGACAATTTCAACAAAAAGTGCACTTCACATAATCAGGCCATACACTTATGGGCACTGAAATTGAACTAGTATGCTATTTATTTAGATATATACATTTATTTTGGCCAGAGGGTATCTATTTTTATGCTGTATAGGTAATTATTATACACTGCTCAAAAAAATAAAGGGAACACTTAAACAACACAGTGTAACTCCAAGTCAATCACACTTCTGTAAAATCTGCCTGCTTAGGAAGCAACACTGATTGACAATCAATTTCACATGCTGATGTTCAAATGGAATAGACAACAGGTGGCAATCATAGGCAATTAGCAAGACACCCCTAATAAAGGAGTGGTTCTGCAGGTGGTGACCACAGACCACTTCTCAGTTCCTATGCTTTCTGGCTGATGTTTTGGTCACTTTTGAATGCTGCCGGTGCTTTCACTCTAGTGGTAGCATGAGACAGAGTCTACAACCCACACAAGTGGCTCAGGTAGTGCAGCTCATCCAGTATGGCACATCAGTGCGAGCTGTGGCAAGAAGGTTTGCTGTGAGAGCTGGAGCATGGAGGCACTACATGGAGGAGGCCAACAATCCAGCAGCAGGACCACTACCTCCGCCTTTGTGCAAGGATGAACAAGAGGAGCACTGCCAGAGCCCTGCAAAATGGCCTCCAGCAGGTAACCAATGTGCATGTGTCTGCTCAGACGGTCAGAAACAGACACCATGAGGGTTGTATGAGGGCCTGACATCCACAGGTGGGGGTTGTGCTTACAGCCCAACACTGTGCAGGCCACATTGCCCTCCATGGGCTCGCCAGAGGTAGCCTGACTGCCATTAGGTACCGAGATGAGATCCTCTGACCCCTTATGAGACCATATGCAGGTGCGGTTGGCCTTGGGTTCCTCCTAATGCTAGACCTCATGCATTGACGCTATGACTGCCCCAGACCTCATCAGGAGCATGCGCAGGCGTTGTAGGGAGGTCATAAAGGCATGTGGAGGCCACACACACTACTGAATCTCATTTTGACTTGTTTTAAGGACATTACATCAAGTCAGCCTGAAGTGTGTTTTTCCACTTCAATTTTGAGTGTGACTCCAAAAGGTTAATCAATTTGATTTCCATTGATAATTTTTGTGTGATTTTTGTTGTCAGCGCATTCAACCATATAAAGAACAAAGTATTTAATAAGAATGTTTCATTCTTTCAGATCTAGGATGTGATTTTAGTGTTCCCTTTATTTTTTTTGAGCAGTGTATGATAAGTATTGGTCTCATGTATAGGGACTCCATGAGACTCCAATGCTGCATGACAAAAAAACCTATATAGTATAGCATACAGTAAATGGTTTTCATGTAGGACACAATTTATTTCTTTAAGCTGTAACAAGGGACTGTATTTTAATATATAAAATACTCCTCTAGATTTTTGCGTGTGTGCCAGTGTCTTAGCCCTTTTTCTCTGTCTCTTTTTTCCTGAACAGGTGCAGGCAGAGGTTAAGAAGGCATGGCTGAGGCGCAGTCTTGCATTAGACCTGAAGCAGAAAGCTCGAGTGAACAGCAGCGCTGGATGTGGGAGTGGATACTATGGAGGGATGATGTCACACACCACAACGCAGAGCGTGTGTCTCAGTGTCAGCGGCACTAAAGGCCTGCCATGCACCACTGGGGCCAAAGGACAATCACGTTTCCACAATTCTGGGAACTTACCTGGGTATACACATCACGACACAGAGACTGTGTTTTTTACAGTGGGGCAACATGAGCTGGTTCTGAGGCAGAATGACGGGAAAAGGTCTCCATGCAAGCAGACCAGCAGGAATGCAGAGGAAAGTGAGCATGATTTTGAGCCATGTTTTGTAGCAGATGATGAACATTCAGGATCCATGTGTGGGAAAGAACTGGAAACAATGCTTTGATGGTCTCCTGATTGAACATTGGTGGTGCTTACTATGGCTAGAAGCCCTTAGGATTAAATTCAATAAAGTTAAGCTCAGTAAACAGCACAGATATATTGTGGATCACGGGTATGAATTTCTACTTTTTCTAATTTTCTTAAAAAAAGGGGGGGAAAAAAAGGTTACGTGTAATGTTGAAATGCTCATTGTGTTTCAATAGTATAGCCACATGATGTAAACATGAAAAATTACTTGTCCTTTTGTGTGTGTGTGTAAAATTTTGAAACAATAACAAAACAAAAAAAAGATTTACTGCGTATTAGTAAAATAAAATAGATACATTAATTGATGAATGAATGTATAAAATTAAGTCTTTCATAAACTGGCCTCATTCACTGTAAGTGACTCACCATCACTTTTGTTTTTGTTTTAGCTTGTTTTTTTTTTTTTTTTTAGGAAAATGAGTTGTTTTCACAATGAATTGTTTCACAAAGGCAATTAAACAAACAAGCAAAATCCTATGAATTTACATTTAAGAAAGAACAATATTTACAGGCCTCATGGAGGACTGCAATTTTGACTTGGGCAAATAAGCAACCATCTAGCATGTCCTAGAAACCACCCTTAACACCTTACTTACTACAGAGCAACATGTAGGAAACATTTAGAGAACACTGTAGTAGCCAACTCCGCACACTGACATTGTGGCAGTGAATTTCTTAAAGTGCAAGCTCTGCTCAATTTCTTGAGAAAATGTTTTTTAGTATTGTAATTATAGAATGTCTGAACCTGAGATGTCAAGCAAATAGGTCTGTTTGTCGGTCATGTGTCCTGTGCGTCAAGTGTTTCATGATTTTACTGGACATCAGCGGACATGCTCTCCTCCTAATACCTTCCTTAGTTTAGGTTTGTACATAACTTAAAGATCGATGTATCATTCCTTTGTGAGTCTGAAAATGAAACCCTTAGTGAGGTAATGAATCTGTAAGCCACTAGAAATTTGCATGATGAAAGTTTCACTTTTAAAATGAAATGTAAAAAAAGACTTAATTTTGCTTAATAAAATGCTTAATTTCACTTGTGTCTCTTTATCGTTTCAAAGTATTATGTTTTGTTGCAGTTAAATGCATTATTTACCAAAATCATAAGATTGTGATGGTTGTAATGTTAATGATTTTGTATTTAGAAATGCACCCAGCTGATAGACAAAAAAGGAAAATGTGGTGTTTAATGTAAAATGATAAGTTTTTGATGTGTTAATAAAATTGTACTGTCTGTATCAAGTTTAATACTTACTTTATTCATTTATTTATTAAATATGTATATCAATCGAATATGCACCTCATTATTCAGTCGTTATAATGTTGATCAACATTTACCAGGACACAGTTTTACACTAAAAATACAATTGCAAAAATACAATTTACAATTGTAAAAAATTACAATTACAACAGATTTACTTCTATCCCAATTCAACAAACAATTTCCCCCTCTGTTACGGATCCGCTCTTTGACCAAATCTTTCTTCTACTCTAAAACTATATTTCACATTCTTTCAGCACCCTGGCCTAGATGCCCTCTCACTGCAGTCAGGAATTTCACAGCAGAGCTTCAGGTCTAAACCTAGCCCTAGACATAGACAGTCTCGGTCACATACAAATGTGCAACTTAACATTAGCATTGTTTGTTATATTTTTGCCATTTTGAACCTGCATTACACATCCAGTGGGGCAATTACTGACACCTTTTTAAATTTACATTTTACTGTACAACAAAATAAGAGTAGTGTATTTTGCATGTCTTAGCAATTCAGATAATGCCGACAAAGAGCGAATATATGGGTAACTGCATCTCAAGTTTTTGGTATGGAAAACGTGAGCTAAATAGGTCACCCAAAATTGAAAAATCACTGAAAATGTACTCACTTTTGTAGATGTAGATGAGATTTTTTCCCTCATTTGGAACATATGTTATGTAGAATTTTAATATAACATCACTTGTTCACCATAAATCTTCCGCAGTGGTTCTGTGAGAATAAGATTCTTAACAGCTGATGAAATGTATATATATATATATATATATATATATATTATTAATGCATTTCAACATTTTATTTTAACCATTGCTTCTGGCTAAAATACCAGCCATAATCCATAATTAAGATTCCCTCTGTAAATTACTGGATGTCTTCAAACTGTATTAACTTGTAAACAGTGCTTCTCACCTAGACTAGATTCAGACTTTTTCAATAGACAAAGCTATATTATAGATAGACTTTAAATATTAATGACGGAATTGTTTATTATAAACACACTGTTTTTCATTTCACAAGATGTTAACTGATGGACTGGAATGATACAGATTATTGTGATGTTTTTAGAAGCTTGATGGTCAGTATTTTTTCAGCAAATTTTCAGACTATTCCTGTAAAGACAAATAGTCAGATAATAGTCAGATATCTTGCTATTCAAGATTATACATTAGGTGTATGTGTTTCTGTAAAAGGACTTATTTTTAAACAGTATGGCTCTGCAATAGTCTTGTGTGGATGACATATTTTTGAAGGACAATAATGTATTAATTACTGTGATTTCCTTAATTCGGAATTTTGATATAAAAATCTGCTTTTCTTTTGGAAATTTCTTGTACGTTATCCCCTGTATAGTTTTTATTTATTTATTTTCTTATTTATGTTGTTTTCTTTGATGCTAATATCAATGTATTTGATAGGCCTAACAGTTTTGATCCTCTATACATGTATGCTATGTTACTCGTCTTGTTATGCAATTAAAAAGAAAGAAGTGGCATGACAGCTATACTTCAGAACCTATAGACAGAAGCCCTCTAGCGGCCGCTTTGGTTAACTGCGTCCCCGAGGCACTGGACAGGTCTGTGCGTCCTTCACGCGCATCTCAGCCTTACAGGACATACCTGGAATAACATTTCCAGTTAATTAAGCGTATTATTTGACCTCATAGCTGTTTCACATGAAGCGCTGGGAGTTGAAAGAAACGTGAATCGTCCTAAAATGATTTTGCTGATCCGGTGAATGCTGAGATCATGATGAGGTCAGTATAGAGGAGGGGTGCAGACGGTCGCCATGAGTACTGTCTCTCTTTAACAGCGCTCAAGGAGAAAGCCTCAGTTCATCCGCACTTTAATACTGAAGAATGGCGTTTTCAATTCGACTGTCTTCACCTGTCATGCCTCGTCTCTGAATGCGGTTGTGTGTGTATTTATGGCGTAAGGGAGGGGTCCAGTGGGATGGAGCAGAGTTTTATGCAGTCCGCGATGGCCATGGGTGCACAGTCCAAGAAAGGCTTCTCCAGGAGCATCGCCGTGGAGAGAAAAAACCTCATCACGGTTTGTAGGTGAGTGAGAAGCTTTTAGAAGCCACGTAACGTTATGCAACGTTATGCATGTTGTTATGGCCTTCATGCAGCGGAGTGATGAACAGGGATGCGTCCGGAAATATCATTTGCTCGTTTATTTCGTTTAGAAAACGTGGCACTTATGTACTGTGTTTGGAGAGGCTTGCTGAAAACAGATGTGACGTTTTCATCATCACCTTAAAGAAATCAGTAGGTTATTTCGTCAGGACTGACCGACATACATACGTAAACAGCGGATTGCTAAATATGTTTTATGAGTCTAGAAGCTAGTTTTCAATTATTAAGGGTGTATGTACGCAAATTATTTTTGAAACCGGACATTTCATGCAATGTGATTTATCTCTGTTCCCCGGATGATGTCGTTGCTATGACGACAACCTTCCTCCCGCAAGGGCAGCTGGGCTGGCGGGGGCCGCTGCTGGGAATTTACTGTGCTGCACAGAGAATAGGGGTCACAATAATCCAAACATAAAATGAGTACTTATTATTAAAATACTGACGGTTATCGTTGATGTTTTGGATTCACTTTATATTAGGTCAGTCTTTACATGTAAACGAATCATTAGAATTTTATACATAAAATTTATTGTAGTCTTTACATTGAACTTATGTGTTTTTACATTGTACTTATATTTTTTTTAAAAAATGCATGTAATTCAAATTTGTAATTTTATTTGTGTTGGTACACATAGGCCTATATTACACTGTAATGCAATAGCAGCAATGGGCTTTTCAGTACAGCATGTACAGTATGTACATGGTAGGTAAGATAAAGTTTGATCAAGGTTCTTCTTACAAGTTTCTGGCTGTCATGTCATACTCTTCCTATTGTTCTGCTGTGGAGGGCTGTACTGAAAGAGTCATTGTTGTGATCAGAACAATTGACGGTGAAGTCACTGCTGGTTTGGTATTGGCAGCAATAACATTGCTCCATGTATGACTATGCCATATTATGCGTTAAATGAAATTATATTTAGTGGAGTTGTGTGGACACTGTAAATGATATAGAATATCTCCTTTCTAAAATAATGGCAACAGAATACAACACGTGTACAAAATAAAAAAAAGGGCCTTGACCCTCTTCAAGGAACTATTATGCCTATAAAGAAGCATTTTGTCTCTCACTTTATAATAGGTGGCCTTATCTACTATGTCCTTGCATCAAAAAATAAGTAAAATGTATTTATTGTGGTCATATTGTATTGCAAAACACTAAGTTAGGGACAGATTTGGTGGTATGGGTAGGTTTAAGGTTGGATTAAGGTGTAAGGGATGGGACAGCAGTCAAAATTACTTGCAGATGTAAATATATAAAGGTATTTTTAACAATATAAGTACAATGTAAAAACTTGTGTGTACACAAGAAGTGCATTGTACTAAATTATTAATTTAAATGTAAGTAATATAAAGTAGGACCAATTTTTGTAATTGTACCGATTACATAAATTTATATCTATTCAATTTTTCCAGTAGGTGCTTCGCAACCTATGGTAAATGTAGGTGTGACTGCCTTTAAAAAATGTGATACATTACGTACAGTAACTCAGATTTCATTCTTAAAGAGCCACATTTTATATATTTTTCCTAAAAATATTGATAGCGAGAAAGCAGGTGACATTTAGTCCTACAAAGCATTTTAGAGAGAATTATTCTATATTATTATTCTATATTAAATTATCCTAACAAATGACAAATGACAAAATAATATGTTATGCAATACAGTAAAACTCATAAATGTACTGTAATGTATGTCACTCAGTTGGAAGCAGTTATATTCATGACATTTCTGGATGAAGTATGTACAGTAGTTAAGTAGAAAATGGTTTAGTCATTTATCAGAAAGACTGAGAGTGCGTTAATCCTCACAGTTCAGCGGAACACACTCATCATATCATCACTGGCTATGACCTCACAAGTGCTTCTAGCAACAGCTTTTAATGAGCAGACAATTTACTAAAAAATTCAAATATACAAACATTTTATATCTTATCTTCGTATCTGAAATTGTTTTTGTTAAATATACAACATATCAGCATGGACAAATGTAACGAAATTCTCTGATGTTGGTTTGGATAATGCTTTACCTATAGACGAAACCAATTTTTTTTTTGTAAATTATCCCTCGTGAAAAGGAAGTGTACTTAATTGTATTGACTGTGGATTTCCAGATAATACAATAGCACAAAATAATGGGCACTTATATGCACTTAAAGAGAGTGTATTTTCACGATCAGGTTTCGTAGCACATTTACGTACACTTTTAAATAGTTCACTTAATGTAATAATGACAAATTAAAAGTATACATTTTAAATCCTCTTTGTAAAGACATTTATTTTGATATGTTGTCTAATATACTAAATCACATTATTATATGTAATGTTATTTGATAGTACTTTCAAAGTTGAAATGTTTTAAATGTATTAAATTGCAATTTCGTTATACAAATAAGGCATTAGAAATACATTGAAGTAAATGACAGTCAAGTTTCAATAGATATGACATCAAACAGGTACTATAATTCATAGACAATAGAGACAATATAAGGATGTGGGGTCAAACACATTATGATATATTTTTATTAAATATTATCATTTTTCACTTGAGATTTTAATCACGTTCCACAATACATACAATACACAGTTGAACTTAATG
>JAUYWG010000046.1:4670851-4693224 GCA_034779775.1 Enteromius afrohamiltoni | reverse complement strand
TTATTAAATATTATCATTTTTCACTTGAGATTTTAATCACGTTCCACAATACATACAATACACAGTTGAACTTAATGAAATAAGACATTTTCTTGGATACAGATGAAATCAACCAGGAAAAACCTTTGTGGAATCAATGGTACTGAAGCTAAATTGAAACCATGCATTTTTTTTCCCACATTGAAGTGCATTGTATTGCTTGTGTTTGTACGGCAGGTTTTCAGTGAAGACACTGCTAGAGAAGTACACAGCAGAGCCCATCGATGACTCGTCTGAGGAGTTTATTAACTTTGCTGCTATTCTGGAACACATCCTCAGCCACCGCTTTAAAGGTAGAAAGTATTGCATTTTAACTTTATAAGAGCATTAGGGGCATATTTAAGCCAGTGATGTAAATGAAGGTGATCTCCCACATCACGACTTTTGCAGGCTCCGGCAGCTGGTTTGATGGTCAGCGCAGTTTTTGGGACTTCATCCGTCTGGCCTGCAGTAAAGTGCCCAATAACTGCATAAGCAGCATTGAGAACATGGAGAACATTAACTCCTCACGAGCAAAGGTGGGAACACAAATATGTATTTTTATGAATATATTTAATATGTTGTTTTGTTTTACAAAAGATAAAGTGAGATAAGGTTTAGAATGGCTTGAAGGTAAATAAAAAATGACAGAATAAATTACTTTAGGATATATTTTTTAGGAATTTATTTATTTGATGTTTTCTGATAAAAGAGCATAATGTACGTACAAAAACATGATATAACATGCAGAACACAAAGTAGTCTCTTATTTATTGAAATATAAAATTGTTATGAACATTTTTCAACTAAGAGAACAAGAGATTGCCATGAAATACGAAAAATATGATTGTTTTTGGCATTTTGGTTTAAATGAATTAAATGCCATGATTATAAATATATCTTTCAGTCCCATGACAAAGTACAGTAAGTTTTTGTAAGGGTACTATTTTATACATTACTGTATTTATTTTTTAAATGTATAAATAATGTATTTAAAAAAAATGAATGAAAATGATGAACTGTAAAATTGTAGGCTTTTCTTCAAAAAAATATGATTTTGGTAAGTTTTATCCTCATTTCACTCTGTAATGCTCTGTAATGTTTTTGCAGTGTATGCATATATGTTTGATATGGTTTGTGCAAAGAAGCTTGCCTTGATCTGTGATTTTTCTGCATCTCTAGGGCAGAGCATGGCTACGGGTTGCACTGATGGAGAAACGGCTGTCTGAATACATTGCAACAGCTTTGCGAGACAGCCGCACCACCAGGTCAGACTGCAAGAGAAAAACTCAATATTAATCAAACTACCAATATGATGCAGTCATACCCAGGCATCAATGCACATATCCTGTGTACCAGCTGAGGCAGCCAACAGAACTATCGTATACATAAAATGGTATACTATAATTGTATGTTGTGTGTTTGTCTACAGGAGGTTCTACGATGAAGGTGCCATAATGTTGCGAGAAGAAGCAACTGTTTTGACCGGAATGCTTATTGGACTTGGAGCGATTGACTTTAGGTAAGAGGATGGGTAATGGAAGTGGGTAATAAACTGAAGGAGTAATATATCTACATAGCACACAAGCCATGAAATTAGCAAAAGGAACCTCGTAAATGATTTATTTGAAGGCAGACACTATGATACTTTAATGCAGGTTTTGAAACGATAATGTTATGCAGTCTAATCAGTGTTGCGTAATCCTTGCTGTTTTGTGTTTGTTGTCAGTTTCTGTTTGAAAGGGGAGGCTCTGGATGGCAAGTCTGAGGCTGTTATTGACTACACTCCTTATCTGAAATTCACACAAAGGTGAAGAACATTTATTTCTTACAGTATAACAAAGGAAACCTTTAGGGAATGATGTGGGCTTTGATGTTCAGGTTTTATTTATATCTCTTTATTCTAGGCCTGCATAATTATTGCATGAATACTAATGCACTGGTTATTTATTCTTAAAATGATTTCTGTAAAATAGGAGATGGAGGCATGCCGATCCATTTGCTGCTTTTATTTAATACTCGTAGTCAGGCAGTTGTCATAAACGGCAAACAGGAACAGAAAAGGCAGGAGAGAGATGTGAGCTAACAATAAAAAAAAGTTCCAATAATCCGACTCACAAAGACAGGTGGCAGAGATTCAGGCAGAGTCAGACAGTCCAGGGTCAAACACAGAAAACACAATTAAAACGGGGGAAATGCTCAGAATTGCTAGCCGGGGCAAACCAAGATTTTGCACTGAATGCAGATCTGAGAGCTGTATTTAAAGGGGAAGACTGATGGGAAACACCTTTGCAGGTAATCAGTTCCAGGTACAGGGTGTTATGGGAAATGGAGTCTGTGAGTGTGGTGTTGTTTTGGCTGGAGTGCCTTCTGGCGGAGCTTGAGGAAACTCAGTCCAACTTTATATTAGGTGGCCTTAACTTTTATGTACTTACATTTAAATTACTCATTTGATACAATGCACATATTGTGTACTTTTGTGTTTTTTTTTATTGTACTTATACTTTTAAAAAGACCTACAGTATATGTAACCCATCCCTTACAGTTTAACCCACTCTTAAACCTACCCATACCACCAAACCTGTCCCTAACCTTACAAAGTCTACAAAAATGATAAAATGTATTAAAAACTATTTTTACTTAATATTCAGAAAAAATTAGTTCAATAATATTTTAATTTAGTAACTGTTCAGCAAGTTTTTTGTTCAAACTGATGACTCGTAAGTCCTTTTAATATGGTCAGTGCTGGCAAAATTGACCAAAATCAAGTTGACCCAACTCTGTTGCCGTAGCAATGAGATGTTGTGTTGTGTGTGGTTCAGTTATGATTATCTAAGTGACGATGAGGACGGTCAGAGTGTGGACAGCAGTAACAGTGATGAGAGCGTTGAGCATCCGTACATCCCTCTGGTCACCGATGAGGAGAGCTGGAGGAACAAGTGCCGCAAGATGGAGCAGAGGTTCAAGATCGTCAATGCGCAAAAGGTTTACAAGATTTACTTTAGTGTGTATGTAACTCAAATGAATAAGTCTTGTACTAAAATGTGGGCACTTTAATTATTTGTGTTCAGGGGTACCTTGAGGAGCTGGTAAGGCTGCGGGAATCTCAGCTGAAGAATGTAGAGATGGAGAATAAGAAAGTAACAGCTGGACTTGAAGAACTGCAGCTGCAGAGCCAGAAAGAGAAGAGAGAACTGGAGAACATCATTCTGGAGCTGCAGGAACAACTGTGAGAGAAACACCCACACACTACTGATTCTTGAAACATGGGATTTTTATGGAATTATTTTAGATTAAATTTCAGTAACATTTTAGTTTAATGGAGACATCAGATTTTCCACAATTTTCAACAAGTTTTGATTCTTCATGAATAGTCTACAGTAGTCTATAATTTTTTCAGAAAGAAAATCTGTAAACAGTTATAAAAAAGCACTGGTTTTTTATCATTATAGGGTGGTTTTGTATAGACACATTTAAGACACATTTAAGTTCAAACAATACGTAAAAGTGAATTTTGCATCCGATGTCTCCTTTAAGGACCAATTCTCACAACAGACTAGTTGCTTATTAGCATGAATATTACTTGCATATTGGCTGTTTATGAGTACTCTAAATGGACATAATAATGTGTTATTCTACATTACCATATCCCTACCCATACCTAAATGTTAATTAGGAGTTTAAGTCATAAAGTCATAATTAATAGTAGAATTGGTCCCCAAACTAAAATGCAATCAAAATTCCTTTACTATTTTTGTGACTGCTTTTGTTTCATAATTATTAACTTTTGCTACTACTATAAATCTCACCAGGGCCTTGCTGTATTAAGAAGTTTAGAAAGAGCAATGTTAACTTTTAACAGTTTTAACTTTAACTTGTAATAAAATAGAGTAAATACACTGAAAATGGCAACAAAAAAATTGTAAAACCTAAATAAACTGTCACGCCCTCTGGCATTCCATCTGACTTTTGTGTATGTTTTCTGTCCATGTGCTTTGTGTTTATTTTCATTCGTTCTCCCTCATGTGCTCTTGTCATGTCTAAACCCACCCAGGTCCTTAGTGTCTAATTGTCTGTTTTCTGTGATTAGTTTGTATATGTAATCATGTCTTTTTCAGTTCTTGTCATCCGTGTTTAACGTATGTCCGTGAATGTCTGCCTTGCACTTTATTTGTTTGCACTGATCCCAGCAATTTCGATCAGCTTTATTTTTCACTTTATTATTAAATCCTTTTTCACCAAAGTCAGCTCTGCCTTGCCTTTTTTCCGCTGATGAAGGGGCATCGCAACAATACTTTGCAGCAGTCTAAACGCCAAACGTTACAGAAACACGGATCAACTAAAGAGATGGCGTTCGTGTCTCAGCTCATTGAGCTGATCCGCTCTCTGGACTGTCTTTCGAGGATTACATCCACGAATTTTACAGACTTGGTGAATAGTCTGCGCTGGGTGACGTGGAGATTATCCAGCTGTTTAGAGACGGTGCTGCTTTTCTGCAGGAATCTGAAATCCCAGACATCGCTGGATTGCCGTGGGAGTGCAAGCGGGATTTCGGCCGGATCCCGTCACCACCGCGCCACGAACACACCAGACTGTTTTTCCTTCCACAGACACGAATGTGCACATCTTTACGGGCTTCGGTCCACTTTCACGGCCAGGAGAGCCGGTGCATTTCCTTGCGGTGCTTAGTCCGCAAAACACGGGTGAAAGCCCCGTGGCACGGCTTAAGGACCCGTGTCCATGTCCGGTCCCTGTTTTAATGGCCCTATCCACTCCTGAACCATCCGCTGACCCAGGCCCAATGCTGGTGGGAGGCCCTCCCAAGAATTTTTTTTTGGGGGGGCAGCAATACCTGGGTCATGACGGGGAAGGGTGGGACTGGGGAGGAGCTACCGTGGCCTGAGCCTCCGGAAGCGGAGTCGGAGGAGGAGCTACCGTGGCCTGAGCCTCCGGAAGCGTGACTTTATGCTCTGGGGTCTGTTATGACTATGTCCCGGGCCACCTCCAGAGCCCACCCCTGCACTATTGACTTCTTTCTCTTCACCTGTCCCTTCGTCCAGTCCTTTTGGGCGTCTGGAAGCCGCCATTAGGAGGGGGGCTATGTCACGCCCTCTGGCATTCCATCAGACTTTTGTGTATGTTTTCTGTTCATGTCCATGTGCTTTGTGTTTTCATTCGTTGTCCCTCATGTGCTCCTGTCATGTCTAAACCCGCCCAGGTCCTTAGTGTCTAATTGTCTCCCCAGTTGCTTTGAGTTTTCTGTGATTAGTTTGTATATTTGTATATATGTGTCTTTTTCAGTTCTTGTCATCCATGTTTAACGTATGTCCGTGAATGTCTGCCTTGCACTTTATTTGTTTGCACTGATCCCAGCACTTTCGATCAGCTTTATTTTTCACTTTATTATTAAATCATTTTTCACCGAAGTCAGCTCTGCCTTGCCTTTTGTCCGCTGATGAAGCGGGGTCGCAACAATACTTTGCAACAGTCTAAACGCCAAACGTTACATAAACAAAGTCCATTATAAACTACTTAATGTTGGTTAAATAATGTATAAATAGCTCTTTAAAGTATCAGCTGTAGGCTGGCACCGCATTTTGCATTACAAACATTTTAGCGATAATCTCTGGTTCATATATCAAAGTGTTGCTATTTTTAATATTAATAGCTGCTTAAAATGTGGCACATACAGTATTAAAGAATGTTTGACATGCACTTACCCTAAAACTACACCACGTTTTGTCTTCAACTGTGTCACAGGACAAGTCTGATCCCAGGTGAATCACATCCACTCTCTAAGGATTTGTCAATCCCTCTTGTTAACCAATGGCCATCACTCCAAAACTACAACAACCAGGAGGACAGCAAACTGTACCACAGGTGATAAGAGGCTCAATTTTATGTGGGCCATCAGCTTACTCAAAATCCCAGGCATTAGCCCAACAACTGGCTTTTTTGAATTGCATCTAGAATGTGACACAAATTCAATCCCAAAATAAAAATGCTGCGGATTTGTTTTTGTCTTTTAGGGGTAGTTTCCCCAGCCCGGAGCCACATATAAGCCTAACCACAGATCCTCAAAGGACGGAAAAGAAACAGAATGGAAAAGCCTGGTGCACAGCAGGTACACCTTAAAATTCACAGACGCCAAGATTAATATGGTATAGCTTTGTTTTGACTTAGCTGTCTAGTCCAAGCTGGTTTTGGTAGTGGATCAAATGAGCTACTAGCTGTAAGATGGTTAAGCAGTTTTTTGAAGCATGGTAGCTAGTTTGTTGCAGGACCAAGAAGGTCTTAACGTTGACAGACTTTTTGACTATCAACATGATCTTATTTTGGAAACAAATACCCATTTAGACAGGAGGACTGGCAGACAATATTGTGCTTACATTCTGTTTATTGACACATTTATATGGAATGGTTGATAATAGATTACTGCTTTCTGAATTCTCACTACACTCTCAGAAAAAAAAGTACAGAAGTTATCACCTGAAGGGTGCATTTTAGTACCTTGAAGGTAGATATGGTTATATGTATGGTTATATACAGTCTAGATATTAGAACATAGTTGCAATCTGTCACACAGCAGCAATAAGTAAATGACAACACACTAATAATAATCCAATCAATTCCCAAAGGATAAAATCAAGTCCTGCCCATAGCCGCTTCATTCTTACATACATAACATTAGAGTCATTTCGACATAAAAAAGATAGTTCACCAAAAAAAGCTTCATTTACTAATATTTTACCATTTACTTATGGGTCATGCACATCATTTCAAACCTGTTCTGAGTTTCTTTTATCTGTTGAACGTAACAGATGATATTTTGAGAAATGTATGTCCATTTTTTTGTCCATATGAAAAAAAATATGAAGAAAATCTTGTTAGCAACATTCTTCAAAAGATCTTATTTTGTGTTTTGCAAATGAGGGAGACATTTTCTTTTTTTAACTATCCCTTTGAGTTTGTCATTTTGTAATTATTGGTGTTTAATAATAATGCCTATTTCTTCCATTTTTATTTCAGAAAAAGACTACACTCCCTCAATGTTAGGTCTGTGTGGTTCTCTGTCCTCTTTACCCAGTTGTAAGTCCCTGCCAAGCCTGAGGTCGACGGAGTGCCTGGTGAACATCAGCGCAGAGCCCAGTCCTGCTCTAACCCCTAGCTAGGGACCACCAAATGAGACCAAGCAGAGAGAAACTGCACTGTCAGCTAAGACATCCAAAGATACTACGGCTAGGCTACAGGCTGTGTAATACCCTTTACACTGTTATGATAAGATAAGATATAGCGAGACCTGTGTAGTTCTGGCAAGAGACATTTTCTCAGTGGTTTATCCTATCAGAGCTTATCAAATGCAGATATCTCTGAATGTCTTTGCTGTTCAAACATTTCTCCTGACTTGTGATATCCAGTAAAGGCAAACTGTGGACTATGCACTGACAGACTTGAGACCTGAAACCAGTTTTCACAGCAACTTCACGTGTCAAAGCCCAACACAGCTTTCCCAAATCCTGTTGCCCTTTAAAATCTCTTATGAGAACATACATACAGACAAAACCATACAGACACTTACAGCCTGAAATTAATTAAGAAAAATGTGTGAAAGCAAGCATTTAATAGTTACAAAGTAGTATTTTGACATTGTCATTACTTTTTTTTTCTCAACCATCTAATCATCCCTCCTCCGCCAAACAACATGCAAGAACTAAAAGGATCAACAAGAAGATGTGTATGTCTATTGTACAATTTACAGTGGTAATAAAATGAAAGACATTTCTGGAATAGCTGCCTTATTCCTTTTTTCTTGTCTCTTGAAGTTAGTCTGAAGATCGCTCTGCACATGATGGCAGTATAATATTGCTAAATGACTGACAGTGAGTGAAGTAAACTCACTATTGTATTGTATGTTTGACATCTATTTGGCATCTGTTGTTGCATCATTATAATAAGTCTGCAATGTGTGGACCACTGTCATTTTCAGTATATTAGCAGCAGATTTGATTTTAATTGCATCGGCGTCTTATAAAACTGATAAGCTAGATCTCCCCTTCCAATGTCAGTGTAATGGAAAGTCCATTTGTTTGAGAATGTGTGTGTGTGTGTTGTGTTAGACAGCTGTCCACCCTCAGTTAGCATTTAAAAAAAACAAAAAACGTTTTTTTGTTCATTGCACATTATTTCTTTGTTTAAAAAGCCATTGGAAACGATGCTGTTTTGTCACTTAAAACCGCAATAAAACTGCCTTTTTTGTCCTAATGTCTTCCATTGAGTCATATTTGTTCACTGTGTCTTTATTGTTTGTCTCTGCTGTTCTACTGAACAGCTCCCTTTTTACTTGCTTTTAGGACTATAACTTGATAAATGCTTAAAAAGCTGTGTAGTTTTCTCAAATATGACAAATTCAGCTTCAGTCCTTGGGTGTATTGTATATATAAGTTTATGGGTGTAGAGACTTATAATTAAAGACTGGTGACTTTCACTTTGTTTCATGAATTACTTATTTACAAAGTCAATCTTTTTTTGTACTTCTACACTAATAACAATACTAATAATTCTATTTTTAAATAAATACATAAAAAAGTAAAAATTACTTAAAATGTTGCATCATGCTTGCCAGGCCAGTAGATGGCGATGTCACTTTGTGAAGAAACATGAAATAGGCATGAGCAAATTTGCATTGTTGTAGGCCTAGTTATCACAGAGACGATAATGGGAATATTTTCAAAAACTTGCTCTTTAAAACTCATTTTTGTTTATCAAACCCCCAAAGGGCCATTTTTGATTGATCATTTGATGTCAAAAATCAAAAGAAGTCAAAGTGTCCCGAGATATAAAATCTGAGATGATGTGTAATGTCCTGTAGTCTCATGTTGACTGAACATGTCAGTCTAATCTATATCAAGCTTTTGCCTCCTCCAGATGTCACTGTGGAACTCATTACAAATGGGTTTAAATATAGGGTCACCACGACCGAGGGGTCAAACTAAAAACAAGTGTCAATTATGGGTCAAAGGTCAGCATCATTTGTTCACTTTGGACTGCTGGAGTAAAAAGAACCTAACAGAGGTGTCTAAATGCAAAATGGAGAGCGGTGCTTGCTAAAAAGATGTGAGCATTGATTGATTTAAGACTTTTCTTCAAAGTGACAAAATTCACAAAGATAGATTTACAAAAGACAAAGAGCAAAAGAAAAGCCCTTCCTATCCGATTTGGATGAGGTCTAAGAAAGCATTTTATCCCTGTTGTATGAAATACAACAACGAGCATTCGTGGATCACTTATGGATTGTCTTGAAAGGGTCTAAAAGGTCTTTCAATATTTCTATTCCTAAAACACTCTGCAGCCCAAAATATGAAAAAAGAAATGCATTATGTATAACCATATAACACAATTGTATTTAATTATTTAAAGAAAGACAACACAAGTGCACTTTTTAAAAACACAACTGACAAATATAGACTTAATTTTCTATACACTAACCACAAAACATCTCTTGTGTTAAAATAATAAAAAGATAAAAAACTAATTTACATATTCAGAAGGTGTTATCTCACACAAACTCCACCCTACACAAACCACCACTGATGGGAAGTTATCTCCAACAATACATGCTGAAGACACCCACAGGGATGGGACTGTTACACCCTGGGACGAAATATCACACCAATACAGAGATATGAAATATGTAAAGTACAGCATATGAAAAATATTGAATATGTTGCTTTTTTCATATTTCGTTGTATGTACAAATTAGTTACCAAAACATTTTATACATTATTATATGGTTGTATTGTTCAGTTCAGTGTATAGTTAAATTAAATAAACTTCCTTTGATAACAAGGAATGAATCTAAAGAATAGTTCTTATTATAATAGAGCAATCTATTATTTGTTTCTTTCTTTGAGATTTCTGAAGCCATACCATCCCATACAAAAATTATTCATGGTTTTACTACTATTAAAAAAACTGTTCAATTGTGGTTAATATGGTTTAACTAACAATTATTATTTACTTATTGCTACACTACAATTTAATAATGGCGTAATCACTATAAAACTATGGTTATACAAATCAATATGCCAAACGACCATGGTTACTACACTTTTACTGTAATAAAAGCATGGTTAATTTTCATAAAGCACATCTTTGTTTGTGAATCTTTTGCACATTTTTTTTTTTTTTCAACTTTTCGAGAAAGCGACTAAAAGCAACACCTTTTGGTTTCATTTTAGAAGTACAACAGACTTCAAAGTATTGAGTTGGCCAATTAAGTATTTTGTTAGAATGGTTAGAATTTATTTGTGTGTGTTTGTGTGTGTGTGTAGACCCTACCCTATTAGGACAACACACAAAGATAGCATGATTTAAAATAAGTTTTCTTATGGGGAAATGTAAAATCCTGTTGCATACATAATATTCTAAAAATGCCAGCATTTAGAAAATACAGTTTGTAATGTATAAAAACCATTACATGTATAGAACGTCCCCACAAAACATGAAAACTGCAAATGAGCAGCTCGATTAATAATTTTTGATCAAGCTAAAAATCTTTACGTTTTTTCTGGATTGATGTCTTATTACCCAATTACCACGAGGCAGTCATTTCTTTTAGCCAATCAAGAGGGGGAATTCCAAAGGTACACGCCCACTTCCTAAAATGAATGAAAGATCCGACACAGAGTTCTATAGTGTTACTCGGTGCTGAGCAGCAAATTCTCACAACTTTATAATCCTATACTTGAATACGTTTAAGCAAGTGTATCTTCTAGTTATCTGTCTAGTTAACAAACTGGACGAGAAACATTTAGAATGGATAGATAGCTGTGTATGGACAGTTGAAAAGGACAAAAACTGCTCATGACGCCAGAGTGAGTGTTTGAATAGAGATGAAGATGTCCAGGAGCGGATCAGGTCTCCAGCCTCTCAGAGCTACGGTTCCCTTCACGCTGCACAGACCAGCTGGAGCTGCCGTCACAAATATCACTCCAGGTGAAGTATGTTATACACATCAGTAACTATCAGACATGATCTCAGCCACTAGATGTCTTTCCTGAACATCAACAGGAAATGCTATGTGAATGTTTTCAATAAATTGGTATTTTAATTAGTTTCTTCGTGTACTTTGAACGATGTAAATGCTAACATTAGGCTATTTTATCAACCGTAAAATGTATATGCATTTAAACTTATCTTTAGTTTTCTTGCAAACGTTACTGAAGGAACACATCAGTTCCCATCACCTTCATCAGCAGTATTACGTTAATTCTGAACAGTGGCTGTATATTTACTCTATATGAGTAAGTGCTGTACTGTATCTAAAAAAATCGAGGATTCTATAACAGGAAATAAAGATACAAAGTACATACATTAGAATCCAAAATAATTTATGGAACCAAGAATGTTTATGTCATACTGAGAAGAATGTAGGATGACATGTTTCAGATATTTTAATAATAATAAAAATAATGCAATTTGTGATGCTGGTCATGTGAACTCCTTTGTTCTAAAGATCACATTTTCCTGCATCCATTGAAGCACAAGATGTTTTTAGAAACATCACAAGTCATGCTAGAGAACATAACCATGTAGTTTTGTTGATTTTGAAAATCATGTTAGGCTAATCTTTACAGCTCAAACTGTTATTCTGATTATTTAAATGATGTAAATAATAATATAATTAATAATATTTTTTTTAAGAACTAGATTGGATAAAATGTATTTCAGAATTGTGACCCCTTTTTTTGCATTACACACATTTATTGATTGAACTGAAGCAGTTTCTTAGTAGTTTGTTTCTACACTCCTTTTCTGCCGGCACAATGTACTGTAATAAATTAGTTTTTAGGTGTTTTCAAGCATTCTTGTTTCCTCAGGTGAAAGGAGCAAAGCAGAGTGGCATTTGCAGACTCAGATTCAACGCAATGTATCTTTGGATGCGATTGTGTGGCCATACTTACAAGGCCAGTGGCCCAAAGAGGATGACGGACGGGAAGACAAATCCACACAGGTGCAGCGATTCAATCTCCTGACTGAATCAAATGCTAATTTGAGATCCCATAAATCCTAGTCCCATATTACCGGTATTACCATTAGTTGAGTTCAGCTGACTCACCCAGGACAGATGTTACACCAGTGTAAACATGCAGCACCATGGTACACACTAATCAACATTTGAATTGCAATTTGTAAAACCGAAATGTGTTCTTGTCTTTGGAGAACTTTTTTTGATCCACTTTAAATGTTGACAACTGCATACTAAAAGTCTGTGGGATTCTCTGACACCATCATTGTACCATGGTTTTCTCAAACTAGGTTACATCACAGCCCATGATTTACTGCAATCGCTATCAACTTTAACCCTCAGCTCAGCTGTGAAGGGAAGTGGGTGCATCAGCTTTTCTCATTTTTAAAATATCATCTGTTTTCGGTTCCTCATTACCTAAGCCATATTTTCAATCTTCCTTTCACGTCACCGACTTGAGACATTGGCGTTTTACCCATTTGCTTGGGAAACTGCCTTATATTTTAGTCCTCTATTGTTTTATTTGGACGTGTAGCGGGTTAAAGGCAAAATATTTCATTGTACTAGTTTACCAAATTCTGTCAACCTTGTGAGTAAAGCATGGATGTAACCACGTGGGATGAATTTCATGCCAACTTTATAAACAGGATAAAAATGGACCAAGAAAGCAGCCCATACAGTATGACTATAGTGCAATATTCTAAAGTAACGATGAACATACATTGCGAATCAATAAACACGAACCTTTAAGAAAAAGATAGCCAAGTATACCAAAATTGCTGTATATACGGTCTTAAAATGTAGTTTTAGTAATTATAATGTTGATTTATTTTTAATTTTGTAAAAGACACCACACGCATGGTTAGCTGGAGCTGAAACAACGACTGTTGGATTTCACAAGCGTTCAGCATCATGGGGAAATTCAGAACGTCTCCAGGATGGAAGTGACGTGTGTGCAGAGTCATCTGTAAGTCTCATTGCACAATAAATATGCTACTTCACTTTGGATAATTGTGTTAAATCTATAGATAGTTCATAAGATTTAATATATCTACATCACACTACATGCGTTCTCTTTTCTGTACTTGCACTCTTTATGTTTCTAAGGTTTTCAAGCTGAAACAACTGCAACAGAAGAAAAGGTCAGGTCTGGTTGGCAACCAAGAGAAACTCCACAACCTACATCAGGTACTAATATAAATGCCCACCCATACTATCATCCTCTCTTTCAAACGGTTCTTTACTCGCTGGTTCCTCATTCCCAATCTTCATTTCCTTTTTGAAAGTTGTCTAATTGTGGTCAAATTGTATTAACGAGTATGCTGTAAAAAGTATGCAATTTCTGTGCAAGTAGCATCACTTGCAGAGTTACAAGAATAAAGCTTATTTTTAAAAACTAAAGAATATTTGCATATGCACTTATCAAGGCCTTAGTAACATTCTTATCCATGCAACAATCTTTTAGGGGAGATCAGCTGATGAATGGTGCACTTGTAGTCAATGAGCAATAAACGGTTAAGAGAATGTATTTTAACATAAAAAAACGTACAATCTTTACTGAAAGTGCAAATTGCTTTTTACAATAATTGAAAATATAAGTATTTGCACTACGCAAGTGTAAACAGTGCCAGATGTTATCACAATTTTGAAACATATTATTATAAAATTTGGATGTAGTTTTGTTTGCATTATAGTTCAAGGGATCACATTCATGGTCACGCCATACGCTTCTAGATGCTCATAAAATTCAAATGAGGTTGGTGGTCTGTGGGTGAAGCCTTGAAGTGCACTAAAGTGCCATATTCTGACACATGTGCGCAAATGTTAGAGGAAGTGTGGAGGATTGCAAAAAGTAACAGGAAGAGTGCTTGTATCAAAAACTCTTCTGCTTTAAACACATGCTGGCCAGCTGCAAACACTTTCTACGGTTATCACAGTTTTATTACAGTATCTTGAGCTTATTTTACTTATCGTTTTTATTTTAGTTCTTTTTATTTATAACTGTTGTATTTCTGTTTTTCTGCATTACAATATACTTTAGATCAACAATCTGCACAATCACACACACAGCACTTTATCATGTTCTGTAAATGAGTTAAATTAGTCACATTTCCACATACTCCAGCAGTCACTGTCCATGAAATATGTGATATATATCCCTTTGTGGCTATACTTACTATATTTACTGGCTATTTGTAACATTGTTTGTTCATATCCAGGGCATTTATAATTTAACGGCATGGATTTAATCCACTCAGGTACACATTGGACAATTTTCAAGGTTCATTGAATAATGTATATATATATTTTTAAGAGTTCTTTTAAGGCTGTTTGCACACTGGTTCATTTTTCTGGTTGTGGCAGTTTCGGTTTTATGTGTTTATAAAGGTCATGTACAAAAAGCAAATAATGATGGACTGTACAGAATGTGAATCAAGCTCTTCCTTCACTGTAAAAAATAAATATTTAAGAACGTAAAAACACATCTGTTCATTCAATGTTGATTGTTTTGCTAATAGAATTTTTTTTTTTGTCACATCCACTGAAACAACAATTACTGTCAGTGAGGTCATTTGTTTATTTTTTTATTCTGTTTCCTGGATGAAAAAAAGGATATGTAAGAATTCACCACATTATCAATTTGTATGTTTAACAGTGAAACTAAATAGTTTTAGAAACCGGATAACTTAGTCTAATTTGTAAACAACAATGTTTTAAGATATCTATGGATGAATAATGAAGTCATTATATAATGTTACCAGAATGTTTGTATTTCTTTTCTTCTCAGTCCCCTGCTCTATCAATCCCATCTGCGTCTTTGACTCGGCTGCCATCACGTTTGCGTCAAAGTGAGGAGAGACTAAATCAGGAGCTGGAGAAAGTTTTCACACATCATTCATTGGCTCACCACTGTGGAGTATGTCTAATACATTTCACCATTTCAACTGATTGTGAAGACCAATATCATGTAAAGTTTCAAACTTGTACAACTGGAAAACTTCATACAACATGCAATTTATTTATTTTTTGGTAATTTAGCTATATGACGTTCCTGATGGACACAGGGCTCCTGTTGCGCACCTGAGCTCCAAGACTGGATTTCAGATTGGGTCTTCCTGTGTTGCTTCACACTCTTCCTCTTCTTCATCCAAATCTTGTTCTCCACAGCGCCCTCTAGAGTTCGAAACTCTTGAAGGACCATTTTCACAGACTGGTAGAGCATTTCCACTGTTATTAACATTTATTTATACCATGATTATATATTAATTTATAATGCTTTGCTGGGAAAATTTTTGAAAATGGTTCACTACACTTGCAACAACATTTTATTGTTTATAAATATATTTTGTGCTGAAAATTAGCTTTAACTACCACATAATAATCCTATTTAAGGATATAATTTAAAAAAAAAGCACAAAAATGTAACAATATTTGTAAAGTTATTCCATGCAGTATTTTCTTACAATCTGTTGACATTTAAAATTCAATTAGAAAATGTTTTAAAAAGTTTTATTCATGGTATGGTCTGTTATGTTATGTTTTTATTTTATTTTATTTTTAAAAATCTTATTTAAGTGTAATTCTTCACCCACAAAATATAATTATTTATCCCTTTAAAACTCACAATCATTATAAAAAACACTTATTCTTCCCACTTTCACTTCATTGATAGGAAGTGTGATTTCAAATATATGAACTAGCACTTGTCCTGTGTTTCCATTTCATAAATCTGGTCACCTTCCTATGTATGTTTAATTTGAACTGACTGTGATACTGCTCTGTCCTCAGTTGAAGAGGTCAACTCGTGTATCGTGATGCTCTCCTCATCACCACGGCCCAATAACACCTACTGCTTTCAGAGAGATCCACCAGAGGGTTGTGAGAGAGTCCGAGTGTGTGAAGAGAACATGTTAGTAGGCATACCATGTTATATGGTTTTGTACATTTGTAACGCTATTCTTGACCTGAGTGGTTAACTCAATACTGACGTCATTTTTCCCCCCTATTTTCTAATTCAGCCTTCCATGTTTAGACCAAGTGCACGTGTCCTCCTGTCCTGACCCCAACAAAGTGAACTTCACCACACACACAGGCTCAGCCTTCTGCCCTGTCAGTCTCCCCAAGCCCCTCCTACCTCCAGTGGAATTCCTGATCTGCAGCCTCTCAGTTTCTCCAGAGTCCTGCTGGGTAGGACAGTGATGAGTTAGTAAGAAAAGAATCAGGTCAAAATAAAGCGAAATCAGCAGCAGTGACTGGCTTTAAAAACATCCAGTACTTTGCTTTTAATGTTGAATTTACTTCAGCATCTGGCCTTACTATTAAACATGAAATTTGTCATTGTTCAAGAGTGGAAAGTGTAAAATTTGATTTAACTGTTATAACAGAATACCACATTTCTTTGTGGGTCAGTAAGAGCGGTGATATTATCCAGTTGAAATGGCGGACTTGATATATTTATGGTTTAATAATTTGGCCAGTTTAATAAGGAAAAGGTTGTCCTTGCAGACAATGAATGTTGAATAGGGCAATTTTTATATATAAAATTGAAAGGTACTATTAAGGCTATGAATGTATTTTAAATCAGCTTTTACCACCCACTTCAGTATTGCAATGGGAAAAAAATAGGCAAATGTATTATTTTTTTAATATACGTACTTTAGTTTTCATTTTTGATTATAGAAAAGTGTATGGGTGGATTATTACAGTAATAGACCTTTTCAGTATATTCATGTTCTTTGATTTGTGGTGAATGTCACAGTCATGCTCTAATGGTACATTTACATTCACCTTCGATATTCTTTCTATAGTAGGGTGTTTTTTGTCTAATGAATGTATACATTATATATTTTGAACATATGAATGCTATTTTTATATTTCTAATATTAGTTAACAAGTCTGTACTGTTTGCACATATATTTTTTTTGTTGCTAAAGATAAGCTATAGAATGTAAATGGTGACATTATCTGACTTCAGTGTATTTCTTTATTCAATAAGTTCATAGTGCACATGATGTTAGTTGTTCTTTTAAGCTTTGGTTGAAATGCTTAACGTTCAGTTGAGTTACTGAACTACCTGCCTTCCCTTTGGAAAGTACATGGGGAACATGTGGAAACTACATGCACATCGATGATACATTTTGTTTTTGTCTTTTGACAACAATAAAGTAGAATTGAGCATCAGTAGTGGCAATGTCTGTTCTTGTCAAGCTAAACGTCAAGTGTGTGATATGAGAAATTTGACTGTTAAAATTATCAAAAGAAAAATAAGTGTCACCTCATGTTATCAATCATTAATGTGCTGGCCTACAAGTCTTGTTTAGTCCATATGTTTAAAAAAATATTCACGCTTGCAGTTGCTGTGTACTTTGTCAGAGTTCACTTATATTCTATTTACTTGTGATTTAACATTTTAAAATGAGTCATTTTCAGTTAAGAGAACCAGAAAGGTGTAAGTGACATTTCACCAACTTTACAAAAAAAATGACCTTGCTTTGTGACCCATTTTTTTCTATTATTATCGTTTATAACAAGCATGTACACGTAGCTGACAGTATATTTTTGCCAGTAGGGCTCTCATTTTAGATAATGCATGTATGTGTCTTCATTTAACCCAATATGTCACTTGCGGCCTTCTGGTTCTCATGCTCTGGGGCCTACCAAATAAGCCCGGTTTATTTCAGTTTCATAATTTGAACTTAAATGGAAAAAAACCCAGAGCTTTTTGCAAAATAATGTTGTTATATATAGTTCACCAACATGTAGCCTATGGTTTATTTTGGTTTGGCCACGAGAGTATTTGAATTCTTTACAAGGACGAATATTTGAAGGAGTCTCATCAGAGGAATGTGACCCGTGGGCGCCATCTATTGGGACTGGTGCTCCACAGCGGATTATTATCGGGCATATATCCCTTTTACACTCCCATCCAGAAACACACCGCAGAGCGCACGAACACCATCAGACCTCTCAATAATCCTGCTGTATAGATATATTTTGGGAGATTGAAATGCTGAGCACTGTACTGAAACAAGTGAAAAGCCACCCGGCTGTAAGTATTTCCCATCTCTTACTGCTAATGCTTCTGTCTGTTAATAATGATGATTCATTCATTCATTCTCAAGTCATGCATCAGAATCGTTTCAGGCGTTGGCTGTGCCATGAATAAATACATCCTCGTTCGCTGCTCGAAGGGTACATTTAATACAAATATGTTTGATTTAAAAAGCAAGCATTATATTGAATGGTCACAGCGGGGAGTAAACATGGATTTCATGTTATTTCACTCACGAGATGTTCAGTCTCGTGAGTGATATAATATAATCAGGACATTGGCAATGATCAAATGGTTTTCAGTCTAACGTTGTGCATTGTGTACGTGATTTCAGCATGAGCATGCATGTCGGCTGTAGGTCGCGTTATCTGTCATAAATGGCAGTGTTCAGCAGCTGTCAAGGACACTGAGGTGAAATCAATTGTGTCTCTCAAGTTATTTACTATAACAGCGTTCTATCCAGACTTACAAGACTTAAACCTAAAAGAAGTATATAACATAAAGTTATGCGAAGGAATTCGGCCATATATGTATTTTGAAAAAGCCCTGTGGTTAATAATCGGCCAGCATTTTCGTACGTTTTGTTGTACAGTAACCAATACGCAGCTGCAGTATTACATCAGCATTTGTAATAAACTGTATATAAATGATTTCCGCTTGGAGATGATTTGAATCATCAAAAAAACGTTGTTCTAATTTCCTCAGAGAGGCATGGCGCTGTTCCAAAACCTAGTGAGCTGCCTACATAGACAGCATTCAAGGGGTCATTCTTGGAAACGTGCCTTTGATAATGGTTTCATTTAAATAAGCACACGAACAATTATCTGTATGTATAATGACAGTGTTTTATAGTTTCATTTGATATTTAAACTTTATAAGAAGAGAACTGAATACTGATATTTGGTAATATGATTTATCGAATGCTATTTTAACTGAATCAACTAATATTATGATAACAGGTTTGACCCCTAAATATTTAAGTCTTTTATTATATGGACTGCATAATAGGGAGGTTATTGGTTGTCCAGATATTTTGTCATTATTTATAATTCTATCTCTCTTTGTAGTTGATTCCTCTCTTCATCTTCATCGGCGGTGGAGCGACCATGTCTATGCTTTACCTGGGCCGCATTGCGTTAAAGAACCCTGACTGCTCGTGAGTACCCATTTCAGAGATTATCAAATTCTTTAGGTTCCAAAATAATTCAGAGTATGTGACAGACTGAAATCTGTCAACAGATGGGATCGCAAGAACAACCCAGAGCCTTGGAACAAACTGGGGCCAAATGACCAGTACAAGGTGAAAACAACATTCATGTAGACCTTTTGGCTATTCCTGTGTTCTTCTTTGTATGTTCATATATGTTTAGCTAATATAGTCTGTTAAGCCTAATAATAACCGGCAACACATTTTTTTAAGGTGTGCTTGTTACATTGTTTCAGTTACTATTATAACAATACATTTTGCATAACTACATGCAAGTAACCCTAATCCTAACCAAATAGTAAGTACATGTAGTTAATAAATATTACTCAGTACTTAAAAATTACACTGTAACAAGGACACTTTAAAATAAAGTGTAACCTAATAAAGTCCCATTTAGTGTAATAATGTGTAATAACCCATAGAACCCATAACCTATTTCCCACAGCTCTTCACGGTCAACATGGACTACTCTAAACTGAAGAAGGACAGGCCTGACTTCTGAGCAGACCCCAGTGAATCCGCTGGGTGTGTTAAAATTTCACTTCCTGCCTTGGAAGTCTTAACACGTTATCGGAGACCTGATCTGTGAATGTGAATCCCCATTTTAAATGATTGAACATACTGAAAGGGAGCACATACACACGCTTTATAATCGGAATGTCTCTATCTTTAGTCAGACACAATATTTTGTACAGATTAAAATACTCACACATTAATGGAAATGGACCATCAAACCTGTATCGATATCATCTGTGATGATATTCCTGTTATCCAAATAAACACAACAAACAGCAATAATAGAAGTGTTTTGTGTGTGTGTGTGTGTGTGTGAAGCATCTAGTGAGATTATTTTTTGTCATTTATTAATTTATATAACTAAATTTATATAATACGAAAACTTTTTTCAACATTCCCTAAGATACTTCTAGAACAAAGTCTGCATGCACTCGTTCAGTGAAGCTTGTGAAGTTTAACGCAGACTTAAATAATATAAAATAAATTAAAATATTATACATCAGATTTAACCTATATATAAACAATTATTTTTTTTTATAATTGTAACCATTAAAACAATTATTTAAATAAAATTAGATTTAAACATTTTTATATATTTAGTAGTTATGTACAAATAATTGAAATAATTAAATTATATTTTAAATTATTAATATGCCTATATATATATATATATATATATATATATATATATAGGCATATAGGCTCCCACACCCTTCCTTTTTAACATTTACGTGAAAGTGAAAGTGCACTATTCAAACTTACATTATTAATAATTTTAATATTATTCATAATTTATGAATGCTTTAGAATACATAGACGACTGTCCGAGTATTGCAGAAGTGAAATCATTTAAAAACATTAAAGTATAAAGACGTTATAGAAGTACTGCATTATTTTTATTGTATTTTATATAAAATAAATATTTTACAAAGTAGGGTTTAATACAGATTTTATATAAAATTAAAGCCATATGTCTAAATAAGTTATGTTCCAAATTTGAGGTTTAAAAAAAAAATATTCCCATGAAATTTTCTTTAGGCGTTATACCACAAATAGCCACCAGGTGCCACTGAAACTTTTTTAATGCATTTTTCTACACAAATGTAGCAATTTCTATTTCAGTATTACTATTAGTAATTTAGAAAGAAATTTCAGTATTTCTATCACCGAATAAGCATGAAATATGGAATCCAGAATCCTGAGACCTTTCCGACGCTTTGTATTTTATTAAGATTATAAAAAGTTTCCATTCCAAAAGACCATAATACATTTGAAATATGACAATTAGTAAAGAATAATAATAAATGTATTAAAATAATACAAAATATAACCATTTGAAAAAACACCAAATGTACCCGCAATTATAGAATCACTCATATACAGTATATATACAGTGGTTAGGTTAAGTATTCAGACCCCCTTAAATTTTTCACTCTTTGTTATATTGCACCCTTAATTTTTTTTCTCATTTATGTACACACAGCACCCCATATTGACAGAAAAACACAGAATTGTTGACATTCAAGAACAGTCACAGAGTTGTTGTGATGCCACTCCTTTGTTATTTTAGCTTAGGTCTTGTTGGAAGGTAAACCTTCGGCCCAGTCTGAGGTCCTGAGCACTCTGGAGAAGATTTTCGTACAGGATATCCCTGTACTTGGCCGCATTCATCTTTCCCTCAATTGCAACCGGTCATCTTGTCTCTGCGGCTGAAAAATACCCCCACAACATGATGCTGCCACCACCATGCACCACTGTTGGGACTGTACTGGACAGGTGATGGGCAGTGTCTGGTTTTCTCCACACATACCGCTTAGAATTAAGGCCAAAAAGTTCTATCTTGGTCTCATCAGACCAGAGAATCTTATTTCTCACCATCTTGGAGTCCTTCAGGTGTTCTTTAGCAAACTCCATGCAGGCTTTCATGTGTCTTGCACTGAGGAGAGGCTTCTGTCGGCCCACTCTGCTATAAAGCCCCGACTGGTGATCGAGACATGAAAATACGCGTCCTTCAGGTCGATGGCTGCGAACCAATCCTGGTGCCGGATGCATGTTCTTATGCGCTTCAGCGTGAGCATCTTGAACAGCAGCCTGAGAAGGGACCGGTTCAGGGCTCTGAGATCCAGGATTGGTCTCAGCCCACCGCTCTTTTTGGGCACGATGAAGTAAGGACTGTAAAACCCAGACCTCATCTTGGCTGAAGGGACAGGCTCGATTGCATCCTGGGACGGGCCCCAGATAGATGAATGACCTGGGGGGCGAGTCTTACTGAGTTCCTGTATAACTCCCTGGTCAGATCCAGCTTTGTGCAGTGCTTTGGCTTGGAACACTTTGAGTAGCAGCCTGCCCGGTGGTGTGGTAAGCCCGGCCCGCGAGAGCGGGGGAGGTCTTACGTGCTTCGGACTGGGGCCGCGACGGTCCATGCCAGGCTCGGCCTGGGGGATGGCCACATACTGCATGTGGCTGCATGTGCATTCCAGCCGTGCCTTATACTCACGCTGTGATAAGGTGCTCCTGGCTGTAATTATTGCACGCCAATATTCATTGGCCTT
>JAUYWG010000046.1:4660275-4670751 GCA_034779775.1 Enteromius afrohamiltoni | reverse complement strand
TTACAAAAAGTGACCTATGTTTATACATTTTCAAAGCTAATGACTTTAATATCCAGTTGCAAATATTTCTTTGAATGAAACCTAACTTTGAATGAATATTCCCTAAATCTTTTACAGAGTAAGTGGTGACCAGGGAGTTCAAAACGTGGACATTGCGCGTGCATGTTCTCAGTACGAGGAACTGGTCGAGGTAGCTTCATTGCCGGAAAAAGCGTTCACAATCAAAGGTGCCATTTTATGTTATTTTTGTTGAGGTCCAACAACCACTTGCTTGATGACATTTTCTCGGACATGTTAATGTGTGCCATTACATTATACCATAGTCTGTTTGCTGTTTTGTAAGCATACTAAACAAAAAATTTTTTTTAAAGAATTGAGCGCCTGTGGTGTGATGTTTGGTCAGCTGTCACTTCAAAATATTATGAAATCCTGCATGCAATGGTAGAAGATGGAGTGCTTGATTTATCAAATGAATTACACCTCTTTTGTGTGCACTACACAATTCTTCCACGGCTAAAATCTGACCTGAAGTGCTTCATTGGGAGCTGGAACAACCAAATCAGCTTTGGTACATAGGAAAGTTGCAGACACCAGTGATTGAGCCAGATGTAGAGGCATTCTTTATTCATCTCTAAAATTCTTAATTTCATCATCCTTATTTCTTAAAAAAAAATTAAAAATATTTTTGTGTGAATCTTAAGATATTTAATGTAATGTCTTTATTACAAAAAAGCGCTTCAGAAGCATGGTAGCAGACCTCTTTGTAAATGTGCCTTACTTGATCACTTGTGATGTGTATAAATTGAAAACACATCTTAATACCAGATTTGAACATGAGCAAAGTCATTGAAATTATTTCAAAACAGCTGGCAACTTTTTCACCTACTTAATGTTTCTTTGATTTTGCAGATATTGGAGCATTTGTGTCAACAGCAAACTGATACTGACCCAGAAGATGGTGTGGTGGTTCCAGAGATCCAATGCCCTTTATCTGAACAGAGCCTTGCTCTTCTGCTGGGATTAATTGATCCCCTGACATCATCATTGAATAACCGAGAGCTCTATGTCCAGTCACTTGATATTATTCAAAGACTGTGCTTTATTTAACATTTCAATTCTAACATAAAAACAAGGAAAACGTACAAAAACACATGTAGTTCCATCAGAAATTGAATTTACAAGAATACACATGAAACATTTAGGAAAAACTAACTTCATAATGTTTTGAAATCTTATAAGCCACTCTTTCGAAAACAAAACAAATGAAAAACCTCCAAAACCCTGTAAAAGTAAGCTCCCTGTTGCACTGCAATTTTCTTGTTCTCTTTAAATTAATTTAAACTTGTTGAATGTGCAGTGGGAAACGTGATTGTCTGGGTGCATGCGCTGACCAAAAGGGTAGCAAATTCTGTGGTCTGGCATACGTTCCATGCATGTATGGTCAAATAGAACAGTGATTTTAAAAGCTTGTCTTTCTGAAAGAAGCAGATGCACTTGTGCTTGACCAGACAGCCACTGCATTACTTTTGACACAGAAAGTGCCTCCTCATCCCCAGGATCTCCATCTAGGGCAGTAAACATACATTATGTGTTTAAACTCTAAAAATAGGCATCTGCCTTTCAAACGTTTTGGAATAACAACAAACTTACCTTCAAGTTCCATAAGAAAATCCTGGAAGTTATTCAGGATTTGCATTTCTTTGCTGTGCTTCAGAGTGCCACTCTCACTCATTTTGGGGTCAAGATGTGAAACGATATATTGAGAGTCCACCTGGAAAAATAAGAAAGAGCAACTTGCTTGATGACAAGGTAAGTTAAGAGGGGGAAAAAAGACACATCATCTAAAGAGCATTCTATATGCAGCATTCAAAAAGTTTCTCTAACACAGTGGTTCTCAATTCCAGTTCTGGGGACCCACTGCACTGCACATTTTGTATGTTTCTTTCATCTGACACACTTGGTTTAGTTCATGGAGCGGTCTCATAACAAGCTCATTGTCACAAACCGCACCTCTGTGGCCCTCTCCGACCGCCAGCAGTGGGAACCTTCACAAGAATACTAATGTTTCCACCCGGACTCTTTAGGATCCCGTACCTCAACGTTTTCGCGCCTCTTCTTCCCGCCAAACAGACTATTTAAGCTCAGACTTTTGGACTGTCAAGTCGCGAAGTCTCGATTTGCCCTGGCTGTCGTTACCAAGCGTTTTCCCATTGTTTCCATTTGATTACCCGTGTTTGATTTATTGCCTGTTGTTTTGTTTCCGCCATTTTGCCGCCTGTCCTGACCCTCTTGCCTGTTTATTGACTACGATTTTGCCTGACCCTCTTCTGCTCTGTTTCCCTGTGTTTACGACCATTGCCTGTCTGACCATTCTAATAAACATTGTTGCTTATGGATCCGCAAGAACCTCGCAAATCATTACAGCAGACTTCGCCGCCAAAGGATCCAGCAACCATACGCCAGGTGATTGACAAGGTTAGCCGACAAGCCACTGAGTTACTCTCCCATCGACAACAGTTGGAGAAACTCACCTCTCTGACAGCGGAGTTGGTTAGTTCGATCCAGGCCCTCACCGCTGCGACCGCGGCGCAGAGTAGATCCGCCGGCCGCTGCACCTCCCCCGGCCAACCAGAGCAACTCGAGCCCGGCGCGGCTCGCGCTTCCAGAAAAGTACAGCGGCGCCACAGGCAAGTGCAAAGGTTTCCTCCTACAATGCGATCTGTATATGAGGGCTCAATCCAGCAGTTTCACGGAGGATGATGCTAAAATCTCACTGGTCTGCTCACTGTTATCTGGAACGGCTCTGGACTGGGTTACGGCCCTCTGGGCCGTAATGACTTTCCCCTCCTACCAGAGCTTCTTACGTCAGTTCCGAGAGGTGTTTGACCACACCGTTGACGGCAAGGATGCTAAGGAGGAGCTCCTCAGCCTGTAACAAGGTTCCATGTCTGCAGCGGAGTTTACGATGACTTTCCGGACTCTCGCTGCACAGACCGGTTGGGACAATGACCCCCTCATGTCCCTGTACCGACGGGCTTTACGGGAAGACCTTCAAGCAGAGCTGGTCTGCCGAGGAGAGGATTGCACTCTATAGCAGTACATGGATCTGGCGATTCGTACTGATCAGCTGATGCGCTCCAGGCGGACTCGGCGCCCGACACCTACCACCACGGCCTCCATGATGGCTTCTTCCTCAACCCCCGAACCCATGCAGATTGGAGCTACCCGGATTTCGTTGGAGGAGCGAGATCGCCGCATGGAGCTCGGTCTCTGTCTCTACTGTGGGAAACCGGGACATCTCCGCGCCACCTGCCCCGTACGACCAGTGAGACCCAGGACTTACCGGGTGAGTGCAGTTACTTTGGACACTGCTATGAAGCTAGAAGTGGAGTTAATGGTAGAGGGTCAACACATCTCCACTCAAGCTTTTTTGGACTCTGGGGCGGCGGGGAACTTCATTGATGCACAATTCGCCTCTGATCTTAATCTCCCTTTGCTTCCATGTACCCCCAACATGGCCGTGGCAGTCGGCCCATCGGACCCGGAGTCGTAACCACCCAGACAGCACCAGTCACTCTCTGCACCAGCTCTTTGCACATGGAACTAATTCAGCTACTCATCATCCACTCACCTGAGCACCCGATCATTCTCGGACTCCCCTGGCTGGAACAGCACGACTCCATCATTTCATGGAAACAGCATCAGATCCTGCGCTGGTCCAGCCATTGTCATGAGCACTGCCTGCGCACTCCTCCCCGGTACATCAGCCACCTCAAGCTCGCCCCTGAGGAACCCAAGGACTCCACTGCTCTCCCCGCTGAGTACCAGGACCTTCTCGTGGCATTCAGCAAAGAGAAGGCCACCCAACTGCCACCGCACCGACCTACAGACTGTTCTATTGATCTTCTCCCTAGAGCAGTGATTCCCCGAGGACGAGTCTTTCCCTTGTCTCAGCCCGAAACGGAGTGCATGGACCAGTATATTAAGGAGGAGCTGGCTAAGGGCTTCATCAGACCCTCTACATTCCCCGCATCCGCAGGCTTCTTCTTTGTCAAGAAGGAAGATGGGGGCCTGCGGCCTTGCATCGATTACCGGGCTCTGAACGAGATTACCGTCAAGTTTCGTTACCCTCTGCCTCTGGTTCCCTCCGCCCTGGAACAGCTGCGCTCAGCGCGCTACTTCACCAAACTCGACCTCCGCAGTGCATACAATCTGGTGTGAATCCGGGAGGGGGATGAGTGGAAGACGGCTTTCTCTACCACCACAGGACATTATGAGTACTTAGTCATGCCCTTTGGCCTATCCAATAGCCCTCTCCGCCTGGGAGACCGCCCAAGCCATACTTGAACATGTATTTCGGGACTACGGCCTCCCTGAGGACATAGTCTCAGATCGTGGACCCCAGTTCACCTCCAGGGTGTGGAAGGTGTCTTACGCACCTTTCATGTTTCTTTGTTAAAGCCCGCTGCTGCCCCGGACGGGGAGGGGGACCAGGACGAGGTCGCGGTTCCCGAGGCTCCTCCCCTGCTTCAGGAGAACGAGGACATCTATCAGGTCCGAGAGATCCTTAGCTCTAGAAGTCGGGGACGCATCCTCCAGTACCTCGTTGACTGGGAGGGTTTCGGCCCAGAGGAGAGATCCTGGGTCAATGCACAGGACATCTTGGACCCCATGCTCACCGAACGCTTCCACCAGGATCACCAGGACCTGAGAAGCTGGCTCCTAGACCCCGTGGGAGGCCCCGACGTCGGACTGTCTCTCGCTTCAGGAGCCGCTCGCAGATGGGGGGCTCTGTCATAAACCGCACCTCTGTGGCCCTCTCCGACCGCCAGCAGCGGGAACCTTCACCGGAATACTAATGTTTCCACCCGGACTCTTTAGGATCCCGTACCTCGGCGTTTTCGCGCCACTTCTTCCCGCCAAACAGACTATTTAAGCTCAGACTTTTGGACTGTCAAGTCGCGAAGTCTCGATTTGCCCCGGCTGTCGTTACCAAGTGTTTTCCCATTGTTTCCATTTGATTACCCGTGTTTGATCTATTGCCTGTTGTTTTGTTTCCGCCATTTTGCCGCCTGTCCTGACCCTCTTGCCTGTTTATTGACTACGATTTTGCCTGACCCTCTTCTGCTCTGTTTCCCTGTGTTTACGACCAATGCCTGTCTGACCATTCTAATAAACATTGTTGCTTATGGATCCGCAAGAACCTCGCAAATCATTACACTCATCTCCTGAATCAGGTGCGTTAAAAAAAAAAAAAAGATACAAATTTTGCTGGGCTGTTTTCCAAAAGCATTACAAAACCCAAGTTGATCATAGCTCCACTGGTAACATTGGTTCTACTATGAACTTACAATGCTTTTGGGAAACGCAGCCCAGAGCAGTGGGTCCCCAGGACCTGAATTGAGAACCACTGCTTCAACATTTTTTACAAAAGCTATGCACTTCACCTGATCATTGCCACCTTCAAAAACAAAGAGGCTATGGCATACTTCTTTGTTCTTCTCCATGATATCCACTAGACGGTAAAGTTGGAGACCCTCACGGAGCTGTTGAAGCATAAGAGTCCGTCGAGCAGCGGCATGCATTGCAATTGCTCTTTATAGAACAGAAACAAACATTGTTTTACAATCTAATTATTAAACTTACATTGTTTAGAATATAGACTTAAGGAATGCATAACATGATACCTCTATATATTCCCCTTGTTTTGGTCCTTTATAGGGCCAGTGTAGCCACAGCTCATTATTTGATCACTGTATTTCGACAGGTCTGAAGTCTCCTCGATCTAGACAGAATTGAAGATTTTCTTGAAACATTTATAAAAGGCACATGGCAATAGAAATAAACTACAGAATTACAAATTGTTTTCAGATATACCATTTTAATCAGTGGTGAAAATTCCATGTCATTAACATTATCCACCGTGATGTTTTCAAGGTTTCCACTTAGAAGGTAATTGTAACACCATTCCTGTAAAAATCGTGGAGCTGGACCACATAACAATAACAGGAAAACAACTTCTACAGTCAGCAAGTACATTTTCAACTTATTGTAGGAGCCATTTCTATGCTTTGTTATTTGTGTTGTATGACACTAGAGAGTGCAATACAACAGCTAAGCTAAGATAATGTTAAAAAAATACCTTTATTATTCTTCTAAAGAAAAAAAAGTACTTAATTTCCTGTGTTTACAAATTCCTCTTGTAAGTCTAATCCAAACCATGTTCTACTAACTTTCTTTAATTACACTTACCTAAACAGGCCATTGTCAAGGTCATTTATTGAGTACTTTGGCATTTTTCCTTTACCATCCTCTCCTTCGAAGAGCCGGGTCTCTATGCCACTAATCATGTCTATAGTTAAAACAATTAGCAACATTCCAATATGAAGACACCAAACAATCTGACCAGAACAAATTAATTAACATTGCAAATGTTTTGTGATCAAAGGTATCAGATGCAAAAATCCTCACCTGTCAGGAATTCTTTACGCAGAGCGCCTGTGTCAACTCCAGCCTCTCCAATGAATGTAACCTTTAAAGTATTGATTGTGGAGCTGAGCTTCTGACGCCTCCACAGTGACATACCTCTTTCTAAGAGGTTCATTCTGGACACACAGATACTAAATTCTTTAGAGGTGTCAACACGTGCAGCTATCCATCACAGTACATCCTCTTCACTGTCAAATTGTAATAAAAATAGAGTGTTTTAGACAGCATTGTGATATACCACATAAGTACTTTATTAATCAAGAATATTGCGGACCATGATTACCATGACATTTCTTCTTTTTGTGACTCCATTAAATCAGGGCTTGGATAGTTAACTGGACTAAAGAGAGAATGCAATCATTTACCAGTAAAAATGTAAACCAGTGGTTATGTAAAACAAACATTTTTGATTTAATAATCAATAAGAAACTAATTTGCACAATGCCACAAATGTCAGCCGCCATGTACTGTAAACATAACTTGGAACATTTAGAATCTTTAACTAACAGGACTTTATTCTTACTTCTTTTAATGTGTATTTTACATCATTACATGCTTTTTAGTCAACAGAGGCAAAGTGTCCTGTTTGTCTGCAAAGTTTTCCTGAGATGGAATTGGAGCTACATGCCAGTTTTTGTGGCGATTTAGATGGGTAATGGTAATGCTATGAACAGAATCAACAATGTAATCTTGTGGTGCATTATGTGATATTCATATTTGTAAAGCACGCCCCTACGAGAAGGTTGTGCCAAAACAGCAAACGAAAATTCGCGAAGCGTAAGCGAAAGCTGTGGCAACACATTCAGAATCCATGATTCGCGAAAACGATTCTTTGAAAATCATTAACAAAGAATGAAGCATATTTGAAGAGCATGTTAAATTCGTGCGACTCAGTTCATTTTTTCATTTTGATTCTCTTTTTCTTCTTTTGTAGAGGCATATTTTTGATTGTTTCTTGGAAAGTCATGTTTAGTTTTATAAAGTTACGTTCATTCTTATTGGCACAAAAATAATCCCATAGATTACTCAGTAAATATATATAAATAACATTAAATATTTTGGCTTTCTTCATTAATGGATTTCTTTCACTAGAATTTTTAAAATCAAAGTCATCGGTCATCAGTTCCTGTATTTATTCTAGTTTTTCATATCACAGTATATACTGTTTAAAACGGCAGAAAAACAACACTGTAATGTTATGCAGACCTAAAAGACACTGACTAAATTGCAAAGATTTAACTGAGGACCAACATTTTGTCAGTGCACAAGAAAAAAAATAATTCTATAGTTTAACCCATTCAGTGATTTACTGTTTAGTAACTGAAAATTATGAAATTACTTTTCAACTTTTTTAGATATTGACTATAAGATGTTTGAACTACAGGAATGCACTTACCCCCGACTCAGATCTGTGACTGGCTGCTGGTGATTGTTCAGAGAGTCTCACTTTGTTGTGCCCAAACTTCTCCTTACCTCATCATCATGGACCAGAGGTGCACGCTCAGTTTTAAATTTGCGTTTGAGGGACTGGTGCCAAGTGTGCTAACACATGAGGGAAAAATATAGCACAGTTCAGGGAAACTAGCCGAGAGATTCTGAGCCAATGTCATTTTTGTAAATTAAATTAAAGCAATTAAAACTGCTGAGATGTAAACAATATCTAAGACCATATCATTCATGGAACGTTGACCTTATGTAATTCTTAATGCAATGTCTGCTATTCCTTGTAACTTACATAGCCATTCACTTCAAGATCCTTTAGGAAAGGATATTTCACAATAAGTGCTTTTGCCACCTGCACATATTCTGCATTGGTTGGATACCTGAAATATTCAAGTAAAACTAACTGGGCCCTTAGAAATTCCGTTTAAATTAAAAAATAATTCTGTTTTATTACTTTTCTGTAACAAATACTTAAATGTCAATAAAAAATTTCAAAAAATCATTGCTTTAAAGATATATATTGAAAGTATTTATATTGCTTTACCAGCTGCTGACTTACATTGTGTGTTCTATCATGGCTTCATGAAGAACTCTAATGATTCTGTGTCTATCCTTAGAACCATGCCAGAAGTCTTCTTTGTTATCAAGCTTGGCCAGAAGTTCTCTAGGAAAGGGTGGAATGGCAAATCCAGCAAGCAATCTTCCAGTAGTTGCATTTCTGCAGTGAGAATGGGGTAGTAGTTAAGAACTCGCATTGTAATACTGATGATTAGCCAGTATGCATTTCTACTCAGACATTTATATATATTTACTCATGTATCAATGAAGATAAGTAATTGTCAAATAATCGGATGTGATTATAATGCACATCTCTTCAATAATGCCAGTTCTCTGATTAGTCTTAAATCTCATTCACATGGTCATTCATGGAGTGGCATTTACCACGCAGAGCCATAGTTCACGATACATATTATCAGGCGATACATCTCTGATAATGCACACAATATTTCATAGCTGTGTAGTAAATGCCGCTTTGTAAATGAAATGTACAACTAATCACAGAACCGGCATTTCTTACAAGATGCACATGGTAATCGTTTTTTTCTATTATTTGCACTGCTCTGCCTACATTTAATAGTTCAATTCACTATTATTTGTATAGCGCATTTCATAATACATATAGTTTTAAAGCAGCTTTACAGAGAATGCAGGTTCTCTGTTTAATCTATTTGAGGTGACTGTTTTATACACCTTGGCCAACTCCACAAGTGATTGTACCTTTGTTTGGGGGATTAAATGGTCCAATAATGGACCCTCTGACAGTTGGAAACATATTTGTACCCTTTTCACCCCTAAATGGTACATATGAGTACCCTAAGGTGCGACTATGACCCATTGAGGGTACAACTTTTTAATTTGTGTCACAAATGCACCCCAACCGTACCCTTTTTTCTGACAGTGTATTAATCTTGGAAGTAAAATATTGCATAAAGACATTACTGCTGTGGTCTTGCGGAAGGTCAGTACCTGTTGATGCTTTATTTTTTGTTAATTTAGTCACAATAATGAATAGATACCGTGAGTTATGTTTGTTTTCTTCTAATAGAGACAAAAAGTAAAAAAGCTTGTATGGTTCAGGAAGTAAGTAGGAAGATTACTTACAAAGCAGTCTTTTGTGGTAGAAGTGATGGTTCTACCATACTTGTAACAAGTTGCTGAATTTACATGTTTATCTATATGGAGTTTACAGAAGACGAGAAAATGATCTGAGATATCATTGCTTTGCTGCAGAATCTCAACACCATTAACATCAATTCCATTTGACAGTACTAAATCTAGAGTATGATTTGCGACAATGAGGAGGTCCTGATACGTGCTGTCTAACCCCAATAGAGTTCTAAATATTTAAGAAAGCAGTTCCTAACGCATCTTTTTCTTTATCAACATGGATATTAAAATCACCAACAATTAGGACTTTATCTGCAGCCAGTACTAACTCAGTTAGAAAACCAGCAAACTCTTTAATAAAGTCTGTATGATGCCCTGGTGGCCTCTATACAGTAGCCAGTACAAACATCACAGGGGATTTATAACTATCAAATTTTTTTCTCTAGATACTCATGTATCAATAAATGCCGCACCATAAATTCAAACGAATTATATTTAAAGCCTGTCTTCTGAGAAATACAGAGAACATTGCTATAAATTGTAGCAACTCCATCTCCTCTGCCTCTCGGACGTGGCTCATTTGTATAGCTGTAATCCTGGGGTGTAGACTCATTTAAAGTAATATATTCATCTGGTTTTAGCCCCGTTTTTGTAAAACAGAGCAAATCTGGTTATGATCATTGATCAAATCATTTATAAAAAGTGATTTAGTAGCAAGAGACTTGATATTCAATAATCCAAGCTTAATGATTTCTTAATGGTTTCTCTGTATTATCAACAGCTTTAATTTTTTGATCGTCAATTCAATTGTTACTCTTAATTTGTTTGGGATGATTTCTGTATTTTCTAGTTCGGGGAACAGACACAGTCTCTATA
>JAUYWG010000046.1:4606547-4655314 GCA_034779775.1 Enteromius afrohamiltoni | reverse complement strand
ACAATGCATGTCAGAGCAAATGAGAATCATGAGGTCAAAGGAACTGCCTGAAGAGCTCAGAGACAGAATTGTGGCAAAAAAAAGGTTACAAGGTTACAAAAAACTTCTGCTGCACTTAAGGTTCCTAAGAGCACAGTGGCCTCCATAATTCTTAAATGGAAGTTTTGGACGACCAGAACCCTTCATAGAGATGGCTGTCCAGCCAAACTGAGCTATCGGGGGAGAAGAGCCTTGGTGAGAGAGATAAAGAAGAACCCAAATGTTTGGTTAAGCTGCTTTGGAACAATGTGCAGTGTGTAAATTATTAAATAAATAAAACTGACAAGACTAGGCTTTTTAGGACACCTGTGTGAAGAGTAACTGACATCATACAGTACTTCCATTTAAAGCACATTGACACCAGCTGATTTTTTGGAAAAAATGAAGTGAAAATGAGAAGTTCAAGAAAAACTCTACTATCACTTTTTTCCACATTATTAAATCTGAATTAAATGGTTCTTGGTTACTCACCTTTGTGTTGATCCAAACTCACTATTAAGTGAAACTTGTTCATCATATAAAACATTCATGTCCCTTCTTGAATTAAACCAGTTAATTCATATGTAATCACACACTTACAGAGATCAATCAAAGCCCCAGCTTTTACAATTTGTTTTTGTATTTTTTGCTGTATTTAAAAATTTTATACATGGACAAATGGATGAAACGATTAAAGAATATTACACATATCTTCATTTGTGTTCCAACAATACAAATAGTTTTCAGGATCACTGTACGTGTATCTCCAAAAGAAAAGCTCTAAGTCATATGGATTCACTCTGCCCCTTGCTGTTTCACTCTCTATACAGTCACAGTGAAAGTAAAATAATCAAAGGAAAAAGCAGGACATGAAGAGGTTACCTGATGAACTAGGAGACATGAATAGAATAATGGACAGTACACACACGCTTCACATGCACTTACTGTCTGACCCCTGATTTGTTCTGCCTTCCTGACAAAATATTATAATAAATCACACTGTGTGCACACTCCTATAATTTCTCTCCTAACCATCTACACATGCACTCACACCATGCAAACAGTTACAGAATTATCAATCAAGAGGTTCAAAAGGATTCCCAAGAGATCTCATACCTCTCTAAGAAACACTCTTTTCTGACATATACACTCAATTTAGACTGCCATGATAAAGGAATTAAAAAATAATTATTTCTAATAATTTTTATTCTAATTTTGGAGGGGTTAGAGGTCATTGCATTGCAAAAACTGGCAGCTGTGGTTGCCGGAATTCTACCTATGCTAATAACATTTTAGGTTTTACGGTTTTAAGTCAAATTTACAGTTAAATAGCATAATTTCCTTAACTGTAATAATTATACAATATTTATCTGTAAAGTTGCTTTGAAACAATGTACATTGTGTAATGTACTATATCAATAAAAATTACTACAAAGTTTTCACACCATTTGAAAAATAATTGTAAAAAATGTTAAATAAAAAAGAATTAAATTAAATTAAATCTCATTAGAATTGGGGGGTATTGACCTTATTGAAAATATGTCTGACAATGGCCTTGCTTATAAACAATTCAGTTCTGTTTAAAATCTCTCTCTATATATAGATATATAAATATGATTTTTCTCATATAAGAAATTAATGGTTAATTAAGCAAATATTTTTTGAAGGCTGTACAAGTAGTTTTACTGATGTCACTCTCACAAATGTTTTTTTCAGAAACCTAAATTATTGCTAAATGAGATAAAATGTCAGAGCATGAATGTTACAATTGCAACAATTAATTTTACTTACTGTCCTCAAGTGTCTGTTTTTCACTGGAACTAATTAAATTCAGTATGCTAGACTGGATTACTGTATTGTCACACATTCCTACTGTCCTACAGAAACACAATCTCCATAAGTGATACCACAAGCTTTCCCTGGACCAGAAATTCCATTGAGGTTGTCTTGTACCTTTTCTTTTTCTGATTAATTTTTGAACATTACACTCCTAAGAATGACCTGATGATGGACACCTAAAGCTTTTGAACTGATTAAAATTTCAATGACCGCAAAATAAATTAAGTGTAAATACCATGCAAGAGAATAAAGATTGTTTTGCATCTGAAATGTTTGCAAACAACTTCAAGGGGTCCTTTTTACAAGATCTAATATAGAATGTGTCGGTGGAGTTTAAACTCAAAAAAAGGCCACAGATCATTTATTATTCTGTGTTTTAAATACCTTTTTTTGGATGGAAGCAGTAAAAGAAACTTAGGAAGTCTTTAGTCCATGCTTTTTACTTCAGACATTGTTTATTTGACAGAAATGTCAATGACTCAATGCATTATCATGAAAGTGATATTCATTATTTGCATGTGTTTTGTAGTCTTGTCAATTACTTGAAAGACAATGGGTGTCTGTGTGAAATTCTAACGTTAAATAGTGGTAAAACCTTTATTTCTTTGACGGCAAAAACTTGTACACTGTAAAAAGAAATCTGTAAAATTTACAGTCAAAAAACGGCAGCTGTGGTTGCTAGTATAAAACCGTGAAAATATAATGTCAAAAATTTTGTTTTGTCTATAGTTTTACGGTTTTATTTTAAATTTACAGTTAAATACTGTAATTTCTAATAAGAAACCATAATATCTGATATAATGTTAATATACCAAACTATTAAAATAGTGAAATCTGTTTCGAACCTTTGAAATATACTGATAACTACCAAATACAGGTTGTTATGAGAAAGTCACACAATGAACCAAAGCTCATCACAAGTAGTATTTAAATAGTAAAACATATAGAAGGTGCTCAGTGTCATTCACACAAGCACTAAACACCATCATAGTAAGAATTATTAAACTAAAATGGGCAATAAACATTCATTTAACAACATTACATGTAACATACAACCTTAATAAACATAACTGATACAAAAAATGTCATGAGCCGGGTTTGATTTGGATTTTCTCCCTGTTATTCTCTGTTCCTTCGTTAGTCTCTCAGCTGCTGCTAGTTGAAATCAGCGCTCTCTGCGCCTATTTCTACACACCTGTTATCTTTCGACGCTGATTGGCATCTCGATTTCTCTCTGTCTGTCCTGGTTGTCTTTGTCTGATGATTGAATGCATTTGACCGTTGTGTCTGTGACTGTGCCCAGTCGTCTCACTACCTGCGACTTTGATCTTGTTCACGTTGTCTAGTCCCGTCCTGCTCGTCTTGTCTGGTTTTGTTTGCTGTAATCTGCTAAACCGTTTCTCCCTACTCAGAACTGTCTGTATCCTGTTGCTGGACAGGGGTGCCCACTGCGGCAAGGGCTCACGCTCTCCCCAGCCTGTTGTGAGCGAGGTGACACCACCATATCTGGCCCGGAGGCTGGCCCGTGATTTTTCTTTTGGTTTGCCTGTTTCGAAGAGACCTTTCTGTTTCCTTCCTGCACGCAGAGAGCGGCGTTTTTTATTCAAAGACTTTTAGAAATAAAGGATTTTTCGTTGATAAACTGTTTTTGAGTCTCCCTAGACTACACACCTGTCCGCACCTGACAGAATTATCAGACCAAGAAGATACAGTGTGAGGAGGAATCCCCAATTTGCTCTGCTGTGGAGTTTCAAGGTCTGATGCTGAGTCGGCAGCAAGAGGAGTTATCCGCGGCTCGTCACGCCGTGGACAGTCTTTCGGCTCAGCACATCCTCAGGAATGACGGGTTGGAAAGGCAGAGGACCAACAGAGGCCAAGAGCACCTGAGGCTTGCATTAACAACCCCCCCTGTTTCTTCGGTCAGTCCGCTGAGTGTCGGGCGTTTCTCACACAATGCAAAGTCATCTTTTCGTTGCAGCCATCCACCTACGCAGAAGATCGGGTTGCCTATGTTCTCTCCCTTCAGGTCGGCAAGGCTCGAGACTGGGCCATGGCAGTCTGGCAAGCGGAGGCTTGGTGCTGCTCCAGTTACGCTCCCTTTCGGGAGGAGATGGCGAGGATCTTTGACTGCTCCGCTTATAGCATGGAGGCGTCCAGGCTATTGATCTTTCTTCGCCAAGGGAAGCGTTCGGTGGTGGACTATGCCACTGAGTTTCACTTCCTGTGAATGGAACGAACAAGCCTTGACTGCTCGCTTCCTGGAGGGACTTGCTCAGGATCTTAAGGAAGAGATTTTCGCCAGGGAGTTGCCGGGCCATTTGGAGGACCTCATCGAACTGCCGAGCCGTCTGGATTGCTCTTTTGATCGTCGCCGCCGAGCTTGTTTCTCCCACCTCGAAGAGGAGACCCCGCGGCTCTCACCATCTTCATCCGCTGCTCATTCGGAGGAGCCCATGCTGCTTGGACGTTTCCAGATTTCAATGGAGGAGCGTCAGCGTCTTATCCAGGGAGCTCTATGTATGTACTGCGGGGCTAAGGGTCACCGTGTCGCTGGTTGTCTGGTAAAAATTGTCCCCATCTCCACGACTAGAGGGCAGAACCACCTTGCCTGTGACAGTTCGCCCTGGGAGGTACTGTTCATTCATGCCCCGATTGACTCTGGGGCCCAGGAGAACTTTCTTGATTTCAAATGGGCCCGACAGCATAAAGTCTCTTTACTTGGTCTAGATAAGCCTTTTGATTTGTATGCCTTTAATGGGGAGAGATTGGCCCAAGTTTTTTTCGTTACCGTTCCTGTCAGTCTAACGGTTTCTGGTAACCACCAGGAATCGATTTTTTTTTTTTATCTGTGACTCATCCTCTAAACCTATTACTTTGGGTCATCCCTGGTTAGCCTTGCATAATCCTCAACTTAACTGGAGGGAGAATTCTGTCTTATCTTGGGGGGTTTTGTGTCATACTAAGTGTCTTTTGTCTGCTAGGTCTCCTGTCTCTTCTCTTCTGTTTTTCAGGAAAATCCCAGTGATTTGTCAGGGGTTCCTGATGAGTACTTGGATTTGCGAGAGGTATTTAGCAGGTCCCGGGCCACTTCTCTACCGCCCCATCGTCCCTATAATTGCGCCATCGATTTGATACCCGGTAGCACGCCCCGTGCAGCTGGTTGTATTCCATGTCGGCTCCCGAACGCCAGGCGCTGGAGACATATTTGTCCGGGGTGCTTGCCACTGATACCATAGTTCCGTTGACTTCGCCCACGGGCGCTGGTTTTTTTTTCGTTAAGAATAATTAATTTCGTTCTAATATTCTGGCGAGGGTTCCCGATGATGACGGTCGGACAGAGCCACAGAGGACCGCCTTGCAACACAAATCATACAAAACGTACAATACTGTCATTATTTTTACACCCGCTAGAGGCCATGTACCTTTAAAACTTAAATATAAGTCGTAATAAGGTACTTGCCGAACGACTAATAGAGTGTTTTTTGTTGGAGGAAAGACTTGCAAAATTATGCACTAAAAAAGGCAAAGTTGTCAAAAAGTATAATAGGACCCCTTTCAAATGCATTACAGAGGAAAATAGCAGAAGCATCATATTTTATTAGAAATGTCTTCTGCCATTAGATACTAATGCACTGCAGTGAGTGTTTGTGCTTTATTTGATAAGGGTACAGAGCGTATCAGTTCAGATCTCAGAGACAAATGGCTTCCGCATGTATCTATTTCCAGACTCTCTGCCCACTGTAACAGGGAGTTTTATGAGCCTGACTATGGCATTTGCAGCCAAAAGATACATACTTTATGGTGTTATGTACTGTATATATTATTTAGACATACTGTTATACAAAGAGTCAAACCTTTTATGACAATAAAGAATGAATATTTCGAAGGTGGTGCATTACTTCCTACTGTATTGGGGTCAAATAAAGTTCCCTCTGGTGTCCGCCCCTCCTTCCATTTTTCTGAATAAAGATTGAAATTAGATCTGATTCACAGAGATTTATGGAGGAAAAGATCAGCTAGTCATTGCTAACCTGATTTTGTTTCTCAGTCAGAATTATGCTGGAAAGCATCACTCTCATTTCTGAGACAATCATAATGCTCTTTTAATATTCACTTACAATGCTAAAAGAGTTCATCAGTGCCCGTCTACTTTTTCAGCAGCTACAGTTCTGGAAATATTTTACTATATATAATTTAAAAAGTATTATGGGTAATGAAAGGTTCATATTTTGGTTTTGTGAGTCCACAACAAGGCTGACATGCACGCAATGTCAGAAAACACTTTTATTGTCTTATAATATGGATTTCCTTTTACTTGGTTAACGACTCTATAATAGGGGCACTTTAAGAGTTATAAACCATGAACTGAACCAACCAGCTATATGAATCACAACATAAACCTACGTGATTGGTTGTGGAAGTATTCATTTTTCCCATAGGAATTTTAAAAATGCTATTCTTGAATTTGTCGGAGACCTCAGAATGTTGCAACTGACCTATCAGAATTCAGGTATTTCAGAGTGCCATGTAATAGCATTGAATAACAACCTCTTTACTCACAGTAAGTCTGTCTTTAAAGGTTTATAAGTTATCATTAAAAATCATTTCCCCTATAGGCTAGAGAAATTTTTACTTGACAGTTGCACTCTAATGGCTTTTTTTTTATTCAAGATTAAACATGTTCAACATGTCACAATTACACAAATATAATTATGCTACATTCTCTTTTAACTCTTACTCTAATCATATTCAATAAAGAATAGCTTGTGCTCTCAGTATCAGTTTTATTATTTGCCCATATTTAGGAAAATAAATCTGGGAAAAACAAAAATAACTACAAATAATAAACCTCCACACATAACTTATCTATCATCGTTTGCACGACATGAATGGCACCTAAAATCATGCAACCTGTGTAAGTGAAGTGTTTTTACTTTTCTAAGTGATATAAACTTTTCAAAATAGCACATTAAAGTAAATAAAAAAGCCCATCCTCTTCAGCCTCTGTTCCATAAAAGTAAAAACAACAGAATTGTGATTGAGAATGGAAATAGATGAAGGCTGGTTCTTCATTTCCAGTCTTGAGTCCAGCTCTGTGTCTTTTAACAGCTTGGCTTTGATGTCGCCCTATCCCTGATAACCGATACCGCTGCTAAACCCGACACCATTGCAGCACTCCAGCGGGATTCAGCCACAGAACAGCAGAGGAGAGGTAAAAGACTGTGGAGTACAGTAAGGGATAACTGTAGCCTGTTGGTCTTGTTTTGGCGTAAAGATTTTTGTACCATGCTAATCATGTTGAGCGGGATCTTTGTACTCATTCTAGTACATTTCTATTATCTGCCCCTTGAGAGGATGTCAGATACACAATACTCTTCTATGTGTGTTGTAGTATCCTGTGAGATGTACAGTACTGTATGTGAATATGGTGATTTTGTTTGAGCATTTTCAAAGGCAAGATATCAGAGAGCATAATTTTATTAATTTACTTTTTTATCGTAGTTTCCTATTTTATATTATTATGAAACAATTTGATCTTTTTGCTTTTTGTTGTATGACTGGGCGAGTCTTATCAACTATAACACTGATATAGTGAAAAAAAGTCTTTGTAAAAGGAAACACAAAAATTAGGACAGTTTTACTTCTGTTACAAAGTGTGCAATTTTGCAACCAAAATTCTAAATTGTCTAAATATAGTTTAACCAGCTATTTTCCAGCAAATAAATGTCAAAATTTGAAATAAGGTTGAAATAAAGGTAAATACACATGAAATACTTAGTAATATTTAAAAACTACATGTACTTACTTTATAGATAGGGTTAGGATAAGGGTTTGAGATAGGGTTACTTGCATATTATTATGCATAATTTATTGCTATTATAATAGTAAGTACATGTAATGTGTAAGGACACCTTTAAAATAAAGTGTTACCAAAATAAAATGAAAACTGAACAAAGAAAATTAAAGAAAAAATAAGCTTTTTTGGCAATACATCACAAATGCTGTCGATCTTATACTGAACTCTGAGTACTAATAAGCAACATTAATTTGCTCATCCAATGATTCTTTATTTGACACACCCTCAAGTCAGGACTTAAAGTTTTTTCTGCAGGCAGTTATGAAATTATGGTGTCATTCACATGAACTCATTGAATAATATGATAATTTCTTCATGACTTGAAGGCAGCTTAACAAGCTGTAAAACCTCCAAATCATGTGATTATACAGCAGTCTATAAATTTTTCTGTCCGTCTCAATGCTATAGTTAGAGCAATGCAAGTATGCAAAGTGGATTCTGCCATCTGTGCTTCATGGGCACATATATTCATAAACATTCATCTTTTCTCTTTTTTTCTTTCACAGCAATCATTTTCAACTTAAAGATCAAGTTTGACAACATGACTGATGTATTTTGGAGATCAACAGTGTGGCAACTCTGCTGTTTTAGTTGTGTAGCTGTACTGTTACTGTTATTTGAACATATGTCAACAGAAAGACCTTTAAATGTAAGTAATGTAAGTGTCTACTTATAAGGTTTCAAATAAGTTTTTAGAGAAAAAACTTACTTAAATGTCAAAATTTGGTTCAAATAATGTTACATTGTAATTCAGTCTGTAATGATGGCTCGACAGACGGTTGATCCATTTGCAACAATTTTTTTTCATAATCATAGTTAAACATGCTGTGGTCACCGGGAGAAGACATAATCAGAGAAGACAGAGGAAAAACAGTAACATAAGACAGGCAAATGGTCGGAATATCAGGCGAGGTTCAGTTCACAAGAGTCCAGGCAGGGTTCGGGGGAGCAAGCAAAAATCAGAGTCCAGGTCCAGGCAAGGTTCGGGGCAACAAGCAAGAATCAACGACGAAATAAACAATCCAGGTGAGTAAAAGGTCAGTCCAACCAGCGGTGCTGGTTTTTCCGGGTGGTTGCTGTGGAAGGTCTCAGTGAGAGCCGGATCCAAGATGTCCCGAGCGTTGACCCAGGATCTTTCCTGGGTCCATAACCCTCCCAGTCCACCAAGTACTGTAGTTGGGGACCCCAATGCCTGGAGTCCAGGATCTCGTGGACCCTGTAGAATACCTCTCCGTCGATGATTGGGGGGCGGGAACCTCTGGGTTGGTGACCTCGTCCTGACTCCTCTGTCCTTCCGGAGCATTAGCGGGTTTTAACAGAGACACATGGAAGGTGGTTGAGTCAGATATTGAGCTGGTAATGATAAACGGATTTGACGGTCTATTTGGAAGGGACCCATGTACCTTGGATTGAGTTTGCAACATGAGCCTTAGAGGCGAAGGTCCCTGGTAGAGAGCCAGACCCACTGACCCGGTTCATAAACTGGATTGGGAGGGCGGCGATGGTCTGCTTGCTCTGTGGTGTGGCGGATGGCCTGTTGGAGATGTACATGTGCTTGATTCCAGGTCTCATCGCTATTCTTCAGCCAGTGGTCCAAGGTGGATAAGTTGGATGGTTCTCCTGACCAGGGGAACATGCGCGGTTGAAAACCCAGAACACACTTGAAGGGAGTCATACCCGTAGATGGCTTACGTAGTGAGTTCTGGGCATATTCTGCCCAAAGCAGGTATCGGCTCCAGGTTTCCTGGTTGGCGTTGCAGTATGAGCGGAGGAATCGGGTGAGGTTCAGATTTAAGCGCTCGGCCTGGCCGTTGGATTGCGGGTGATATCCAGTAGTAAGACTCACATTTCTATTCATGTGTTCACAGAAAACGTGCCAGAGTCGGGAGGTGAACTGGGGACCCCGGTCGGTGGCATTGTCATCAGGAATCCCGTAGAAGCGGAATACTTGTTTCATTACGATCTGAGCTGTTTCCCAGGCTGAAGGTAGTTAAGTGAGTGGAACGAACCAGCAGGCTTTGAAGAACCGATCTACTTTCGTCAGGATGGTGGTGAAGTCTTTGGATGCTGGTAAGTCCATAACAAAGTCCATCGTGAGGTGTGACCAAGGTCTTACAGGAATGGGCAGAGGGTGTAATAAGCCTGCGGGTCTCTGATGTGGGGTTTTACTGATGTTGCAGATCGCACATCGATAGACGAACTGGATGACATCGGCTATGAGAGAGGGCCACCAGAACCTGTTGGTAACTAGCTCGGTGGTCGCAGGGATGCCTGGATGACCGGAACTTGGGGAATCATGGATCTGGTGTAGGAGTCTTTGCCTCATGAGTTCAAGTACATACGTCCCATCCGCAGGGCAGTCGTGTTGACGTGTTGACAGGGCATCGGCTTTGCCATTCTTGGACCCTGGACGGTAGGTTATGGTGATATCTTGCTTGCCCCTCAAGCCAGTGGCGCCATTCTTCGAGAGTGAGCTTCATGGCGAGCAACTCACGGTCCCCCACATCGTAATTTTGCTCTGCTGAGGTGAATTTACGAGAGAAGAAGGCGCAGGGGTACATCTTGCCTGGATTACCATGCCGTTGAGATAGAACAGCACCAACCCTTGTGTTGGATGCATCCACCTCCACAATGAACTCCTTTTCGGGATCTGGATGTCGCAGGATGGGGGCCGTGGTGAAGCAAGCTTTAAGATCCTTGCTGTTTCTCTTTGTGAGTCTCAATGGAGAATGGTAGGTCCCTTCTTGGTCATAGCAGTGAGTGGTGCTGCCACTTGGCTAAAGATCTTAATGAAGCGGCGAATAAAAGTTTGCAAATCCCAGGAACAGTTGTAACTCCTTGATGGTCCTGGGGTGTGGCCACTCAAGAACTGCTTTTACCTTGCCCTCGTCCAAGGTAACCCCCTCATGACTGATGACGTATCCGAGGAAGGCAACCTGGGTCTGATGGAACTCGCACTTCATTAGCTTAGCGTATAGTTGGTGCTAGATTAGGCATTTGAGGACCTTGCGGACGTGCTGCACGTGTTCAGGTAAAGTCTCAGAATAGATAAGTATGTCATTAATGTAAACAATCACTGTTTGGTTGAGTTCGTCCCAGAACACATCATTGACCAGGGCCTGGAAGACAGAAGGGCTATTGGATAGGCCAAACGGCATTACCTGATACTCGTAGTGCCTCGTGGTGGTAGAGAAGGCTGTTTTCAACTCGTCCCCCTCACAGATCCAGATGAGATTATAGGCACTGCGCAGGTCAAGCTTAGTGAAGTAGCTGGCTTTGCTAGAAGTTGTTCTAGGGCTGCAGGTACCAGAGGAAGCGGGTATCTATACTTGACAGGGACCTCATTGCCATCCTTCTTCTTTACAAAGAAGAATCCAGCGGATGTGGGGGATGTGGAAGGTCGAATGCCCCCTTTAGCCAGCTCCTCTTGAATGTAGTTCCGCATGCTCTCCGTCTCAGGTTGGGACAGAGGGAAGATGCGGCCTTTGGGAGGAATGGCACCAGGTAGAAGTTCCACAGCACAGTCGGTGGGTCAATGTGGAGGAAGGTGAGTGGCTCTAGTCTTGCTAAAGGCTTCTTGGAGTTGTGATACTCCACTGGGAGAGTGCTGAAGTCCTCCTCTTGAGATTGATTAGTGGGTGGTGGTGTCACGGGAGGCTGTGTGAGATTTAGGCACTGGGACTGACATCAAGTGTACCAACAAATTATTTGACGATCCGCCTAGGAGATGTCCGGGTTGTGGAGCTCTAGCCATGGGAGCCCGAGTATGATCGCATGGTCTGGTGAGTGTATGGTGAACAGTCAGATTTTTTCGGAGTGCATGGGTCCGATGAGGAGCTGCAGATCCTGGGTGGTGCAGGAGACTTCCCCAGAGCCCAACGGATGACCATCTAGGGCTGCCACTGCCACACGTGGTCCACATGGAATGAGAGGCAGATGCAAGTGCTTAGCAAATGTCTCATCAACAAAGTTACCCTCTGCCCCAGAATCTATGAAGGCTGTAATATAAATTTCCCTCCCTTTAACAAAAATAGTAACTGGTAGAGTCATGGAGTGTTCAGAAAAACTTGAACTCACCCGTGCAGGCGTGGATTGTGGTGGTCGCATCGGGCAGTTGGCTTGGATGTGCCCAGGTTGGCCGCAGTAGAGACACAGATTGTCTCTGATCCTCTTGGTACGCTCATCGTCCATCAAATGTGTCCTTCCAATCTCGGTTGAGTGGAGGGTAAAGCAAACAAATATGAAGAAGGAAATGGCCGCAACCGTCTGGAGTGCATCAAATTGTACACCTGGATGGCCAGCTCCATGAACTGCTCCAATGATTTTCCTTCATCGCGGCAGGCGAGTTCAGATTGGAGTTCTTGAGTGAGTGCCTTACGTTAAAGAGCATTGAGTGGTTCAGGAGGCCAGCCGGTTCGGGCAGCGAGCGTGCGGAACTGCAGAGTGAAGTCAGCGGTTGAGCTGGTTTCCTGCTTCAGGCTGAGAATTTCCTCACTGGGTTCACGCCCATCCGTGGCGTGATCAAACACCTCCCTGAAGTGCTGCATAAACTCCATGTAGCTCATAAAAGTCATGCCCTTTTCTTCCTACAAAGCTGTGGCTCAGTCCAATGCTCGTCCAACCAAGAGCGAGCATACCAGCAACACCTTACTATCATCATCAAGGAAGCTGCTGGGTTGAAGGGTGATGTAAAGGCTGCATTGCATTAGAAAGCCTCTGCATTTCCCCTGGGAGCCGTCGTATTTCTCGGGGAGCGACACCCGTGCAGTGTGACTGGTGCTTTGAGGTGTTTGTGGGTGAAGAATCGGCTGTGGTGAAATGGCGGCAATGGCGGTGCTCAGCCCTTGCATGGACGCATTCAAAGTCTGCAAGGAATTTCCCATTTCCTCAGACAAGCGGGTTAGCTTCTCCAACTGCTGGTGATGCATGTGCAGCATGGCGCCTTGACACGTAATTTCCCAAGTTAAATCATGCATCATTGCTGGATCAGCGTTCGGCGAAGTTTTCTGTAATGGTGGCTCGACAGACGGTTGATCCATTTGCAACAATTTATTTTCATAATCATAGACAAACATGCTGTGGTCACCGGGAGCAGACATAATCAGAGAAGACAAAGCAAAAACAGTACAGTAAGACAGGCAAATGGTTGGGATATCAAGCGAGGTTCAGTTCACAAAAGTCCAGGCAGGGCAGCAAGCAAGAATCAGAGTCCAGGTCCAGGCAAGTTTCAGGGCAACAAGCAAGAATCAACAACGAAATAAACAATCCAGGTGAGTAACAGGTCTGTCCAAAAATTAATCCAGAAATGCTCAGAGTTGACGGGAACGATCAAAACTTTGCGTTGAATTTACATTTATATATATATATATATATATATATTTCTTTCTAATTGTACCTTTTGTCTTTTAATTCATTTGAAAATCACATTTGCGAGGGTAAATGTAGTACGTGGCCTCATATATTCTTTGTGGTTTGTCGGAAATGAAAGAGATGCTTTAAAGGAAAATGTATGAAATATGAGCCTCTAGGAGATGTTATAGCTGCGGGGAAACTATTGAGTCATTATCTTGAGTGTGATTGGTCTGACATCTATCTGTAGGTGGTTAACAGCCTTGTGTCTTGTGGTAGATTATAAGCTTTATAATGGATTCACTGGAGGCCTATAAGGGGAAGCCAGGCTTTACATGTGGCAGGTGTGCAGTTTTTGGACTATGTTCTTTCTACAAAGAACATTTGATTATTTTTAAAATATATAAATATTTAAATGAACAAATAATGTAATTCTCCTTTCAAATGCAGATTTATTCACTTGAAACTCTGTATTCCTTTTTACGAAGCAAGGCTCAGTTCAATACAAATACTCACATTTCACTATTTCATATCAGACTCTTCTCGCACACACGCATAATATCCAGGAGTTCTTTGATCATTTAGCTATAGAGGAATGAACAAACCACTGTAAAGTAACACAACCTTTTTCTGGACAGTTCATTTACATGGCTGTGAAGATCCTATTGTACATCAGGCTCAATTGGAGTATAATAATGACATCATGTTTTTATTTTAGGAGATATCGGTAATGACTTCATGGATATTTTTCCAATCCAGTAAAGGGCAGTACAGAACAAAGTAGAGGACAACTTTGCTTAACATATCAAACTCTTTTGTAGAAGAAAAGATTATGTTCCAACTGAATGAAAATGTGTTAAAGTTAAATTGACATTAAATTCAATTAGTTGAACATGAGTTATTTTGAATCACTCATATTCATATGGAGTTTTTCATAATTAATTATAATCTTTAAAATATGACTTTACTGTTCTGCCAAATGTGAAGTACTGTCACGCCCGCACAATTGGCTGATCCAAGATCAGCCATTTGCAGCCACTTTCAATCACCTGATTATTAATCACTGCCACCTGTATCCAATCGTGACAGCGTGGCTAAAAGCTCCAACTCTACAGTCACATTTCGCTGGTGATCAAGGTAACATCAGTCCTGCTTACCTGCTGCCTAACTTTGTGTTGTGTTACGACTCCACTATTTCTGCTATCAAGTTAATGATACAGTTTGATCATCTAGATGTTCAGCTCAATCATCTACCACACAGAGCGATCTCACAAGCTGGATTCCAAGGAGCTACTTACCTCTGTACAAACCCTCACGAAAGATTCCGATCTCCCAGCGACCTACCTGCACAACTCAAACGTGAGAAACATTTACATTTACCTGTGTATACTCACCTGCTATGCTCACCTGTCTCCTCAGAGAGTCTCCTCTAAAGTGCTTCTATATGCTTGTGTCACCGTCTCCAAATTGTAATTTATGTCCGGAGGGGGCACTTGGTACATATTAAAATTTTTTTTTTTTTTTTTTTTTTGGGAATGCTCGACAATTTCTCCTTTCTGGTCTCAACTGGCTCAGGACATATCACTTCTATTAGAAAAGCATGTGGTGCTGTCTCCAAATCTTTTCTTCTTAAACGACTTCTCAGAATTGGATCTATTCCCACAACAGAGAAATTTGCTCTTAGCTGCTCTTACTGCTGCAAAGAAAATGTTAGTCAGCCGCTGGGTTCCTCCCCATTCCATGACCAGACGTGTATGGGGCTTATCTTTGCTGGACACTGTTTCTATGGAACTCTCTACAGCTCGTACTCGTGGAGTGCCAATTTTGACATTGTTAAATGATTTATCTCTTCGATTTGATGTATGTTTAAATTTGTATTGTACATTTTTTCACTGCATTATTGTGTACTTTCCTCAGAACAGTGAGGGTCTGCCTTGTGGGCGGGTGGGGGTATATAAACACAGTCTAGTTTGGAACTGTTTTTAAGTTTTGTACTATCCTGAATTTGACTGTCAACAAACAATAAACAGTTGTTCACAAAAAAAAAAAAAATGGTCTAAACTTACCATTGCTTCCAGTCTCCATCCTGCTGAGCGTTACAAGTACTTAAATGTACATAAAGTGAGTAAACTTACATTGATATTTCTACCTGGTGTCATGGCATAAACGTACCTGGGAGCACTTTTTAGTGAGACCAACAAGTACATATCACTGCAGTTTTCAAAAGAAATGAACACAATTTACAGAGTTTAAATTAATAAAGGGTAATTTTCACACAATTAATTGAAGAATATGATGGGATATTTGAAAACTGATGATTTTGAACGGTATGCCGAGTTCAGACTGCACGATTTTGACTCACAGACAGGTTTTGAAAAATTGCTGACAAATGCCCGAAATCACAGGCAAATCGGTGCTTGTGCACGTGAGTGACAATTACACAGTGTGAACTATCAAAGACGTGATCTGACAGAATCACTCGATTCAAAATCATGCCGTGTGAAATGTGTTCTGACTGAAAATAACATCAACGATTACCTACATCCAATGAGAGGGCCACATCCAGGGCAGCGGGAAGTTGGGGGAGGAGTTAAGGAGATATAAAAGGTAAATATCCTCCTCCATAATCCTCTTTTATTTTCAAATGAGCGCACATGCAATTTGTATGACAAGCTTTTTTTGCGTGTTATCATTTTTAATAATAATCCCAATCTCAGGTGAGAACGTCAGTTTTGCACACGTGACATTGTGTTGTTTCCATGTAACTTCTCGTGTGTGTTTGGCGGTGAGACAAAGTTGTTGGTGATTCTTCCTATTGTAAAGTCATGCAGTATGAAAGCCCCTGTCGCCGATCTATCATGCAGTGTGAACACAGCAGCGACTGAATACTACATCAGATAGTCATGCAGTTTGAAAAGATCTGTGACATGACTACTTTGAAAATCGTGCAGTCTGATCTCGGCATTAGTATCACACATATCCAGTGTCATATGTATGGGTTTTCATATGGCGCTTTTCCACTGCGTGGTATGACTCAGCTCGGCACGACTCGTTACGGCACTGCACGGCTCAGTTCGGCTTGGTTTGCGCTTCCACTTTAGTTTAGTACCGCTTTAGAGTCGGCAGGATTATTCACGTGTCGTTATAGTTGCGCTGCATCTACTGCCGTGACATCATCGTAAATGCGCCACAAACAAACACACAACAATTAAGTATATCAACAGAATGGTGTTCAAACAAAAAAGTTGCGTCCGATCCTTCTGCCCACGTACCCCAGAAGCTCCGCGCTTTTTGCCCTTTATAAGGCAGCGCTCGAGGCGAACACAGTGCGAAGTTTTGTTTTGACAACTCTGAGCGTTTCCCAAGTGATTTTCTGTGGATTTTCTGGAACTTACCTGGACCTGTATTTCGACTTTGATTCTTGCTTGTTGCCCCGACCCTTGCCTGGACTTTGGCCTCTCAGAACTTTGCCCGTTGCCCCGATCTACTGCCTGTCTTCTGGTACTGTTTTTGCCTTGTCTTCATTGCTCTGTCTGCCTGTCTAAGACCCCTGCCTGTACGACTACGTTTGCATAATAAACAGCTAGCATATGGATCAACAGTCTACCGAGTCGATGTCACAACTGCGTCACTGCGTCACCTTTTTGTATCAACCAAAAATGGCTGTTTAATTGTCTATTGAGGAAGTACAGACGTACAGGAGCGGATCCAGCGAGAGCTTGATGGGGCGACGTAGAATGAAAAATGCTCCATTGTTGTGTGTTTGGGCGCGTTTACGAGGATATCACAGCAGTAGAAGCGGCGCAACTATAACGACACGTGAATAATCCCACCCACTCTAAAGCGGTACTAAACTGCATTGGAAACGCAAACCGAGCCGAACTGAGCCGTGCCAAGTCGTACCACGCAGTGGAAAAGCGCCAATAGTACCAAGATGTACTTAAGAGGCGAGGAGCTAATGGTAAAACAAACTCATTAACATCCTGGAATACCTGACAGTCAGTAAGTTTCAATTTCTGGACGAGCTATTCCTTTAACCAAAAATCACTAGGTTACTAGATTCATATCAAATGTATTCTAATGTTGACTAGATCTAACAAAGTGTTGTTATTTATTTGCTAACATGGAGAATGCAGTAAACAGGCAGATGAGGTTAATAAACAAGAGACGTGTGTTCAGTAACAGAACATTCACTCCTCACATACTGATAATATTGCACATTCAGGCCCAATCACGTTCTTTCTCTCTCCTGCCTCTATTTATTCTGAGCACATGTGAAGTAAAAAGCTCTACACACATAGATGTTAATTTAGTAATCTAATACGCAGCTTTAAAGTTTGTGTGGTGTTGGGTTTGTGTATGTGTTTGTGTATGTTTTCAGTCGCTGTCGGAGTGGCATGACAGGACAAGCAAACTGAATGTTTCTGCTGCTTACGTCCCGACAGCTGCCTGTCGTGTAAAAAAGAAAAACAAAGTAAAACAGACTGAGCAAGAATGTCAAAGTGCAGCAATATATCAATCTGCATCTAAAGCACGTATCACGTTAATGACAAATTCTTGGAAAGTGATATCAATAATAAGTCCTTTATACAAACAGACAAGAGTCATCTAAGCCCTGTCACACTTTTGTTGCAAGGTTATAGGTGTCAGCTGGTTGAGTGAGTTTCTTTTGAGGGTGGAGTACAGTAAATACCAGAGGAAGGGGTTATGACAGATGCTTTAGGGATCTACAGTAGTTATTTCACTTAATTATATTCATAGGCTCTAGAACAAATATAAGGTATCTAGAAGTTTATTACTGTTGAGAAAAATTATTTGACTCAAATGTAATTTTGGAATGTTGATGATATGATATAATATGATATGATAAGATTATACTGAAAGAAAGTAATTTGTGTGTAATGTTTTTTTTATTTGCATGTTTGCAAAATTGTCCTCTATTTATACATTTGCTTTTAAATTAAGATGTTTTAATATTCGATGTTGTATTTTAAAATGCAATTGCATAATTAATTACTTTAGACTGATTTTTCTTGTAAGTGGTACATGACCTGTACATATTTCTTTCCTAATTCAGAACTTTATATATGCATTTCATCAGGTTTCTACTTATATTGGACTTTTACATGAAAATATCGATATTGTACTGTACAAAATCCACAAGAATATTGTGGTTTGATACAATGATATTTCCTGTTTTTAGAATGATATGGAGAATTGTGACATAATTATCTAACAGAATAAACAAACAATATTGAAAATCACACACACTCAGAGAGAGAGAGAGAGAGAGAAGCGCAAACGCACACAACCCACCTGACTTGTTAGGCTACTTTTATGCCATGACATTTGCAGATTGTGATTCTGTGACTCTTTGAACCTCTCAACAGAGATGACCACGAAATGAAGAAAAATTTAATTTTGAAATCTGGAAGGCTATATAAAGAATAAAGTGCTTCCTTCATGCAGTTTCCACAGACTAAAATGTAATTTTGTAATGGAAGTTAAGGGGGACGTACACTGAAAGACTACAAAAAGATATTAAACACTTCCTGATTGGAGCTTGCATGGTTTGAAATGTCATTAAGAACTAAAAGTCAAGCGGATCTTGAAGACAAACAGAAAGAAAAAATGTCCAGCTGCCAGTAAACAAGTCTTAAATCCAATTTTAAAAATAAATACATAAGCAATTTTTTTTAATTACATATGCTTGCAGATAGAGATTTCAGAGGGCACAAGAGGACAGAGGTTCTTATTGTTTTCGAGCAAAAAAATAAAGAGATAATTAATAATAAAGAGAATAATATTTATAATAAGATTTTCTAGCTACAGGTTGTCATTTTACTGAATAAATATTGTAAAACATTCCCTGACTGTGTGCCTCTCATACATTCTAAACTCTCATATAATTCTAAAACATTAGAATTGTTAGAATATTGCTCCCTGTTATCATTAAATCAATGAACATTGTTGGGACAGAAATGGAGGAAACAGGAAATTCAGAGGGTTAATGCACAATTTAACTGTTTTGTTGTTTGGTCTGTAACCACATTTATTTAATTGCACTTCAGAACCGTTTGACTGCACATGCACTGCAGCAGAAGCCAAGAGAGCCAGATTATTTTGTTCAATAGGAAGGAGAATTAAGAGCAGAAAAACACACAAACACACGCATTCCTTTCCCATAAATGCCCTCCACAGCACTTGGTGGTATGGGTACCGCATGTTTATTTGTCTGTTTTTGTCTACGAAGCAAAAAAAAAAATAATTATATTGAGCTTGAAGGGGTGTTTATGTCGACTAAGCATGAGAAATAGTCTCCCTTATCCTGGCTTTTGACTATCAGCATACTGTCTGGGTTTGTACTGCAGTTTATTCACTGACCAAGAACCTTAAATTTAGACATGACTATATTCTTTGACCAATGTGTTGACCATCATCATCAAAATAATGCAATGTTTTAAAGAAGTACACTTTTTTAAATGTGTTGACTGATAGACTAAAGCAATGAAGTACTTGATTATATTGTTAACTGTAATAGCAGCAGTATGTGGTTTTGCATTGTCCTGCTGAAGTGCACAAGGCCTTCCCTAACATAGACAACGTACGCACCCCAAGACATCAGAGATGTTGGCTTTTAAACTAAATGCTGATGAAATGGAAGGTCTCCCTCCTCTTTAGCCTGGAGAACACAGCGTCCACCAACAAGAGTCATATATGGACCATAGAACACTTTTTTACTTTGAAACATTTTAAATACGTCTTAGCTCACAGGAAGCGACTGCACTTCTGGACCATATTCATATATGGCTTCCTTTTTGCATGATAGATCTTTAGTTGGCATCTGCAGATGGCTTGGAAGATTGTGTTTACCGACAGTGGTTTCTGGAAGTATTCCTGGGCCCATTTAGTGATGTCAATGACAGAATCATGCTGATGAGTGATGCAGTGATATCTGAGGGCCCACGAGCACAATCCACAAACTTTTTATGCACTCTTATACAGATTGGAGAGCCTCTGCACATCTTTACTTCTAAGACATCCCTTTTGTAGCTAATCATGTTACAGACCTGATGTCAGACAGAGGAATGCTGGCTTCAATGACAGTGTGCTTATTGACCCAGAACTGGGGGAATAAGTCATCAGTTGTGTCAACACTTTTCCTAATACCCCAAATCCTCAGAGACATTTGTGCAGATGTAAGAACTACAGGTCAAATAGTGTTAGGAGACCTGAAACATCAGTACGATTCATCGGATTTCATCTTAAATTGAGTAATTTATTTTCTAAATAAATCCCTATGAGCCCACTGTGACCTGATATCTATAAACTTACAGCACGATCAAACCACTGCTGTGTGATTCATCCAAATTTTAGACAAAACATTTTAAATAAATGTTTGTTTAAAATTGCACATCATCCACTCAGTTGTGCAGAAATTGCTAATGCTTTGGTACATTCAATGGATTTTGCATTGCCTACTGTTTTCTTGTTTTCTACACATTTCGACATTTAGAGTTTTTTTTTTTGTAAATTTGTTTATACGAATACACTAACTGCTTTATTAGCTACATTATTTTTTTTTATATGTACAGTAGTACAGAAAGTGTGCCCTCTATACAAAAAATTGCTATGGCTGTAGAAACTAATATGCAATATTTATAAATCTGATGTGACTTTTTGTCGAAAATGAAAAGGCATGCAATTCTTAAAACTAACTTTGTCCTTTTACTTTTTGTTCTTCTTCTTTTCAATATCCCATACACAATGATCTGTAAATGTATACTCTTGACATCGAGAAGATGCCATACAGGAGAAGTGGAACCTTTAATGCACTTTTTCAGGTATACCCTATGTATTATAGGGACAAAATGTGGCAATACTTAAAAATGGCAAATCCAAATTCCTTGTACTTGTGGGGACATTTTGTGGTCCCCATGAGGAAAACCTAAAAATACAGAAAGTGGTAGGTTTAGGAGGAGAAAATATAATTTGTAAAGAAAAAGAAATGCATCTAGAGTATATGGAATATCCCCATTAAACATGGAAACCCTATGTACACGTGTGTGTGTGTGTGTGTTTGTAAACATCAGACAAATATCAAGTTGCAATCTTATCTTGTTTATTTCTTATTTGTAATAGTAACTGCATTAAACCTACTTAATTCTAGTAAATTCACATTTATATGATACAGTGTACATAACAGTAAATACATTTAACATTCAGTATTGTTTCTTCCCACAGAACCTGTGTCCAAATAAACCCAACAAAACATCTGCACACCATCTCATGCTCCTCATACTCATCTCAAAGCTCATATACCAAGTGCAATATTCAGTCTCTGGATATTAAGGGTTTCTGAGCAACTCCGTGTCCAATAACTTCACAGGTGTGATTGTCAGAGAGCAATGTGCCATATTAGTACACCCATCTCAGAGATATGTGCTCTGATATTGTGTGTAACACTACAAAAATAGTCTACAAATAAATTGAAAACAAACACATTTGTCAAATAATCAAAACAGCACAATGCTATAATGATCGAAGAACAGTGGCAAATCATGCAACTTTCTTTTAGTTTGTTGAGTTTGTGGTTGCAGGATTGTCTCATATTGACCTCCAAAACAACAACAAAAATTAAGCATGTTATCACAAAAACAAGAAAATTATGTACATACTGAACAGAAAAAAACAACACAGACCTGATATTAATCTCAGGTATTTGTTATACAAAATGTATATTATATTTGTAAGTGCTACACTTTAATTTTGTAGAAAAAAAATACATTAACACAAATCACATCCAGAAATGCAGAATGCCTTCATTTTAAGATACAAATTACACTGTGTTTGCATTTTTCAAAGTTTAAAACTGTCTTTCTTAAGTAGGCTGACTGCAATATTAAAATATTTTAATAATGCATGCTGCTGCATCACTTTTCGAACTGAATGAACATCACAAGAATCTATGAATACTGACAATTTTTATGTTTTTTATATTTTTTCAATCATCCCATCCTCAAACGTTTTGAGTCCAAAATCTGTGTTGAAGTTTCCGAAAATCAGCTAGTGCTTACTCCATTAAGGCCACTGATATACTGAAAATTTAGAAATAATGTTGAATACTGATAGATGGGCAAAAAATCCACACACACCTGAGATATTATAAAGCACTTGAGATTTCTTTTGAACTGATTTCTAAAGACAACTGTATCCTACACCAATGTCAGTATTTGAACCAAATATATCAGTTTCACAAATTGTTACACCGGATCACTTTAGTTTTTGGTACAATATCCATTAACATGCTGCTGAATCTTAAAGTCTAACATTACAATAAGCACAAAAGATTTAAATTGTTTGGGATGGTCTTCTAGTTTCTAAGTCCTTCAGTGTTTCAGTGTTGACCAATGAATGACCATCGCTAAAACTCCCGGAAATATCTAGGTTTTCCATGACCGTGGGAACCCTGTATTGTGCCTTCAAAAAAGACACTTTTAATCACCCTAAATGCTCATGTCAGTCGCCGGTTAATTTTATGGGGAAGCTTGTTTCTTTGGTGTGTGTTTATGAGCAGATATGTGTCTCGTGTCTTAAACGTTTTTCTATCTGGGTCACAGACTGCAAGGCAAAGCGCTTTTGTCATGGTGATGACCTGAGCCAGGTAGTGACCAGTGTCACGTTACCGTTGTAATAAAAAAAAGGTAAAAAACAAAAAAGGAACTGCTATCATCTTTCAGCCGGACCACCAGGATAACAAAACCATCTGCTTATTAATTCCATTTAGAATGTTCACTTGCACGGACAGAACAAAGACTGATAAAGTTGTGTCTCTGCCATTGCTTATACTATGGACAAGCCACAAGACTACAGTGTCAGAGGGATTTTGGGTTTGACTTTTAACTTGGGGCAACAAACAACCACCCATTGGCAAATAAACTACAAAACTACATATTATTTACAGAAAGATATTGGATTTTTTTAGTTTATTCTTTTTAAACCCTTCTCTAGTGTATCTTTTTTTTACTACTATCTTTCTAAAAAAAAAAAAAGGGTGGGGGGGTTAATGTCTACATGACAGTTTAAGTTTCTATCTCACTTTATCTACAATTTATATAGTTTCCATATTACCATTGTGACTTCTCTTGCTCATTTCTCTATAACTGGCTTTCTCATCCTGTATCTCTTTGTATTTCATGCACAGGAGCACAACATCGACTGTGTACATGAGAGGTCAAGGGTCAAACTCTGACAGGATATATGGTTTGTGGTTATGTCTCACTGCATAGACTGACTGAACTGGCCATATTTGAGATATCATTAGTATATGAATTATGGTATGTATTATGGATGTTACATAGAAGTTCCCATAGAGAGACAAATAGAATAAAAAATAAAAACTTTTTTTTTTTACTTAAAATGAATGTTGTATGTGTTGTATAGTTGTGGTTGAAAAGTGTTAAACAAAAAATTTATGATTAGTCATTTATGGTACATTTCTTCAAGAAAGACATGAATATCCATGTTTGAGTCCATATGGCTTTTTTAAATGAAAGGAACATGCAAACAATATTTACTAAATTGTGCATCCTTTGCACACAGTTTGGCCATAATCAAGGATAAAGGGAAACGACACGAGTTTACAGCCTAAAGCTAAGGATATAGTGATTCATCAACTTCACAGGTGATACATCAACACCGAAGTATGCTGAAGGCAGTGTAAGGTGTGTATTTGAGCGCTTTGGAGCATGTGTGTGTTAGCAAGCTCATACGGTAGATGTAGCAGTTGGTTTCACTGTGATGCTCTGTGCGATATCCTCCCTGTTGATCTTCTTCAGTGCTGTGCAAAGCGTATCAATATTAGCTGAATCCTGGCTCGCCCAATGAGACAGAAGGGCCTGGATGGGCCTTTCTTCCTGCTTGAAATTAGCAATGTGTTCTTCTTTGTATCCAAGTAGACCTGCCAAAATGCACCAATCGGTTTCCTCATTGGCTCCTGACTCTTCCCCCTCACCGGTAAGATTTAGCAGTTTCTCAACCTCCTCCCGTGTGTGTAAGGGCAAGGACAGGGCTGAACCTCCATCAATCTTGACCACTAAAACATAAAGACTAAATTTAGACATTTGGATTGAAATTTATAAAGTAATACTACAAAATGTCCCAAACCATATTATATCCATTTCCTTTTAGTTTGTAGCAGTGGTAGTAGTGACACAATGGCAGACATAACCACCATGTATTATAATAATTATGTCAATATTTAAAAGTCTGGTTCAGTATTTGCTATAAGCTAGAGTTCTTCTAAAATCCTCTACTACCCCAGCTCCACCTGTCTAGGAGCTAGGTTTATTAAATAGGGGGAAATGATTTCCCCTTGTTTTAGGGGAAATCATACAGTCACTGTTGGAAAGAGTTCAAATATGCTGAAAATTTTGGAAAACCAAAGAATGTGCAGGAGCTGGAAGATTTTTCTGAAGAACAGTAAGCAGTTAAACTGCTCAGGACCAACAAGAGGCTCATGAACAGCCATCACAAAACAGAAAGACAGTTGTGAATGATCCAGAAAACAACACACAGTATTAAGAGTCAAGGGTGTGTAAACTTTTGAACGGGGACATTTTTATAAATTCAGTTATCATCTTGTCTTGTGGAGAATATATAAACATATGTTATGTGAAATAGCTTATTCAGGAGAGTATTAAATAAATGATAACATGCTATTTTCATGATCCCTCTTATTTTGTTAAAATTATTTAATCACATTTTGCATATTCTGCAAGGAGCATGTACTGTAAATATATATATATATATATATATAGTATATATGATTGAAGGGTTTGTACCTGTATGTGGAGGCCCTTGGCCGTCCTGTAAGCTCTGACTGTCCACCGAGATGCCGCTGTCACTGTGGAGTTTCTCTCCCTCAGGAGAAGGGGTCTGACTGGGGTTTGCACTGCACGCTCTGTTATTGGCTCCATGCTTGTTCTGCTTACAACTGTTCCATCTAAAGGATACCAAAAGAAGCATTAGAACATTTTATGAGAAAATAAGTAACCTAAAATTGAAGTGTAACAGCTGAACCACTCAAACAAGGAAGAATTGAAAAGCACCAGGACATTCACACCCTAAAGGAACAAAAGCGGGTAAAGGTTACACCCTCCAGCTATAATTTTAATATTTTATGAGCCCTTTACTCCATAAACTCCATCTGTGTCTGCTCAGAAAACTATCTGACTTGTTTAATTTTTATCTATACTGTTATCAGTGAGTAAAAACTTTTTTTAGCATCTTTGCATATGCGTTTTTGATTATTATTGCCACATTTGCTTAAGGCTTTGAATGCAATACATTCAACCAGAAATAAAAGTTATGTTTTTTAATCTGACCTGAGATCAGTGTCTCTGTTTTACTTCACATAATAAACAATGTGCTCGTGATGGATCAGATGGAAGAACTGCCTAGAAGCGTTATTTGCTTTAGTTTATAAATATAGTTGAACTAAAGCCTGCATAGCTGTACAATGCTTTGTGTTAATCTAGTCCTCCTCACCGTTTAAAGATGATGAAGGCCACCAGGCCCAACAGCACTGCAGCCAGTATAGAGGTGTAGATGGGAATGAGGTTGTCACTCAGGCCATGGAGTATCTTCAGTCCAGGGTCAGCCGTTGTCACGCTCTCTGTTGGACTGACAGGAGGAGACTTGCCTGTATATGGGACATCTGATGGAGCATGAGAAGAGGAATAAGAGGGAGAAGAAAAAGGAGGAGGAGAAGGTGTAGCATATGGAAGAGGAGGAAAGGTTGAGGTGTTAGGAGGATCTACATCTGTTGGAGGAAAGGGACAAAGAAAAAGACAAAATCTGTTGTTAGTTGCTAATAAGAAGGAATTGGCATTAGAGATTTCTAAAGCAGCATAACAATGCATAAATCATGCAGTTATAAAAGTATATGCAAGGAGCTACAGCCATTCATGAAAGACAGGAACACTTTGCTTATTTTATTATTATAAAAAAAAATTAATAATTCTTGTGCAAACCACTTTTCTGCAAATTGTGGCATTAAAATGGTAGTGGAAGTTAACAAAGTTTGCACACAAATACTGTCTGATTGAATATGGTCAGTTGAGTTTACGTTCTTTATTTACTCATCCTCATATTGTAGACATTGTGAAAAATGTTTGGACCCCATTGGCTTTCACTGTGTGGATGCCGTTAAAACATTCTGCAGTTTTGGAATGACATTAGGGTGAATAACTGCTTACAGTTTTTTTTTTTTTCACAGACCATGACATGCAATCTGTTTCCACAAACAAAAAAGTTAATTTCCCACTGATTGGAAAAATGTTCCATAAAGTTCTCACATTACATCGTCAAAGTGTTTGATTGCCAAATAATTACATTTTTCTGTTATCTACTAAAAGAGAATCGAAACAAGCATGGAAAAAATGACCAGATTCCATCTAGGTCTAGTCATTAAAACAATCCCAAAATAAAAGACACAAAAGCAGCTTAGTGAACAAATAAAAATAGAGTAAAAGCACATTAGTACTGAAACTGCTTTGTCTTGGCCCTGTGAACTCTGTTCGCCGGCAAGCTAAAAAAATTATTCTTTTGATTTGATTATCTTTGATTCAATTGGGGGCCGTAATAAACAGGCTTTGTCCTGAGTCAAACCTAATGGACACTCAGCTATTGCAGGAGACTGATTAGATTGAAGAGGTAGAAGAGAAGAGCTTGGCCCAAGTAGGACAGGCATCGCCCCAAGCTACTGAGTGCGTTTGTGTGTGTGGGAGAGTGTCAATGGGCGGTGTAAGTTATACCATAGACAGATGGACAGACACATTGAAGATCATCAGATATTCTGGTTGTAGGGGGATGAGGGGTCATTGGGGGTTTGGTTTTGGGGAAGGGCTATGCTTCAGGGAATGTTGAGTATGGATTTATTGATCAAAGTACTGCAGCATGAAACATTTTGGAGGGAATTTTGGGCATGTGAGCTAGTTTTGTGGCACTCTTAATAATTTACCTCATTCATGAAACAAAAGAAGAGGATATTTCTAAAATAGTTTTGTTGCATTAAAGTGACAATTTATGTTGATGGTTGCCAGGTGTTGCTGTTAATATTTTAAATGTTTAAGACAGTATGCAGTTGTCAGGGTTCAGGTTGTTCAGGCATTGATGTTTATAGATTGTTCTGGGAAGTTGTCAAAGATGGTTTTAGGACTTTTTTGTGTACCTTGATTGCTGAAGTATTTTTTCCTTTTCTTTTACTTTCTTTAAAAGGTTTTCTTTTCTTTTTCTTTCTTTTTTTCCTTTTTTCCCCTTTAAAAGAATCTTTAAAAGGTAATTGTTAAAGAGTTGTAATCCAAAAACCAAACCAACCAGATTTGAAGCAAAAACAATTCAATTTAAGCATGAAATTCAGTGTCTTGCTTGCTGTTTCTATGTGAAATTTATCAATTGCTAGTAAAGTATAATTATTTCTGAACATTTACTTTTTTTTCAGTGCAGAAAATATTTCAAAAGCGTTGAAATATTTCAAAACCATCAATTGCTTCTACATTAATTGTTCTACATTGTTGTTTCTACATTACTTTGGTGAATATATGTGTAATTATGACAATATAACTATATTATTATGCAATTATTTGTGATTAATTGATTTTAATCAATTGACAACACTATGTATGCATGTCATCGAACATTAGCTATTTACGGTGTCTATTACCACAAAAACCATCTGCGTGTCTGAGTTGTACGTGCTTCTTGTGTATCCTGCTCCTAGAAAACAAACACCCTACGGCTACATGCTACGGCTACGCCTATCATTTACAGCAATCCAACGTTTTCTACTCTTGAAAACGCTGCAGATCCTGTTTTAGTTTGACTAAACTCTGCCGTAGGTTTAACGCCAGCGTAAACGAGGAATGTTTTCATACTAAAATGCCCTTTTAAAACTAAACTGCACTCGTGTAAATGGGGCCTAGTTTTACAGGCAAGCACAGCTATTGTAATTATATTATGTGTACCTGTTATGTGTACGACGATTCGATTATAAATCTGAATTGGAAGGTAGAGCTGGTTATGTAGTTTCAATAAGTTACTATTCAGTCACTTTTTCATATTCATCCCGTTTTATGACAACAGGAACAGTATCAATCAAAGCAGATTTATTGAGAATTTAGCTGCATCAAAATAAAATATGTGTACACGGAGAAGTGAAAATGCAGCCTAAACAGTGTCATTAAATATAATAAGTAATAATAATTTTTATAATTCTGTTCTTGCGTCTCAACTGTAAATCAATTTCATAAAAGAATAAAAGTGTCTGCTAAATGAATAAATGTTAATGTTAATAAAAGAATCCCATAGTAATATGTACATGAAAAACATGTGGCACCATTGTGCAGCAGCAAATAACAGCAAATGTGTGCAAATAGGGCCCCATTCCTATATTTACCTGAGGCCCCAAATTCACTAAATCTGCCCCTGGGGTAACACATTACAAGTAACTTAAGTTACGTCATAATATTATTTTATCCAAGAAACTAGTAAAGTAACGCATTACATTTTCATTTTGGAATAATATAATATTTTCAAAAAAATAACGCCAGTTACTTTTTACAGTTACAGTTACAGTTGTTTTCTTATTTATTCACTGACAAGTCTCCTGACCCCTATGACCTGAGTAACAAATATTAGTGTTTATAAAGGTAGTGATGTTTGTGTGCTTTCTAGGCTATATTATGCCTACCCAGTCTCACAGTTTTTATTCGTGGCAGGGACACGCTTTTTATTTCATTATTTTCTCAAGTCCGGCACGTTTTTTTAACTAAGATGCATCCAATTGAAATGCTTTGACTGGACTTTTGCTGGACTTACGAAAATAACAAAATAAATATGTCCCTGCCACAAATAAATACATTAAATTAATTAATGTGACTAAATATGTGACGATCAGCTGGATGTGCCAGCACAGCTTTGGATGGCACTCCAGCTTTCCAGGAATTGTGTGTTTATGTCTGCTTTTCATTCCCGGTTTTCATCTCTGTGTGTTCAGCCAGGACTTTTATGTTGAAACTGTTGTCACTGCCCTGCTCGTTTCCTCCCAGATATCCTCCAGCATAAAAGCTGCTCAGTGTTTGTTATTGTTACGGATCATTGTGAATGTATGTTTCAATATTTAGCCGTCAAACCTAGTCGCGTTCTTGTTCTTAGTCTTGTTATCATTAGGATTTACCGTTGCTGACCCTCACTGCCCTGTCAGGATTATTCTTTTGTCTCTGCCTCATATGTTTCTAAATAAACAGCTTGCATATTAATCCGAATGCCTCAGCGCATGCCTCACTTCGTGACAAAATCACGAACTGCCGTGAGACTGGGTTGATTATGTTAGCAGAATTATTGCTAATCTGTATATAAATGTGGGACTCACTTTTGATATTGCATAGCGATAATCATAGCAAAAAACAAAATATATATCAAAATATATCATATGGGCTAGAGCACCCTCACTAATTTCTCTAAGAGATTTAAGTCTGCAGTCGGGCCTGTGCTGATTAGAGGTAGTGATAATTCACATAACCATGAGTTATGTGGCAATTGTGGTCCAATTTTACTGTGATTGCACTGTGTGTATTACTGGTACAGAAGTGCATGTTGGGCTATATTTGGAATGATTTTGTCTCTTATCTGATTAACTGTAATGAAGCAAAATGTCTATTGATAATTTATAAACTGACTCATCTTCCTTTCGTTCAGGAAACCTAAACCCGATATTAAACCACTTACTTCAAATATGATGCACACCACATGAAAAGCAGAACAGCCCAACATCTAGTCACCAATCTAATCAGGCAAAAAGTTTGCTTTAGAAATTAAGATAATGATATTTATTAGTTATGCTGTAAAAAAAATAAATAAATGCAAACGGGACCTATATTATTACAGTATATATCTCTATATGAAGCATAGACCATATTCAGTCCATAGAAAAACAAATGTATTGAATGTAATGTAGTTTCTCTTAGACTAATGGCTTTAGCAAAGGCAAATTTCATTAGTTACAGTAACAGCTTCATAGCTCACAGAAGGACTGTCTTTAACAGTTTATGAGTTACTGTTAACAATTTATGTCATTTTTACTGTCTCTATAATACACAGTACTCCTCTCTAGTTTCAGATCCCTTCTTCAGTAAGAATATGGCACTATTATCTTGAAAAGAATATTTAAGTGTCTTGATGAGATTTGAATTGTGTTTGCAGGTAAACTGCTCTGAAATTCAATTTTTCACATCCGCTTCTTTTTTCTTGCGCAGCCTCTGAATAATATGCCGGTCCATAAGCACACACACTCACTCTCTCACACGCATATACACACAGTGAATCATTGGACAAGGGACACCAGACACCATCATAGACAGAGATGTTCTTTGTCAAGAAACAATCCCCCCCAACCAAACCCCCATGTCTCTGTACTCCTTTGCCTCTACGCATTGCTTTCTTTCTTTTCCATTATCTCTCCATCACATCTCTCTCATGCATGGTTGACCTTTAGTGGGGTGGTTATCATAAAGACAGAACTCCCTCAATCACACACAGTTCTGTCTTTTCCTTTCTAAGGCTTTACTTGCTGCTCCTTTTTCCTTCTCAGTATTTATTGCATTGTTCTTGCACACAGATAATCAGAGTCTTGAAAGTTGAAGGGAAGTGCAATATGATGTGTCACATGACACGAGAGAGGGCAGTGTCACTGTGATTGGCTATCATCTTAACAAGACCCGGTAAACGGTCCATAAATCGACCCGAGGTGCATTTCCCATACAAAGACTGCTTACCATAGGAGTGTCATGCATTGTTGGATAAATTATCTAGTTAATTAGCCATGACTGTTTCCTGAAAATGTAGAAATACAGTTACGTCTCTGTTGTTATTAATGACAGGAAGTACTTCTGCTAATTACTAACTTGTTTCATGTCTTGATGGGTTTAATGCTATTTCTGAGCTGTTCGGTATTCTGGGATATTCCCGCTGCTTTCATCTTCTTGCGTTCAGTTTCTTTCCTTGCATTCCCTCCTACGCACTTAACAAGAGTTTCATTTCACTTCGCAAAACATAATACAGTTTTTTTATAACTAGAGAGAGAATAATGGTCCTAACATTAGTAACTGTCAGAAAACACTCACAAAGCTTGCGCCTCATGCTATATAGTACGGCTGCACGACCGATAGATTCTCTAATCACAATTAGAAGTACAGATGCCACAATCATGTAATCGTTCAAAGTGGCAAATAATCATAAATCCACTTATGGTTTTCTGTTTCCATTGTTTTAATTTTAGCATAACATTATGATACCATTCATAGTTTTGCTTCTTTTTTTTTTTTTTTTTAAGAATAAACTACTTCAATGTATAATTGACATTTGAGGCTTATTTACACTGAAGCTGCATTCATAGTGTTACAAATCTTCATACTGTACAGCATAAGACAGTATGAGCAACAGAAGCTGACAGGCCTTTCCAACACATTTTATGACATAATGGACCGTATGCATGCATTACTATAATCATGTATGCCTGTAAAAGCAAAAAAAACACACACACAGAGAGGTTATTATTTTTGACGAGCACTACTGTTTGATTAGTCAGTGAGAAGGTGACTAGCTGCATCATAATAGTCTAAAATGAGAGATGGTCGGGAGAAAGTATTTCCTGTAAGCAAGATCTGACTGTGTCATTGTGTTTATTGGAAATATACACATTGACATGCCTTGTCATGCTGGAGGAGAAAGCAGAATTTGTAAAGTGTTGTTCACATGCATGCATGCTCTCTGCGGCAAAATGTGATACTGCTCACAAAAGGTCAGTCTGAGTAACCTGAGCTCACAGAGAAGAAACTCCATCTCTATTATTGACCACAAACGCTTCTGTACATATGCTTTCTCCCTCTCGTCACTAAATCTGTCTCCTGATACACATCTGTCTTTTCTGTTGCGTTTCTGTTTTCAGTTCTCTTTAGTTTTCTTTCTTACTTTCAGATCTTTTGCTGCAGCTCTTTTTTTTCTCGTTCAAATCCTTTTTTTTTTTTTTTTATCAAGTCTCGCTACAGTAGTGAGCCAACAAATCTGTATGATTCATATCGTGCAACAGAGTCAAACTGAGCCCCCTCTAATCATCAAGTAAACCTAGTCTAGGGTAAGTCAGAACTCTCTGGCAGGCAGTGAAATCTGATCTTCAATCAGTACTTCCTACTACCTGATTTAATTAAGTGCTAATGCATAAATGCTGTTCAGGGCCGCCCGTGATCTTAAGGGCGTCTTGTCAGTTATAAGGACAAGAATATTTCCTTATCAAAAAGGAATGGCTTTTGCAAGACAAAAAAAAACTGTTTTCCATTTCTTTGTAATTATTTGTGAAACTTGTAATTTCTGAATGAAAATGATTATATATGAATAATGAATATTAACTCTTATAAACTCTATAGCGGTAGTAAAATATGTAATTAATTAATATTACTTAGTACTTTTTGTGCAATTAATTACCTCAAACACTACATCAAAATAATGGATTACACTTTATTTTGTGTTCTTGTCACAGTGAAATGATACATTTACACAGTAATATCAATGAATTATTATATGGTTTGGGTTAGGAGTTACTTACATGTAATAAGTTTAGGGTTACTTGCATATAATTATGCATAATTTATTGTTCACAAGGGCAAATAAAGAGTAACCCGGACTTTGTCTGTTTTTGTTATGACCAATAAATGGCTGATATTTTAGCTGTCAACATTAAATTAGCAGAAATTACAAGCAATACTTTAGTTTAAGGATCAATTCCCACTATTGTTTAGTTGCTTATTAACATGCATATTACTAGCATATTAATAGTTTGTTTTCTAGTACTTATAACCATTATGAATTTTAGATTCTTTGATCCAACCCCATGCCCAAAACAACTGCACTCTCAGAAATAAAGGTACAAAAGTTATTACTGGGGCGGTACCTTTGTTTGTACCTAAAGGGTTCATTTTGGTCCCTTAAAGGTACATATTAGTACTTAAAGTGTACATATTTGAACATAATAGGCACAAAAGTGTATCTTTTGAAAAGGTACCCCCTCAGTGACAACTTTTGTACCTTTATTTCTGAGAGTGTACCTTGATAACTATTACTATGTAGCTAATTAACAGCTAAATGAAGCAAAAGTTTACTGTTATTTAATACTTTGCATTGGTCCGCAAGCTAAAACGTGACCAAAATTACTGTAAAATAAGAATGTAATGGCATGTAATGATTCATTTGACAGGCATTGCCATTCATGAAAATCAGTTCAAAGTCAATTTTGGTTTTAGAGCCTTTGATTATTTTATATAACACTGAGGCCTTAAAAGATTTAAGCCTGTCCTGCACTTCCAATCCTGATTAACACACACAGTCTACAGTATAACCAGTTCACCAGCCAATGAACTTCTATATTTGAATGTCAGTGATTTCATCCGGACACACTCTTGCTGCACAGTTTAGTGCATGGGTGAACCTTGACACTAGGGTTGTAAAGGGGAAGATTGACAGATAAAAGAATAGATGTAACTTGTTCTCAACTGAAAGGATTCTTTTGGAAACTTTGGTGAAAAAAATTCCACACTCTTGGAATTCAATTGTGTAAATCCAGCCACAATCACAGCTATATCCCAGAGGGAGTGCAGGACAAAACCACTGACCTAAAAGTTTCAGAAATTCATTAGGCAGAAAACTGGCTTCTTATGGAGTGACACAAGCTCAGGCACACGCCAGATCATCACCCCGAACCCTCACATCAGGACAAAGCGTTACGTTACCCCAGAAAACAGCTCATCGCTGCATCCACTAATGTCATAGGGCACATGCCAGACAGCTGGGGAATGAGCGGTTGTCATGAATAGACACACTTCATTGTCGTAGGATGGGGAGAGAGCGGCAAACAGAGGGAGAGATTGATTATTTCTCTCCAGTACAGACAGGCGTCTCAGTTTCAAGGCATATATTGTACTCGGCAGAATGAGAGGTCAAAGTTAAAGAGTCAATATGGGTGATGATAAATCTTTAGGTTTGGATGGGGGGGGATGTTGACCAATAAAGCTCTTTTTTGTGCTTCCACACAATCACTGTGGAAAAAAGCCTCATGGTCACTTATAAATAATGAATCACAAGAAAACTTTAAGTCTTAAGATCATAATACTGCTGAATTCTGTCACAAAGTATGCAAAATGTGTTTTAATTTTTGGTTTTCCCTAAATTCAGTTTTAAAACTATAAAAATGTTAACATTACAGTACAAACATTTACATTACAGTAATGTGATAAATGTTTGTACATTATATATCATGTAGTATTTGTGGTATTGGCTTTAATTTATTCAAATTATTATTTTTATGTGAATTAATATTTATTCCCTAGCATCAGTTTATTAGTATTTTTTTTCTTTAACTTCGATTTCGATTCTTAAGTTATAACAATATTTTTACAATAATGAACAAAAAACTAGCATTACTGTAATATTAAAAATCATATGTACTATGTTATATTCATCATGGTAGCATTTGTGGTGCTGAATTAATACTTATGCAAAGAATTGTTTAACAGTAATGAGATTAATAATAATAATAATTAATTAATTAGGCTTTGGTTCAATTTGGAGAGGTTCTGCTTTCTTTGCCAAAATATATTTTTTATTTTTGGGTTTGTTGAGACTGATGGGGCTCTTTGACACTCACCACACACCAACACAACCTTAATGCTTTTCAATGACACGCCATTTTCATGCTGCCTGTTTCCACACATGACCAATCGCCCATTAAAGTAAGGACAGGGAATGTCTCAAATATGAAGTTCTTTAGTGCAGTGTGCAGAGTGCAGTGAAACACTCCAAATTATCTCAGGCCCTCATAAAATGTTTCTCCTACTTGATAATGTTCAGTGCTTTGCTACAATCTGTTTTGTTAAAAGTGCTCTATAAATAAAAGTGACTTGACTTAAAAAAGCACTCAGGTGTGAAGACACCCTTTTTGTAATCTGATAAATTCCTGATACATAAAAATATTCCTTAACTAAAACAGACACCTCACTTCCTTGTTGCAGACAACACCACATTTTTGTTTACTTTCTTTTGGAGATTTCCATGTTTATAGAACCCAGGGCGACCTGAAATCGGTAGCCACCTATGACCTCTGACCTCTCACCTTCATGTTAAGACCCAAGCAAAAGTTCAGACGGGGTCAGAGAAAATCTTACATTGATCATTACCAGATTAACATCACTTAGACACGCATGTCTTGGCAGTCGTGTACAAACGGATCCAAAGAAGATAATCACCGTTTAATATTTGCTGATTAGCTGTTGACAATGACAATAATAATCTTTGCTTAAGATAATTGCGTGTCTAAGACAATCCACAAACATAAGTTGACGTTCGTTTTTGCTTAACGTTAGTTAGGAATATGTCTGAAGGATGATTTTGTTTTAATATGCTAATGTCTCAAATTGTGTGTTTTTTTGAGGGGAACTGTTGTATTATTTTACTACTGTACTGTACGTGATAGGTTAGCATTTATATCGTTTTACAGATGTAACACATATTACACATATTCCCCAGAATGCTTAAAATTACATCTATTGTCTGTGTAAAGCCATAATGAGAATACATTAAGAAAGTACATTGAAAAATCCATTTATGGACCCTGATGCACTTAGTATGGTTTCCTTTGATAGCAGAGCTTGGGCTGTGTACAAAGCCTTCTTCTATGATCCTCTTCTGAAACCGTGTTTGCGGCCAGGCACAGAACAAAGCCTGTAATGTTGACTGCAGATCTTTGAATGTGATCCTTTACTCAAGATACTGTTAATTTTATTCACAGCTGAGTTCAGCTCAGAAATAAGATGGCAAATATTAAGCTTCCGGCTATGCCAAAAGCATCTGACATTATAAAGAGAGTTCAGTGAGCTGGGCACACAATAAAGTTGAAGTGTTTTGGGCATACTCAGTTTTAAATCTTACTGCTTTTCTGTTTGTCACATTTACATAACAGTGAACTGAGAATGACACTAATTGCTCATTAGCAAATGCAAGTGAACGTGCAGTCATAATATTATATATTATTTATATTAACATAAATATGTAAGCTATTGGTCAAAGGTTTGAAATATTTACACAAAGAAAATGCAAATCAAGGTGGCAATTAGCTAACTTAAACTTACTTTTTTTCTTTTAGAATATATTATAAATGTAATTTATTCCTGTGATGACAAAGCTGAATTTTACCAGCACACTAGTATTGTAGTGTTTATGCAAAAATCTAATTGTCATAACTTGTCTTCAACTGTTATCTCCATAGTCATTGATGGCCAACACACAGGGCAATCTCTTCGCCGGTGATTTTAAAACCAAGCAAGAAGTTAGGTAACAGATATCTGTTTGTCCCACTGTGTGATGATAACCTATCTATTTACAACTTTTATTCGATTTTTATTCTCATTTCTCCTACCTTGGCAGATAGCGTCACTGACAGACGTGCAGCTTTTCAATTCCAATTCAGGCTGATCACAGACGGTGCAGGGCAAGCAGGGGTCAAAAGAGGTCTCCTGGTCTGAATACGTGTCATCCTCGCACTCCTCACACATCGTATCACGATCAAAATTACAGCGTACCAGCACACCCTGGCCAACAGGACACACCGTGCAGGCCTCACAGCGGCCCGTCAATTTGCTGAGGAAGAACCCATAGTCGCAGACACACACCGCGTCGTTGGCATCAGTGCAGGGTGTCAGCATGCGTGTGAGTTCAGAACATGGTGTACATGACTGGCACTTCTCCGTGTGGCTGAAGTTCTCTGAGAATGTCTCGCCTGAAGACAGAAGAAGAAAAGGTTAAGAGGACAAGTCTGTTTGAACATACAAAGTGTAGTTGTACATTTTAGGGTTACCTAACCATCATTACCTTCATACAAAACTTTTAATGTCTGAAATAAAAAGAAAATGAGTTGAAACTAAATAAAATGCTAAATTAAACTTAATAATACTCAAAATTAAAATAAACATTTTATTTCTTATTTTCATTAAGATGAAGTACTAAATAACAAAAAATTAAATAAATTAATTTAAAACAAAAAATTAACAAATTAAATAAAAACATCATATATTAATGATAACAGTTGTTCAATTCAGCCTTGTTATAAATATATACAGCTACATCCTAGTCATTTATCCAAAGTGACTAACAAATGAGGACAATAGAAGAAATCAAAAACCAACAAAACAGCAATAATGTGCACGTGAAGTTTCAGGTAGCCCGTAGAAGTAGTGTAAGTAGCAAGGTTTATATATAAAAACATGTAGATGGAATAGAAAAAAGGTAGGGAATACTGGAGCATCTTTTTTATGATAAATAAAAGGTAAACAAGTAGATAGATCAGAAAAAGGATAAAGATAAAACAAACAGAAAAAATAGAATTAGAATAAAGAGTGTCAGATTTAGAGCATCAAATAAAGATGGAAGAGATGTGTTTTTAGCTGTTTCTTGAAGATGGCTAAGAACTCAGCTGCTCAGATTGAGTTTGGCAGGTCATCCCAACAGGAGGGAACAGTTAATGTAAAAGTCAATGAAAGTGATTTTGTGGCTCTTTGGGATTGCACAATAAAGAGCCATTCACTTGTAGAATGCAAGCTGAGATCTGAAGTAATGAATTGAGGTAAAGGAGGATGAAGGTAAAACAGTACCAAAACTCGAGAACCTGCATCTATGGATTTGCACACACAGACAATACTCAGAACAAATGTGTTTTGAATTGGAAGTTGCAGATAAATAGTTACAAATGTGTAAAGTATCATTCACATAAACAAAATGACAAACCCAATTGTGTACTACACATTTATCTTTGCGCTTTACTTCAGTTTCGCTGTACATCCACAAGTCGGCCCTCACAACCTCTCAGATCTGGCACTTTACACATTTGTAACTATTAATCTGCAACTTCAAAACGCATGTGTTCTGAGTATTTTCTGTGTCCATAGATGCAGCTTTTCACATCAGAGCTGTGAGTATAAATTTCAACTTACAAATACAAATAATAATTTCACAAGTCAAATTAGCAAGCTCTCGAGTTTTGCTACTGTTTTTCATAAAGGAGCCAGTGGTTGTTTTGTATGGCTTAGAATTTTAATGTGAGCAGCTATTGGTAGTCAGTGCAAATTGATGAAGGTGTGACGTGTGTTCTTTTTGGCTCATTAAAGATTAATCTGGCAGTCGCATTTTGGATTAATTGTAGAGGTTTAATAGAACTGTCTTGAAGTCCTGCCAAGAAAGTGTTGCAATAGATCAGCCTGGACAAAACAAGAGCTTGAATAATGAATTGTGAAGCTTGGAGAATTCTCCAAAAAAAAAAGGGCATTCTTAATGTTGTATAAAGCAAATCTGCAGGACTGGGCAGTTTTAGCAATGTGGTCTGAGAAAGTCAGCTAATAATCAATCACAACTCCATAGCAGTTATATGAAAAGACCTGTTTCTGAATGACAGAACCCAGTAATGTCATGTAGACAGAGAAGAGAAATGGTCCAAGAACTGAGCCCTGAGGCACCCCAGTTACTAGATGTTGCAACTTGGACACCTCACCCCTCCAAGATATCTTGAAGGACCTATCTGAGAGGTAAGGCTCACACCACTGCAGTGTGGTTTCTGAGATGCCCTTTGCCAATAGGGTTGACAGGTGGTTAACCTTGTCAAAGGAAGCAGACAGATCCAGCAAGATAAGTGTTGAATATTTGGAAGCTGCTCTTGTCAGTCTAAGGACTTCATAAACTGAGAGCAAGGCATTCTGTGCTGAATGTCCATATCTAAAGCCAGACCGGTTGGCTGTGTGAGAAAGGCTGAGACTTGGTTGAACACAACTCATTCAAGGATTCTGCAGTGAAAGGAAGAAGAGAAACCAGTATTTAGTTCTTTAGAGTCGGGTAAAGTGTGGGTTGCAGTGGGGTTATATGACCCTGTTTAAATGCTGAGGAAAAAGCAGCAGTGTGAGGGGATGTGTTAATGATGTAAGTGAGTGCAGGAAACATGGCAAGAGAAATTGTTTGAAAGAGTTAAGATGGAATAGCAAACAAGTAGTAGTATGATTGCAAATCATGAATTTGGAGACTTCTTTTTCAGAGAATGGAAAGAATGATGTGAATGAGTATATTGTTGCTGTATATGGCAGTTATGAACCTAGCAGTTTTTTTAGCCGATCAGGAACTTTCTGAAATACTAATTGGCGCCATTTTATAGAATGACACAGATTGCTAAAAATGGGCCATTTTTTTTAGTCTTAAATTTTATTTTCAAAGACATCTAGAATCTACAGAAAGCTATAAGAAATTATGATGTCAGTATTGTAATATTGAGTGGAGAGCAAATATCTAATGCTGCTTGCTTATGGTATTGTATTCCCATCCTCCATCCTATTGAGATATATTAGTGGATAGAGGTCTAGCTATCACTAAATTATTCAGGAAGCTATTTTGTCCGTGTATATGTGTGTGTTCGTGAGACAGCACAACTCTTGTGGCTAGCCCCTCTTTAGGGTACATCACCTCAGTGTCCCATACCATATCAAGTGTTTCAGTATAAGCCAAAGGCAAGATATTCGTGGAAGCAATGACCAGACAGTGGCAGAGAGAAAGATAACAAGCTAATGCCATAGTTATCCTTACATCTATCCATTAGAATGGATGAAACACTATTGTGTCATTGTGCTGGACAAATAGAGATTGCACATTATGGGTTCCCCTGTGTGCCGGACTGCTAATGGCCCTAATGATAACTGGGTAATGTGCTGGCTTCTGGGGGCAAGTTATTGGGGCTTTATTTAGGAGACTGTGATGAGTAGTCTGTGCATTTCCTGCAGATGAAATCCTGTCCACTCAGCCTTTCTCACTCTTCTCCTGAGCTCTGCCCTTTGAGATCCATTAGCATAATGCTAGCCATCAATAATGTATGTCTATGCATTATGACAGACGGCCAATGTGTGGGGGTGTTCTCAACCGTACAAGTCATGGAGTTTATGTGTGAATTAACATTAGAACTATAAAGTGCTGAGGTAACGTTCTGTCAATAGCTTCTGTTTATCATTTCCATAAAGGACACCAACTCTGCAGTACATAATTCACTATTTTAGTATTAACTGCTAGAAAACGAATGAACAAGTATGGCTGATAATACTCATGTCTTCAGATCTAAATGATGTGGGCTATTAATGGCTGATATCTTATTACAGATATTTAAAGAGGACTGGCAAATAGTCAATATAAAGCCAAAATAGAAATTATTAGCTTGAGCTGTTTCTACTTAATCTAATCCATAAAACAAGTTTTGTTGGTTATAACCAGGTGTGTTTAAATTCCGTAATTTTAAATATTTTTGATTTGAATAAAACCAGTTAATTTAGATGTCTCATGTACTTAGATGTACCATGCAAAACTTCTGAATTAACATTTTTATCAAAATAAACTAGTGCTTTCAAACAATTAATCTCAATTAATTGCATCCAAAATAATGTGTGTGTGTTGAGTATATTTATTATATATCAATACACAAAAACATATTTGTATATATGTATATTTAAGAAAAATGTTATGTTTATAAATGTAATGTTTATGTATGATATAATTTATATTAATATAAATACATGTCAATTGTGGTATCCGTAGTTGTAATTGCAATTGGAAAATCGATAAATTGTGCAAATCTAGTCTTACCTTTTATTAAACTAATCTATGATTAGTTTAAGCATTAGACCTTTGCTAATTTAGGACATTTAAGAATTTTTTGAAACATGTCTTACACAAATGCATTATCTGTGATCATTTAAGCCCAAACAATGGCAATGGTGTAGTTTAAGATATCTCAGTGCAAGCCTTTTCCAGTTTAGACAGCTCTTAACATTTATTTTAATCTAGGACTAGTCTTAAACCCTGTTCAGGAAACTGCCCCTGAATGATCAATACAAGTTTAAAGCTAAAGAGTCATGAATTCATCTACAGTCCAATGATGGAAGCCTATAGTGACAACTGTGAGTAAACATTAGACAGATGAAGGTAAGCTTAACAAACTCCCAGCAGGCTAATGTTAAGCGGTAGGTAACTGTAAATACTTTTATTGTGCTGACAGTTACATCCTAAATTCACATCATTGTTTGAGCCAATGTTGCTGAGTCTGACTTAATTTTTTCCCCCCTTTTATAAGGTCAGTTTTGAGATGACTGCTGAATATACACACCTGGTTCTTTGACATTGCAAAGCACTTATATGTGTCAGGAATTAATATGAGCCAGTTAACTTAAATGATCACTTCTTAAACAGCTGTTTTCATTCCAGTACTATCCCAAATGCTACTTTTACCTGTCAACACATTATTTCTGAAGTGCTGTCAAGCTGTATTTCGTGACTTATGAGGCTGTGAAAGGAACAGTTTGGGGTTTTCAGCATGTAATGCTTAAGTTGACTGATGAGGAACGCAGATCCCGGTACAGGCCCTAAGGGAAGGCTTGCCGAAGAGATTTACAGAAGGAAGAATGTTTGGGGTTGTAGTCAATGAAAGGAGGTCTTGGTGGACATGCCTTTCTGTGACCTTTACCCAAGGCTACTAAATATGAACCAAAAAAACTAATATGCACAGAACTCAAGAGTAGGTTTAAGTCTGTCTGTGTGACCGATATGTTGAATTGACATTTATAAGATATTTTTGTAAATGAAATTAAATCTATTTAATATCTCCTAGACACCAGTGAGGTTAGATGCCCAGTCGAGGAAAAAAAACTCAGTAGCCTTTGTTCAAAATGTCCTCATCTTCATTTCCGACCATATGATCTGAGTTATGCTATCCATATTACTTTTATAGCTCTATACTCTTAATGTATGTCAACAAGTGTTTCATTTGTCTGTTCTTCTTTCTCCTAATGCACTTTAGAAGAAACGTTCAACATTCATACAGCAGTCCAAAGGTCTGATTGCATTCCATTTTTTGTTGTTAAAATTTAATACGGCATTTACAAAATCATATAATCAGCATAACAATTTGAGTCAAAAGTCAAGAAGTCCAAGATTTACAGAATGTCCAGATCAATACACCAAATTAGATACATAATTTTATATTGCATCTTTTTGATAAAACTTTGAAATGTGTCAAAAACAATATATTTAGAAAACAAAACATAAGTGAACATAAGTAACAAACATAAGAACATTTGTACACTTCTAAAAAGTAAACTTTATAATAATGTCAAATTAAAAGTTAAAAATGTAAAGTTTTTATGCTTTAATAATCTTTTGTTGTATGTTGTGCTGTGCTAACTTAAAACATAAAATATATCAGTTCTTGCTCTTAAGTTGATTTGATTTCTTCACTTCACTTTTCATTTGAAAGTGGCTTTGGATAAAAGCATCTGCTAAATTACTAAATGTAAATGTAAAAGCACATATACAAATTTGGAAATTAATTATAGTGTGTTATTTAATATTAAACATACATATTATTTATTGTACTAATTTTTTAAATAATTATTTATTTATTTTGTTTTGTTTTGTTTAGGGGGCATGAAAGTCTACATAGATAATGTGTGTACTAAGGGATGACTATTTTTGGTCACATTTCTGGCTACTTGTCCTCTATTTCTATTTACTTCTCTTCTCCTATCTTGTCCTGTTCGGCTGGGTCATGCTAGCAGACATGTGGGAGATGGTGGGATTCTGGCAGGCTCTGGCCTAAGACTTGGCTCAGGACCAGCTTCTGTAAATAAAAAACTCTAACCCCCAAATCTTGGTACACTCTGTTACGTGACCCTGCCAGCACAACAAATGCATGTACCACTGGATTGTGCCTTAATTAATCTCACTTAGAGCGCACCGTATACACTCAGATTGGTCTCTGAGCTCTCCAGACAATGTTTGTCAAGTCTCATTTCCTAAAAGCATTTCCCCTTTAAATACTAATTACTGTTCACAGCTCAAAAGCCCTCAGCCTCCCCTCAAGTGAGAGTTCAGCACAGGAAATGGCATTTTAAATAAGGCAGCTGCTTCATTTTAGCAAAGCTGCGGCCAACACATCTGTGGATACTCACTGTCAAGACACGGTTCACACACTGTCTGTGTCGCTCCGCAGGGCTTCAACATCCCTTCCCCGGGTTGGCATTGTTTGCAGCACTCCCCACTGGTGGTGTATGCCCCTGAAGGACATGAATTCTGTGTAGACAAGACGTCACCCTACAGGGATAAAGACGGGAAAATTAGAAGCGTGAAATGAAAATTTTACACGAACGAATCATCCATGTATTTTTAAAAATATACACTCAGGTGTAGGTCAAAATACGGAAGATATGTGTATATGTGTGTGTACTATATATGTGTATATATGTACTATAATGTATATATAAATTAATGCTGGCCAATGATTTAATCGCATCCAAAATCAAAGTGTACTGTGCATATTTCTTATGCATAAAGACACACACATACAGTATGTATTTTGAAAATATGTATTTAGATGTATATATTTCTTTTCATATATATTTAATATATATACATATAATTTTACTTAAATATATACATGCATGTACGTGTATTTGTGTATACATTATAAATATACAAAAGTATGCACACATATATTAGGTCAACAAAAACTTATTTTGGATGTTATTAATCATGATTAATCATTGTCCAGCCCTAACATAAATATATTTAAGAAAAATATAGTGTTTATATATTAAATATATTTATATATTATATAAATTACATAAGTAAATATTTTAAATCATAAATAATATGAATAATAATATTAATATACATCATAAATATAGTACACAGTACTCATATATTATGTAAACGAAAACTTTTATTTTGGATGCAATTAACCGCAAGTCACTATTTGACAGCACTACAATACTATGAACTTAATGTCTTGCAACTGTACATTTATTCATTTGCACATTTGCCACTTTTTTTCTAATTTACTTTTATTTTATTTTATTTTTTTACTTTTTCAGTGACTAAAGTGACTTTAATACTCTACCACCAGTCTCTGACCTCCAATAGAATATTACATTGCTGTAACATAAACTAACGTTTATTCAAAGAGGAATTTTTAAAAAGCCAAAAAATTGTTGCAGAAATTACTTCAACTTTTACTGTTAAAACGACTGTGTGGATAGTGGCAAAAGTTAGCATTGTGACCTGACATAATAATCTATCTTTAAAACTTGAAAAAAATAAAGCAATTAAGCCATTTTTAGGGTAAGCATTTTGAAACAGTCTGCAGATGCAGATGTGAAACCACTGACCGTTCAGAGCTTTCCCACTCCCGTGTCTTTGCTTAGGTTGAGTCTGTCTCCAGGGTATATGCAATCCCAGAAACCAATAACTTCCCACACAGACTCAGAGCCAAAAATACTATTTGTTTAACAAGACTTGTTACATTATTCAGTCCAGATAATGTCTGATGATGCAACAGCATTGCTTTGGAGAGGATCAGAGAGCTTCTAAAAGAAATAAATGCGTTTTACTGGATTGTATCCGCATATACAGTAAATCTTCATGGTATGTTTAACCTGAATTCAACTCTCTGACATCAGCCTTTCATTTCAACATCTTTCTAACTGAAAGACTGAGAGGTACAGCATAAACATGGCAGCTGAACAGGGACATTATGTGTTTCACTACATGCCTCTTGTCCATTATTTTTATTTACGTTCACAGGTAAAATCACAAATAATTTATTATGCCTATAAGTCATTCTTGGAAGTCCTTATCAAATGTAATAATCACTACGACAACGTGATGTAAGTGCTAAAATTGACAAGTACTAAAATTAAAAAATAGCACCTACCACATGATTGTGTTGTGATTTCTTGGTTTTAAATGTTTGTATTTATTTTTCGTATAGATAAATATAGGAAGAAATCTGTAAAAATACTATACAAAAAATAAAGGATGTGCATTACAGGCCTCATTACTGAAATAGGAGCAGGGCTAATTTCTGTTTTAATGATTTGTTAAAGGGGGGGAGGGCTTCTGCCTCAGGGTAAAAAACAAATATTCACTGTAACTTCATACGTTTTCTGTCTTGCGACTATATTTTTATTTTTTACTGTTCATTTCGTGTCAGTGAACATTAAATAGTTGTATTAAAAAAAATTTTTATTAACACAGAATTCTGAAACATATTTTATTATTCTCATGATTCTAATACTGAGATTGTCATGCTATTCATGTGCGCAGTGCATAAATATGATTTTTCCAACATAACTTGAAGGTGCCATAAACCGTATGCAAAAACAACTGATGTCTGAGGGTGTAACATGAATGCCGAAATCCGATTGGCTGAGTGCCTGACTGTCAGAATAACAACGTTTGACACAGGAGTGAGGAATGACATTTAGAAGAGTGAGAAGAAAGACAGAGATAAAGAGTAAAAGAAAGACAGATTAGAAGATACCCTCAAGGCGTTTGTGAGTCAGCTGGAGAAGTGACAAAGCTGAGCGAGAAGAAGAGGAGGCTGGAAAGCACAAATTAACATTCCATCGTTTCTACCTGTCCCTCACATTACCCCCTGGCATGGGGCAACCTCCTCCTCCTCTTCATTCACTCACATAAAAACACAAACACACCCCTACAGGAGCATTCCAGCACAGGTAAAGTTCAACACCCCCCCCCACCCAAACGTTCAGCAGCCCATGACTCAAACAGATAACCTTAGAGATTGGGCCACATGGCATTTGTGCGCAATTATGAGGTTGCTGATTACCATGTTGGTAGAAATGTGTGAAGGGTCACAAACAGAGATGCATGTCATAGAACCTGTTTGCAGTCACAATCATCCTGACAGGAGGCCAAGCTGTGGCAACTTGTGCAGCGCTGTTTAAGTAGATACAATCAGTAACGTTTCAGAACATGTCGACTTTGATTAATCATGAATGAAGAATGGTCCTAATTAAATGCATCATTGAAAAATCTCAAATTTCAATGTAGTCTTTTACACTTTCTAAAGAGAAATGAGTGGTGCTTGCCTTGGAGAAATCACCATCATGTGGCGAGTGGTTTTTGGTAGTTTGCAGTGTAATCACTAACACCCATGACCCAATAATTTATTCAGTTTCAGTGCAATATGCAGATTTAATGCTCAATTATAATTATTAGTGCAGTTAAACGATTTATCACGATTAATCGCATCCAACATAAGATTTTTTTAGACATAATATATGTATAGTGTATATTTGTATATTATGTATATATAAATACAAACACATATATTGTGTTAAATACGTACAATATATTTTATAAAAATATAAGAATATAAATGTATGCAAGTACATACTTGCAAATATTTCCAAATATATACTGTGTGTCTATTTATTTATATGTAATATATATTTATATAAATATACACAAACAGTACACATACATTTCTTGTGTAAACAAAATGTTCTATTTTGGATGTGATTAGTTGTGAGTAATCGTTTGACAACCATTATTATTATCAATATCTTATTATCCTTTATTATTTATTAGTTAATATTTTAGTGGAACTAAATAGAATAAATAGAAAATTCAAAATAATAACTTTTTACAAGTTTTTTTTTTTTTTTAACTATTAGTGTGACCACTTAGAAATGTAAGACCCCTGATTTTAGGTGCAAGAACAAAAAGTGCAAGATTTTACTAACCCTAAGTATAAGGCAAGCAATAGTGATGTTTAAAAGTTACAGGTGTACATAGGAATAGGAATGGCAAGTATGCCAAAGTTCTCTTTTATTTTCAAATGCTCACAGCAGTTTGTGATTTATAGAGAGTTTAATTAAACATACTGCACATACCGAATAACCAAAGCAGGATGGCACTAAAAAAACAATGATACGCATATCATGCGGATGCATTACTCAATCCTGCAGAATGTTTCTGCTCCTGTTCTGCCTGTCACAAAGTCAACCTGATGTTTGAGAGCTGCTGTATGTGTGCTTGAATGCACTTAACTCTTAACCCTTCTAGCCTGCTGGCACTTGTCAACATTTCAAAGTTGTCTAATGTTCTGGTAAAGCTGACTCTCACTAATGAGGATAGTGGAGCTAATGGATCTCCTTCACTCTTGTTTGCTTTGGTTTGTAATTTAATGCTATGTGATTTACAGCATTTTCCAGAAGCAACGAGACCAGAAGAGAATTTTCAATTGTGTAAGGATCTATTTTGACCTATTTGATTTCTTATTTTTCCACATCCTCTGCCTATAAACCCTTCAAAACTTCATCAAAAACGTTCCAACCACATTTGGGGTCAATTTCTTAAACTTCTACTTTTATAGACAAAATCCTAACAGAGACGTTTTTAGGTTGGCCCTGTAAGCAGCGACCAGCCAGAATACCTTATCTTTGTGGATGTAACTTTTGTAAGGGCATTTTCTTCATTAACTGCACAATCTGTGTTAGTGTGTCTAAGTCAAATAATCGTTCATTGTTATGTAAAACTTGCATGATATGGGGATAGCAAACAGTCTGTGGGTCTCGGGACCTCAGACCGACTGAACATTGAGTAAAAACATTCTTATTTGTTTTCTTTTAATATCTACATGTATTTTTTATCTAAGCAAATAGCAAAACAGCCAGAAAAATAGTGCCAGCTGTAGTACCAATAGGCCCCAATATGGACAAGGCTTAGCCTAAGCCAGAATTAGGCCATATTCAATTAAGTAATTTTATAAACATTAATGAAAAGAACATCTTAAGACAAAACAAAGGCACTTATGTCTTTTAATATTAGTCAGTGCAAGTTTCCTTTAGTTGGAACAGCTCATAAATTCTTTGTATACTTCTTTTATTGGAGGAAAAACATACAGTATTTCAGCTATCAGTAAAACGACATGAAGGATGCACACTGACTGCGACATACAGTACAGTAGTTATTGCCCAAACACCCATCGTGCCGTTCAGATGGGTGTAACTCCAGCTTCAGTTCAGAAACAAGACAAGGCATGTGACCACAATGCATGTCTCTATCAGGAAATTGGTACAAAGACAAAAAAAAAAAAAAAAGCAGTTAAGCTCACAAATGTGCCTGCAGTTATGTGGTGTGCTTCATGAATTATCTATCATTATTGATACTGCTTTTCCTTCAAAAGCACACACACATACACCCCTCATTCAACCCACCCACGCAACCTAAATGACAATTAGCCTTATAAATAACTACATTTTCACTGGTAAGGCAAGTGAAAGAACACAATGTGCTGTCTGTCAAAGTGGGCGTGACCAGATCAGAGTAATCCATCATATATAAAAGAACAAAACTTGAAACCCCATTGTATGATGCATTGGATGATTAAAGTGTTCATAATGCCCTATTATACACTTCATGGAGTATTTAAAGTTTTCCTAAACAATTATAAAGCATTACAACAATGCCTGAATTAATGCATTATAATATATGATATTGTGTTTGATCAAGTATTGTAATGCATTAATTATACTAATTATAAAGTGTAATAAACTACAATGGCATAAAATGTAATATTATAAAGTATATTTGTTATAAACTATAAAGGCATGTTGTGATGCATCTATATATGCAAAAACCAGACCATTTAAAAACGTTCATAAATCATGTTTTTATATATATATATATATATATATATATATATATCCTACATTATATCAAT
>JAUYWG010000046.1:4585686-4606447 GCA_034779775.1 Enteromius afrohamiltoni | reverse complement strand
AAAAACGTTCATAAATCATGTTTTTATATATATATATATATATATATATATATCCTACATTATATCAATCAAACTGCAGTTGACTTGTTTTGATTAATTTAATTCATTCATTCATTCATTTATTTATTTATAATAAAAAATGCATCACAATAAAACACAATAAAAACATGATATAGGCTATTAAAATTAAGAAAAATAGAGTTATCTCGTTTTGGACGAGAAACTCTTCATATTGTGTTATAAAAGAATCAAGTTAAGTGTTATCAAAGATTCGAAATCACTCGCTAAGTAAATAAATTAACAAACAAATAAATAAACAGGTCATTCCAGTTCTAATATAAAGCTTCCCCAATCAGAATCATTTAGACTTCAGTGATGTTTCGCTTTCTCAAGTGTGACAGGAGCGAGAAAAAGTGCTGGAACTGGATAATTGAGACTGTACTCACCACGAGAAGAAACACTACTGTCACAGTGAGCATGCTGGATGAAGGGCGTCCTGGATGAAGTAGATGCAGACGGATTATTCACTTTTTACATGCGCTCTGAAATAATAAGTTACGCATCATAGTTCCTTCACAGACTCAAAGGCAGAAATCGCTCTGATCCTCATGCAGGTCCGCTGAAGTTTCACAAGTGAGCGTGCAGCATTATTGAGCAATCGTGGAACTGAGTGCGGTTTTTCCAGATTAATTCTTTTGATGGTTGTGGTGTGAAGAGTCTTTTCATATACGAGGCGCAACTGAAGTGAGTGCAAGTGCGCGTGTCCACTGATACAGCTTTGAAAGGGATTCACCTCCTTCTCTCTCTCTCTCTCTCTTTCTCTCTCACTCTTTCTCATATGTCAGTTCAGAGTTTTCCCCTCCCATCCTCATCCAGCTCACAGCGGCACAATAAATCAGTACATTACAACGGCACAAATATCCACGCAATACTGTAGGAAACACGTCTAGTCATGAATACATTTGGCGTTGGTATGCGCCAAAACCTGGTTATTTCTATATTTAAACCAAACATAATTTAAAAATAGCTTTAAACTTTTTGTCATCATTTGGACTTGAAGTGTGGATTTTGTGGGGATAAATAATGCACTCATTGTAAAGTAATGGTAAGTTAGGTAATTGTAGCAACATCATGAGAGGCTCATAAATCGTGTGAACTGACAGTTTACAAAGCATTAGGCTTTCATAAATCATTAAACTGTAACAAAGTAACATGAGACATTCTCTCCTCATCCTCAAGCTAAGGTTTGTCCGCTAGAGGGCGCGCGCGCACTACATAGACGTGTCAGAGTTCCGGTCAGGGTCTGTTTTTCGTAGTGTACACCTGTCTACAAAGTTTGTACGTTTAAAGATGCAATTGTAACTTTTCTCCCTTGTCCCTCCCGTATGTGTGCACTCTCTCACGTCACATAATAAACAAATAAAGTGTATTTTGGTAAAATAATGATGTGCTGGGTTCCAGTTAGCCTGTAGGAGCATCATCTGATGCAGTCAAGACAGAAACATCAGACCTGAACAGATTAAGTAGCAGACCAGGAGGTTGAGACTAAGAGTTACTGAAAGCAGCTTTGGGCACCAAGCCCTGTCTGAGCCTATGACAAGAAACACAAGCCACACAGCCATTGCTAAAATATTTAGGCAGTGTAGTATAAATCTTTCTACCATCGTGATGCTAAATGGTTGACATGATGCACATCACTCATGTCAGGAAACTCTGGGAAGTTATGTAACTAGAGCTGCTTTGAAACTCTGGAAATGTTGTTGGTTCTGGAGCCAGCAGCACCATCAGGAAACTTGATTTCTGGACCCGTCCTGACAGGATCTTTGGGACCTGGTTGCCCATGGCAGGGAAACTTTGGAGCAACAGTGAAGAACCTCTGTGACTAGCAACACTCAGAAATGGGCATCCTAGTACTTTGATGTCAGGAACCATTCATGGAGATTTCTGGAGCGGCCCTGACTAAATCTCTGGGACCAAAGCAGCTGAGAAAAAGAGCACATGTTGCCAGAGCTGAAAACTCTGATGTATCCGTGACATGGATCTCTGGGGCCCAGACCACTGGAGTGGCAGTGTGAGAAACTAGTGTGGGCAGGCTTAACAGAGAGCTCTGGGAAGCTCTAATTTGCTCCATTATTCAAATGATGGTTGGGTGGTTCAGTGAAACTAAATTAACTGTATACAGTGAGGTCAATAAGTGTTTGATTTTGCAAGTTCTCTAACTTAGAAATCATGGAGAGGTCTACAATTTCCAGCTTAGGTGCATTTCCACTGTGAGAGACAGAATCTAAAAAGAAAAATCTGGAAATCACATTCTATGATTTTTTAACAATCATTACTGTGTCAAATAAGTATTTGATCACTTGAGTCAAAAATGTTAATATTTGGTACAGAAGCCTTTGTTAACAAGTACAGAGGTCAAACAGTTGAAAATGATTGTTCATAACGATGCCATAGAAGAACCATTCAGTCAATCTCTTTCTTGCCTTTTTATAATCTAAAACAGGAAGGTTCCTCTGATGTTAAAAGTTCTTAGTGGAACCATTATTATAAAGGTTCTTCTATGGCATTGTGAATCTTTTTTTAAAGAGTGGACATTTTCCCCAGGTCTCTGCAGTTTACAGCATTACAGTGGACAATGAGGACCAGGAAATTACCAGAGACCTATTCAAATTACTGAGACCTCTGCCTACTGTAATGCCCACTGTTTGTATGTTTTATTATTTAATTGAAAGAAATGTATTTTCTTTATCTAAGAACTTTTTACTATGTTCATTTTACATAAATGACACTTGTTTTAATATTTTGTTAATGCAAAGACATATTGATGTGGATACAAATTCCTACATTTGACTAATGTTTTGAGTAAAGTTGTGTGAAAACATAAAATCATGGGGTTTCAACCACAAATGAAGTCAGATGGGCTCACCCCTGACAGTCTATGTCTGGGAACCACTGCAAAAGCCAACTGGGTCAACAAATCTTCCAGAGCACTCTGAAACAACTACTGAAGGACTGACAAACTGCACTCCATCATTCAGCATTTTACCATAATTCACAGAACTATCCAAACACAACAAAGGAAATGGGAAAGGATATATACCACATTTTTATCCCAAGGAGGATCGTTCTATATTGAGGGAGAATAACAGACACCACAAATCTTCTGAGAAAAACATGGGAACAGATTAGAGATCTCGTTGAGATGAAGAAGTTGTCACATTTATGGTCATTTCCATACCATGTTCAAGGGAATCCGCTATGGTGCAGAGCAGCTTCTCTTAACCCTTTACTGCATGCATTAGGAAAATAATGTTGCGCTAAAATATTTACAAATAAATATATATATATATATATATATATATATATATATCAAGAAATTCATATTTTTATTAAATTATATAATTTTTATTTAACACACTGTAAAAATTACTAATAAAAGATATTCTAATTTGAAGCTGTAAAACATAATCAGTATGTTTTACCAGAAAAGATCATTTCAGTCTTTCTCCAACAAAATTTCACGTTTAATGCTATTCTTGTCATTTCTTTGTAATTGTGAAATTCTAAGTGATAATTCTTTCTACGTCATTTTTTTTTCCATGTTGAAAACAGATGTGCTGTGATGATGTTTGAAGTGTTTCTGTAGAGAATCAAATCAAAAAAGGCCTTTTACCCAGGTGGCATTGGTCCTGTTTTGCTTTCCTGCAGTATCTATGCAACATCTGCTGCCATTATGTACAAAACTGCCAAAGTCGTGAGTGTAAAGACAACAAAACCAACGCATGACAAAAACCAGAAGACATTTGTTTCCATTTCTGAGGTTCTTTTTCTACTCTGTATGTGCTAAATTTGATTCAGGGGTGTCTGAGTACATTTGTCTTCCTGCACTGCAATAAGCTTTTCTCCCTGGTTGCATTTTCTGTGTCTTTTTGTCTGTGCTGTGTAAATGCTTTTAAGATGTTATCTAGTGGGATATTTTCTCTTTTCTTTCAGATTTCTGTTCTCTTCAATGTGTTAAAACAGCTGTTTTATAAACTTGTTTCGATTTGATAAAAGATCAAGATTCACTATTTGGACTTTTATTATATATTATTAATACCATGTGTATTCTGGAAATGCACATTTGACCTGATTTTGCTGATTTTCATTTTATTACATTTTGACAAAAAAATAAATATTGCAGCCAGATCGTAATGTTATGAGTCTTGACCCTGCGAGTCTGCTTGGAGAACAATATGAGTACAGTGGAGGAGAAGAAGAGAAGAATGTTCCCCAAGCTGTGCTCTGTTCGTAGAGATGTTGAAGGTGAGAGGACTAGTGTCTCTGGTGTGTGTGTGTGTAGGTGACACTGACTGTATACTAATTATGATAAGATACAGAGAACACACACAGTATCTTTCCAACCAGTCCACATTTGTCAAGGCATACTGTTTACTGCATCAATATTATGGGTGACTCCAAGAACACATCGTCTTCGCTGTGTTTGTGTGTAAGAAAAAGACAAGAGGAGATATGGATACATTTTAATACTTTAATGTGTTTAAAGTCAAATGCATCTGCAATGGTACATATAACCAACATAAAAAATATATGCAAATATAAAAGAAAAAGTTAGTGTTAAAAGTTTTTTTTGTTGTAGTTTTTTTAATTTTAAAAAATGTTAATTTTTTGTTCAAATATTTTTTTTGAGTGTGGGGGGGGGTTGTCATTTACAACCATGTTATTTCTGTGAAATCTTGTAATGTACTCCCAAACATCATCATATAAATAAATAATCTTTAAAAGATTGATCTTTAAAAACACTATGATGTTTAGTTTTCTAATGCAATGACATTCATACGCTTTCAAGTACCTTTTGGGGTCACTGTATATGACTGAAGTATTTAAAGCAGTGTCTTCAGGCATTTTAAACCGTGTGTGTGTGTGTGTAGAGGTGTGTCTGATATCTGCAGGTATACACAGACTTTATAAAGGTCTGCACACTTTTATGAGGGGCTGTGACAGAGAATATTGCTTGAAAAGTTGGGTCAGTTATAAGGTAAGTGAAATTAGTTTCACTATTATTGCTTTTAAATTGTGATTTAGTTATTTTTAGCTATATATATTCTTTTAGATTTGTATATATGTATATATTTACATGCACAATAGAAAATGCAATTAAATATTAAATGTTAAAATGCCACATTTTAAAAATCAATTTTCACTGAATGCTGAACAGAACTGAATACAAAATGCATTATCTGAATGAGAAACTAAGCTTATAATTGCTATAAAACTATGCAAATATCATAAATGTTGATATGTAAATGACTGTTGTATCAGTTTTCAGCTCATAAACAATAACACAAATTATTGCATTACTTTATTTACGTAAATCTCACGTACAGTATACAAGGGTCAACCCAATCTAATCCCGAACAGACACACACACACACCAGATTTAGTGACTAAATACATCATTCAAGAGGTACAACAGCAACATAATGTTAAGCCTTTAACAGCAGAAGTCAGGTTAAGTATTTAAATTCAAGTCCAGTTTACCGTAATTCTAATGTGATTGTCTGTGAAGATGATTTGACTTGATTAATATGACACACAAGCACCCAGACATGCTCACTGATAAGTTTCCACATTTGTATTCTGGCTTGTGCCACACTCCTGGTGTTTGAAAGGTAAACATGAGCTTTTTTATCAGTCATCACTGGACAGGAAACACACACACACACACACACATGGTCACACCAGAGGTCCAGCCATCATGTTTAAATCGTCTACATCTCTGCTTTGAATTATAACATCCAGTAGAGCAAGAAGGACACTCAAAGATATTACATGATATTACTTGATCTTGCCATGTAAACCATCAAAATATGCATATATAGGTATTTATCAAACTGCTATAATTAACATTCATCGTGATGTTTAGTGTAATGACATATGATAGTAACAGAATAGTAATACTTTATTATTATCTGTGGTCAGGCATATGCAGAAATGAATGAGTCGGTGAAGAACCCAAACCAGCAGAGCTATTGGCAGGAGATGGGTAGATGGGCGGGCTATGAGGAGACCTATGATGTCGAAGCGTGCCGCTGGGGCCCGTCTCACATCTCCTGCCTAACCTTCAAGAGCCTGGTGCAGATAAGGAGGACAATGAACACAGGTGAGGAAATGCCTGTGAGGTCATTGTGAGGTCAGACCTCAGATCAGACTTGCTTTCAGTAGACTGTAAAGCTGCCAGACATTACATAACATTATATACCTCTGTACATTACAGTACATAATGCTTAATAAATAGGTATATATTCTCAGTTATTATATATTATAAAATATATTGGGTTGGTAAGGCATGTTTTTTTCACCAGAGCTGCAATTATTTCATCAAAATGCAGTAAACTACAACATTGTGAAATTTTATTTCAGTTTAAAAGAACTGTTTTCTATGTATATATTTTAAAGTGTAATTTATTTATGTATTAGCAAAGGTGAAAAAAAAAAATAAAATTAATGACCCCAAATGACCCTTTTATACCATAAAGAATTTTCATTAAAGACATTCTTCATTCATACACACTTTTCATTTACATTACATTTTTACAGCTTTCAAAATGTGTGTGTGACTTATTACCAAAAGTCCTGTTCAGAAAGGGTTTGCATAGTTTTAAGGTAGTGTGGAATGTGAGCAAAAATGCAACTTCACTAAACAGGTCAGAGATAGTCAAACAAGCTCAACGTGAGCTCTTCAGCTGGGTCCTTAGTGTTTATGTTTACTGTAGTAAAGCTCAAGCTGTCAGAGCCCTCTTCTTCTCAGTTTTCTTACTCTCTCTATTGTCTTTTCTTTTCTTTTCTTTCTTTGTTTTTTTGGGGAGCAGGTTTAATGATGCTGGACAGAGAGGAGAAGACACTCTCCGGTGTTATTGAGAAGATTGTGGATGCCCTGGTTAGCAAAAGGGAGATTCAGGCAGGGGACAGAGATAAGGTTCTTCAAGCATTAATGCACAAACAGAGGTACTACACACACCAGACAGTTTGACATAATACATACACACATCATTCAAGGTGGACGTGATTGAAATATTTTACGCCCTTGTAAAGAGCGAAAGCAGCATTGTGCATTGCACTATGCGCGTGCAGAACCTGTGTCTGTGTGGGCTAATGTGATTTTAAACTTTAAAAATGTCTCCCCGCAATAGGCCTACGTCCACATGTAATCGAAATCGATATACAAACGTTGTAAATCTGAAAACAAAAAAGGTACGCTTAAATCGTGCATTATTGTATAATGACCCATTCAAACTAAGTCATAAATTCCGAAGAGAATTGCCTTCTGTCAGATGCGGGTGCTGTTTAATACATTTTAGACTTGTTTTTTCGCTTACCTTTCTGTCCCTGTAAATGTCTGGTTTGTATAAAGCATCGATCGTCCTGACATCCATTAAACTTCACTCCGTTAAACAAGACAAAATGTATTTATTCATTTTTTTATTTCATCCCACACCCTAACCTACGCATCTATACCTACATTAACACAGTGCTATAGTGTATATTCGGTAATACAAACTACTAGATAGCATGTTTTGTCGATAAGTTAACGTTAACTTACACCGGCGCGCGCGCATGTGCGGTATCATAACTATTTTGACTAAATTACAGGCTGCATTTTGTTAAATGTTTAGGTGCAAACAGAACTATAGTGTTAAGTGGTGTAATTAAGGAAAAAAATGTTTGATTTTCTCTTTGCTGTACCAAAAACCTTCATCATTTAAATCATCATTTAAAATTAACCATGATTTTACTGTAGTAAAAGTGTAGTAACCATGTTTTCTCTTTTTTTGTGTGTGTGTGTATTTTTAGGCTGCCATTTGTATAATCACATACAGTATTTTTAACTGTGGATGGTGTAGCAAACCTGGCTAATTTGTGGTTACCATGGTTTAACTATAATATCCTATAAGGGCAGGTCTACATTACACTGCTATTGTCAAGTAGCTTATGAAATACTAATAGACTTTTATATACCAGACAGTTTAACATTACCAAAAGGTTCCACATTTTTTGAGGTGTCTTTAGCTAAAAAGCTAGTTCACGTTAAAAACCATGAATTTTATTTCTTTCTCTCTTTCCAGTCAGTCTGTAGAGACCCAGCCTCTGACTTCAGGAATGGAAATGGAGAAATTCTCAGTCACAGAGAAAGTAAATACAGGTTTTCTTGTTTTACCTGTTCTGAGTGTACCTTTGGCATGTTCTTCTACAAAGTTTTAGTAATACAATAACATATTATATACAATTTTTTTTTTACTATATTCACAACTGAAGAGGGACACAACTGGTACTGCAGAGGCCTCGATGGTGCTTGTAGGTAAGCATAACATCCATTATAACCAATTGTATAATTTACATTAAAAACTTTAATTTTCAGATGTTTCTGTTAGCAGGCATTGATTCTATTCTTTACACAATAATGTGCTGGTTTGTGTGTGTAAGGTGCTCTGGAGTTCCTGGAGAGACCTGCGATAGCATTTGTGCGTCTACGGGATGCTGTGGTGCTGGAGTCGGCTCTTGAAACTCCTGTGCCTGTGCGGTTCATCTTTATCCTGATTGGCCCAACCACAATTGACATTGACTATCATGAGAGTGGACGAGCAATGGCAGCACTACTTGCTGACAAAGTAAGAAAACCGCCAAGAAGAGTAAATCTACCATCACTGCAACCCTTATCGTTTTAAATTTAGTTTTTTTTCTATAAAATAAAAAAGAGATCTATGCACACTTCTTAACACACTTCTGAAATGGAAAAGGAAGTGGAACTGTAATAGTGCAACCACATAATTATGTCCTAGTGTATGCAACGATTAGGGAAAATGTGAACCACAAATAAAAATTCAGCCTAACTTATGATATGATTACATTTTCAGATTTATTTTAAATATTTAACGTTTAAGCTGCTTTTGCCTTTCACAGGTATTTAACCAGGCAGCTTTCCAGGCTCAGAGTGACCAGGAGCTGACTGATGCTGTGGGAGACTTCTTGGACTGCTGCATTGTGATACCACCCACTGATATTCAAGACGAGTCCATGCTAACATCACTCATCCCCTTCCAGAAAAAACTACTGCAAGAGAGACTGCGTCCATCTGACCCCAAACTCCGCCTGGATGTCAAACCTCGCAAGCGTAAGGACACAAACAGTACACACACTATAACACATGCTTGATCTATGAAGTATATAATAACTATACTGTAAGTGAATATACTTGCCGCAGGTCTTCACTCCGCATGCAATAGATCAGTATTTCCAATTAATAATTGAACAAAAGCTTAAAAAATTTGTACCAGTCCACAACCAATAATTTTCTTGGCTGGAAATGGATTCAATGGAAAAATATAGTTTTTGGAATTGCACATTTCAATTTTGTGTATATTGGACCTACAAGCTAGGACAGGTTTGGAAAAGTAGATATTTAGGTGAAGAAAAAATAGCAGAAAATATGTCAATAAAGTAAAAAGCTTGTGATTCAGGAGTATTAAATATAAAATTAAATATTGATTAAATTATTGAACATTTCCAGGCACTGTATGCGCAGTACAAACATTAAATGTGTGCACAAAACTAAATTAAAACTAAATTTTCACACATAATAAAAACTTCTTAGATAATTTCACGATGTGACATTTAATTATTTTTGCATAATGAACACTTCACAATAAAGCTCCCAAGAAACCATTTCCTGATTTTGTTTGTGTACTAGTTAATAGTTAATTGCAAGACAATAAATACTAGTATTAATATTGTGAGGAATAAGTGAAATAATATAGTCAAGTGGTCATTATCAAAATATATAAACCCCTTCAGGCGGATTCAAGTCCCTCCATTGTTGGGGTTTATTTTAGAAAAATAAAAGCATAGCACAGACATCTAAAGCTATAATTCTTCTTCCCACAGCTTCAAAATCCTCAGGACCTCCTCCAGAAGATCCACTAGCACGTACTGGTTTTCCATTCGGGGGCATGATTAGAGACATGAAGAGACGGTATCAATACTATGTCAGTGACATCACTGATGCTCTAAACGCTCAAGTTGTTGCTGCTATCATCTTCATCTACTTTGCTGCTCTCTCACCAGCCATCACCTTCGGAGGTCTCCTTGGTAAGTATGTTCAGCCTAAAGAAGGCTTCACACTTAACACCAATCCCATTTGTTCCCCAGATCTGATCTTTATGACTGAGTTTTTACTGCACTGTACACATTTTCTCACTCATTCAGTGTTAACTAGTGAATGCCACACAGTCCACTATATAGGTGATTTAATATAACATGCACAGTGCATCCCTAAAAACTGTATCAAATCCAATAGGATTTCAGACTAAAGGCCTTTCCACACTGAGCGTGAAAAAGCAAAACGGATTTCAGAAGCGATGTGCTGGAATAGAACATCTGTGGATGCTTCCAAATGTAGCACAAATATTCACGCATCGATTGTTTGTTTTTTTCGTCCAATGCAACAAATCATTTCAGTTTCACAAAGTGATTTGAGCTAGAATAACATACAAACAGCAAATTCTGTTGCACAAAAGGGTGAGAACAGATTGATTCTTATCAGGGCTTAGAGTGCGACCTAATTTCTCAATAGTGCGACTAAAAATAATCAGATGTCGCACCAGTGCGGCCAGTCATTCGAAGGGAAAAAATTTCTCTGTGGCTCTAAAGGTCTCCATGTGCTTCAACAACAGACACTCATTAAGGCCGGGACACACCAAGTCTGGTGTAGACATGGCGAGAGAGAGAGAGGTGAGTAGACTAGGCCTATCAGATAAACAGAGTGGATGTAGCCGATGATGAGAAAATATGAAAAGAACAGTTGACAACTTACTCATTAAGAATGTTAAGTTAAAGCCTGATCCGTCCGAGAATCAATTAAGCACCAAAACTTTTACTTTTGTTGTAGAATTGTGCTTCAAATAAAGAACTTTAGGTTGACCAGATTGTTACACCGTGTCTACATCAGACCAGAACGGCACGGCATGATGCGAAAAAAAAAATAGAACATTTCTTATAATTCTCCATTGACATAGATTGAGGTTTTTTTTTTTTATAAAGCTAGAAAATAACAAGTATTCCAGTTCAATTGAATTTTAGAAATTGTTTACATTTTGAAAAACAAATATTTGTTTTAAAAGGTTTAGAAGTAATTAAATTCGGATACATAACCATTTGACCATATTATAATTTCAATTATTACAGCTGACCAAAGAGTGTAACAAAAAAACACCTGCTGTTTAAAAATACAAATCAGTAAAATCTGGCAGAAAAATGTGGGGTTTTTTGCAAGTCTTTTTAAAATTCAAAACCTCGAACTTCAGACTGTACAAGATCTAGTAGGCCAAAGAATCTGCAGTTTTCCCATCTAAATAATGACAGCTAGAACAATTAAACAGTCAGTTTTTAGAATTAAATGAATTAAAATGGAATTATGCAATTGTTTTCAAATATATAAGTTCAAAGACATAAAATATGGCACAAATACATTTTGTTCCATATTAGAGATTAAAATATATTTGTTTATTAATTCATTCATTCAGATTCTTGTTGGCTTTCTTAATAAAGCTGGAGAGAGTGAGCAACACAAATCTACAAAACTCACCTCATACATTTTCGTTTGACTCTCTTATGCTTTTCTCCACAGCCGATAAGGTGGATAACATGATGGGAGTTTCAGAGCTGATGATCTCCACTTCAGTGCTAGGCATTATATTCTGCCTGATCGCTGCCCAACCTGTACTAGTTATCGGCTTTTCTGGGCCGCTGCTGGTGTTTGAAGAGGCCTTTTTTAATGTAAGTGTTTCTTTCCTTCAACATCTTTTCCAATACATCATCCATCTTGTGTATTTGCTGGTCAGTTCATTTAAATGATCCCATCATGCTTTTCCTCCTGGCTAAAGTTCTGTAAGTCTCAAGGCATTGAGTACATCGTAGGCCGAGTGTGGGTTGGCGCTTGGCTGGTGGTCATTGTTGTGGTCATTGTTGCTTTTGAAGGCAGCTTCCTGGTCCGCTTCATTTCCCGCTTCACTCAAGAGATCTTCTCCATCCTCATCTCCCTCATCTTCATCTATGAGACCTTTGCCAAACTTGGCAGGGTAAACTCCTTATTTATTTGCTATTTTTATGTGCATTCTATTGGGTCTTTAACATGCAACCATTCCTGTACTTTTGTATCATTTGACTTCATATGTATTGCTACCTTTTTTTTTTTCAGGAGTTTAGCTAACCAGAGACAGAGACCTTAATCAGCTGTTATCACTTGCAAAATGCAGACAATCTGGAGAATATAATTAATTTTCTTATTAAAATGTATACCTCCTAATAGTATTAGCAACGGTAACGGTAATCCCTCTAATACAAAATTATAGTAATTGATGGTGCTTGCTAAGGCAAATTAGCCTTAAATTAGACCAGCAATTGGGCTTGTTTGCCTTGGGCTAGTAATAACAGCTTAGCAATTTGTAGCCACTGAAAAAACTGTAGGAGCTACTTAGCAATGAGTTTGCATTGACAAGCAATTTTCACATAATGATAGTAAAGATATAATGGTGATATATATACATGTTTTCTAAACTCCAGTACCTAATAGTAGCATAACTTTATGTACTTCCATTATTTGAGCATACAATGCTGGTCAAAAGTTTGCTAAGATTTTCCATATTTACTTTATGCTACTTACATTCTTCAAGGCTCACCTAGACTGTATTAAAAAGTACAGTAAAAATTATTACAATTGAAATAACTGTTTTCTTTATTCTTGTGATGGCAAAGCAGAATATTTGGCAATTATTATAGTTTTCAGTGTCACATGAACCTATAGGAATGATTCTAATACAGAGTTTTTGCTCAGTGGTTATCGGTGCTCAATTATTAATAATAGTTCTTATTATTAATGTGAATAACAGCTTTTGCTGCTTAATGTTTATGCAGAAACCATAAAAGATCCTTTTCAGGATTCTTTGTTTAGAAGAAAGTTCAAAAGAAAACATTTATTATGAACAGAAAACATTTGTATATGTCTTTACTGTCACTCTTGGTCTAAATTTCTTTCTTAACCCAGATCTCCTGAATGGTAGTGTATCTTGGCTTCCACAAAAATATCAGACAGCAAAAACTGCTTGTAATATTGACAATAAGAAAGAAATATTTCTTGAGACCCAAATTTTAAAATGATTTCTGAAGAATGATGTCTTCTTTAAAATATACTCAGAAATAAGTTTTTATATACAAAAACAGCCTTGGTTCAAGTCATTAATAAACTATAATATTTTACTATAATCAACTTTTCTATCTGCATTCCAGGTTTTCAGAGAACACCCTCTTATCCTGAATTACGAGCATTTAAACACTACAGCTGAGGATCCTTGGCACTCAGTTGTCAGCTCTCAGAGACTGCTGGACAATGCTACAGGCAATATGTCTGTCGTGAGGTTCATTACACACCAGCCTTATCCCAACACTGCTCTTCTGTCCATGTGTCTCATGTTTGGCTGTTTCTCTATTGCATACTACCTACGCATGTTCAAGAATGGCAAATTCCTGCCAGGCAAGGTAAACAGACGTTTTGTTGAATTTTGTTGAAGTCAATAACTTTATTAATTGACTTCATAGCAGTCTTCGTTAAAGCAGCTTTCATCCATTTAAAGAACTGAATGTTTGATGCATAGATTCGACGTTTGCTTGGTGACTTTGGAGTTCCTATTGCAATTTTCCTCATGGTGGCTATCGATATCAATATTGAGGATACATACACTCAGGTATGCTTGTAAATATTATTTGATTCTAATAGGAAGTTCTTATTTTCATTTAATTGGTTTCCTTTGCTGCCGTTATAGACAGATGACACTTTTAGGATACCAATTCAGATCCAATACTATGAAGTTAACATCTTAACCTCTCTGACCTTTGACTTGTCTGACAGAAACTGGTGGTGCCTAAGGGTCTTCAGGTGTCCAACCCTAAGATGCGGGGATGGTTAATCAACCCTATGGGTGAACACAAGCCCTTCCCTATATGGATGATGTTCGCCTCTGTTGTCCCAGCTATGTTGGTCTTCATCCTCATCTTTCTAGAGTCTCAGATTACCACGTGAGTGATGTTTTCTAAAGTAAGATGACTGCAGGTTCTTTATTGGGTTTTTTTAAGAACCATAAAAATGTTTGTGGAACCCAAAATGTTTTAATTTATGCAATTTTTATGAAAACCCCTTTAGGAACTTTTACAGGGTGGGCCATTTATATGGATACACCTTAATAAAATGGGAATGGTTGGTGATATTATTAACTTTGTTCCACCACAGGAAAAAAAAAAGAGTCAACTGTGGCTTTTATCTTTTTCTTTAAAAAGAGGCAGAATTGTGAGATAAAAACTTGCAAAACAAAAGAAAAAGAATTGTGAGATGAAAAATCTGAATTGAGAAGTGAGATAAAAACTTAAAATTACACAATGTAAACTTAGATGTTAGAGAAAAAGTCATAATGTTGCATATATCTTACAATATATTCCATATATCTTACAAGTTTACAAAACCTACGGGTCCATATATAAGGTCCTTCTGTAATATCAGCAGTTTTTGCATTGCTCAATAGCTAATTACCCTTATTCATCCCCAACACCTCCTCTGTCAGTCAGTATTCAGGATTCTGCATGGCTAGGCTGCATGGATGCACAGGGAGTTCTAGCCCAGAACAGAGCCATACCGCCAATCCAAACTATATGCCAATTGTCAATCATCTTTGATGAAAGTGGTCCTGACAGAAACAGGCTGCATAAGTGTGGGATGACACAGTGTGGCAAAAATTTTAACCTTTTAATTGAATAAGTATTTGATTCATTGGTGACATATTAGCACTGGGGAATTCTCACTGTTAAAGGAACAGTTCACCCAAAAATGAACATTCTTTCATCATTTACTCACCCATAGGTAATTCCAAATCTGTATGAACTTAAAAAATATTTTTTTAAAAGTTTGTAACAAGGCTGCTTTGTGTCACCATTGACTTCCATAGTAGGAAAAAAAAATACTATGGAAGTCAATGGTGACCCAAAACAGCCTTGCAACAAACTTTTTTCAAAATATGTCCCTTTTTGTTCGGCAGAAAAAAGAAATTCATACAGATTTGAAACTACTTGAGGGTGAGTAAATGGGTGAACTATTTCTTTAACTTCTGTACCTTATCAATTATTAATAAGCAGCACATTAGGAATTTAAGGCAAAAGTCCTAAATAATGGTTTATTAATATTAAGAATTGGACCTTAAATTAAGCATGACCAATTTATTTATAATGGTTTTATTTTTAATCAAATCTTTTTACTTGTCTCTTTTTTTAAGGCTAATTGTGAGTAAACCAGAGAGAAAAATGGTCAAGGGTTCTGGCTTCCACATGGATCTTCTCATCCTGGTGAGCATGGGGGGTCTGAGTGCCATATTTGGCATTCCTTGGTTGAGTGCCGCAACTGTACGATCCGTATCTCACGCCAATGCCTTGACTGTCATGAGCAAAGGCCCAAAACCTGAGATTGAGAAGGTTTTGGAACAGAGAGTCAGTGGAGTAGTGGTGGCTTTGCTTGTTGGTATGCTGACAAACTCCTAAACTTCTTCTAAACATGGTTCTCACATACTTATTCTTATGGTACATTACCATCTTCTTTGTCTGTCCTTTTGCAGGCCTGTCCATTCTCATGGAGCCCATTCTGAAAATGATTCCAATTACAGCTCTGTTTGGAATCTTCCTCTACATGGGAATCACATCCCTTAGTGGTATTCAGCTTTGGGATCGAATGCTGCTCCTCCTTATTCCCAAAAAGTATCACCCAGATGAACCTTATGCTACTAAAGTAAGTTCTCACATCTTCCATTACTCTGTTGGAGTTCTTTGCATTTCAGTTTTCCTTCTAGTAAATGTTTCATTTTCAAGGTTGGATGCCCTTTGCATGTAAAACCAGTTGATCCTGGTCTCTGTCTCCCTCTGCAGGTTAGCACCAATAGAATGCATGTTTTTACTGCGATCCAGATTGTGTGTCTGGCAGCCTTGTGGATGGTGAAATCAAGCCCTGTGTCCCTGGCTCTACCGTTCATCCTGATACTTACCATCCCTCTCCGCATGTTCATGACTGGACGACTTTTCACTGAGCAAGAGATGAAATATGTAAGTGGCACATTGACTGATATATATACAATATTGTGCAAAAGTCTTAGGCCACTAGTATTTTCACCAACAAAAAATGGTTTTAAGTGGGTTGTTTCTATCTTTTGTGGTAGCGTGTCGATTGGAAATATGAGTTTACATTTACAAACATTATTGTTATCATTAATTGTAATATTGGTAGGGTTTTTGAAGTATTTTGTTGAAGTATCTTCTGTCTCAGTTTGTTCTGTTACTTCATGTCCAGACTGACTGGATGATGATCAGATCAGATCTCTGTGTGGAGCACCGGTTGTTGTCAGACAATAATCTCACTGCATTATTACAATTAATGACAAAAATAATGTTTGGAAATGTAAACTGTTATTTCCATCTTACATGCTACCGCAAAAGAGAGAAATAACCCACTTAAAAACATTTTTTGCTGCTGAAAATACCAAAATATGACTTTTGCACAGAACTGTATATATATTATTTTCAGGTTAAAAACAGAAATTCTTTCAAATTATATACAGTACTCATTTAGTTATACATTCTAGTTTAACTATAAATCCGCTAACTAAATAATTTCCTTTCTACCTAATGTCTTCAATACAGCTTGATGGTGATGATGCAAAGGCAACATTTGAAGAGGAGCCAGGAGTGGATGTGTACTCTGAAACACAGATGCCGTTATAGATCATTTTTCATAATCAACATTTTAGAGTGCATCCAGCATATGAAAATTTTGACGAATTGATACCCAACTTCAGCCCCCCTTTAATGCAACTTTAACTTCATTTTGTTTTTGCTTGGGGGAGGGGTTCTATGTTAATTGCTTTTATGGTCCAGTAGAGTTCTTACAAGATGACATATCATGACATGCAAAATGTGGATGTACATTTAAGTGCCTTTTGTAACATTGCTCTCACGTTAATTAGGTACTGTGTAATGATGCACATAGAAGTAGCATATCACAAAGATATAAAATTAAATAAATATTTTTCGGTATATACTTTGTCTTGTTGGACGAGTAGATTTACTTCTCCCTTAATATGACTATGTGCTATTACCAGTCTAAAGTCATGATAAGCGGTATGTGTTGAAAATGACCAATCACAAGAGCAGAGAGATCTGACATTGATCTCAGATAGGGAGTGGCAACTGGTACTGTACTTAATGTGTACAAACTAATACTGAAATAACTGGAACTGAATTAAAAATACAGAAATTTAAAAAAAAAACAATGTAGACATTTTTTTAAAAAAGGAATAAAAAGTGCTAAAAGAGCCAAACACTAACTAAGTTAAACCCTGAGTGGACCGTAAGTGCTGTGGAGAGCATGCAGAATTGATTCAGGTGACACTTTAGGTGTCATTAGTTTGTTATGGTTAGATTTAATTACAGTGAGAGCTAAACTCAAGGACCAAAATTGCCGACGCCTGGCCAATATGTTTTGCTTGAAAAATACTCTAAATCACTGTCCTGATACTAAACACTCGTTGCTTTAAAATTAACCTGGTGCATTTATGTAGACTCACCAGCAGGTGGAGTGAGAGACATGTCAATGTTATAACACTTTTAAGGCCAAGACCCCTTATTTGATGCAAGCAATCAAAAACTGATTTGTCAAGTAATTTCTTTAAAGGGATCAATCTTCTTAATATAGAAACAATATTCCGTGCAGTTGTGCATGGTTACTGCTCTTTTTTTTCTTTTGAAACATAAATGGACTTTAATTTACTTCAAAAAGTATAATGCTTTTAATAGCAGCATGGATTCAGATGTTAAGGCTGAATGACCTCTATTCTTAAATTTTTCAACATGTAAACCCTGCGTCATGAATTTTCGAAATCATTGCAAGAGTACTAATGTAACTTTAGACAGTAATATTACAAACGTGCATACAAATGTTTGCATCAATATTCACTAAATTTCTTTTGCCAGTGGAGACAAAATGTCATTTATTTTTGGGGAGGCAGTACAGTCAAAGAGTGACTGTATCCTTTGTTGCTCATAACAACTTTCTGCAATAAGGTCTCAAAATGTGTCCCATTGTCTAAAATAGATTTGGAGTAAGTCAGATATTTTTACTCTCTATGAATGACAGTAATACATTAGCTTCTATGTGTTTTGAAGAGGCACGTACACCTTGTGAAGGCATTTTTTTCCCCGTACTATTTGTGTATTTCTGTTGATTTCTAACATGATGCTCATCCACACTTCAGAAATAATGTGCACTTGAATATGGTTTAAACATTTTTTTTATTTTGATTAAAGGCTGTGAAAGGCTTCTTTTTTTTAGCATTCACTGATATTTCAGCTTTAAATTGAGGATTGTCAGCTCCTTCAAGAAGTCCCTGTTTGGCCTGATCCATCTCTTGTCTATGATGTGGTCAATGGCGTCCTCCAGCAGTATTTTTTGGTGGATCATCAGGTATGCCAGAAAATATGTGGCAGAGCGGCTGACTCCATCTATGCAGTGCACTAACAACTTATCTGGGAAAATTAAAAAGAAAGACATTGAAAATAAATGTATCCACACACAGTTTGTCACTGTTGAATAAATGATGGATAATACATTGTGTGTGCGTGTGTGTGTTTGTCAGCTTTTACTTTCTGTGTTACTCAGGGCCTTGTGGATGAATTCAGTGGCTGGGAATAAGTTGTTGCTGATGTCAAACCGGTTGTCATCTTTTACAAGCACAGCGTAGTAACTGATGTCCATTTCTTTATAATATTCCGCCCGTATATCAATCTTTCCTTGCATGTATTCCTTGTATGCTGCAGTGTTCAGGATGTGGCTAATACCCATCTCCTTTAGTTTATCTTGGTCCATTGCTGTCTCTCTGCACAAAACCATAACAGCCTAGATTAGTCTGTTATTAAAGAGGATTTACTAGATAGAATGGAAAATTCCTGATTCCTGTTCATACTGTAGCAGTGTTTTGCAAACTTACTCATTTCCAATAAAGACATTGGGCCAGACCTCGGTGGCTGGTGTCCAGTGCACTTTACATCTGCGCATGCGACGCTCTAGCTGAAAAATGTCTTCAAGGAAATAGCTGTGCAGCGCTGACAACTCAGTTTTCCCTTGAGTTTCCTGGGTTTTTGCTGTCACTTGAGGCTCTGGACCACTTGGAGCTGAGACACACAACTGCTGTGCATCAGCAAAATCCACTTTAGGTTCTGGTTCAGGACCTGGGACACACAGTGGCTCTGGATCAGGCTGTGCTGGGACCCCGAATGGCTCCACTCTGTTTTTCTGGAAGCCTTTCTTCATAGCCTTCCATCTTCTTCCAAAGAATATTTTGCCCGTCTTATTCACTTGAATAATTTCATATTCAAGAAGGAAATAAATAAAAAGCTATTAGAACATCGCTAACCAAAGATTATACATGCATAATTAATCTAACTTTTAAGAATGTTCTAATATTTTGCTTCTAGACATTGGTGACTTTATTTAACATCAACATGCAGATGCATGCATTTTGCGAATTTCACCTTTTTGCATCTCACTATAATTTATTTCAAATGGTCTGTTGACATTTACCTTGTGGGCTGGTCTTCTCAATGGATTTGGTAGAAATATTCATGCCATCCTGATCATTTTTGGAGATGATGTCAGACTTAAGCTGCACTTCCCTCTTTTGGGTGGACTCTAATGTAACAGGCCCACTTGGACCTGGGAGACACAATTGCTCTGCATCAGCTGGATCCACTTCAGGTTCTGCAGAGATCCCCATTGGCTCCAGTCTATTTTTCTGGAAGGAGTTTTTAACAGCCTTCCATGTTCTTTGGAAGAATGCATAGATTGCCCTGCCCTTCTTCACTTTAGCATCTTCAGATAAAAGAAGAAAAAACAAATAAGTTAGGAACACTGATAACTGCAGATTAAACATGAATTATAAGTAGTCTAACTTGAAAGATTGTGCTAATGTTGTGTTGTTTGACATTGGTGAGATCTGATGTGTTAATGGATCATTTAATTCTTTAAATATAATTACAGAAACAAAAATGTGCATATAAAACATTAGAGAGGGAGAGAGAGAGAGAGAAAGGGAGAAAGGTCTGTTAACATTCACCTTTCTGGATGGTCTTCTCTGTGGTTACAGAAGAAATATTTATGCCACCCTGGTCATTCTCATCATCTGAGACAGTGCTGCTGATATCAGCCTTCAGCTGCACTTCTCTCTTTTTTTTGGACATGATGTTCGATGTACTTTGTTCAGTACTGTCCAATATTTTTGCAAAACTCTATCTAAAATTATCAGATGTACAGTTGTCAAACTCCTTCTGATTCACACTGTGTGTGAGAGAGAGACTGACTGACTAGTCTGTAAAAAGTATTTGTAGACTCGCGTCTTTGCTCTGCTCGGATTTTCACTGAACTTCAGAGGCGCTGAGAGCGCGCGGCTCCTTTAAAACAGCCTGCTCTATGACGTAAACAATTGGCGCCTCTCGTTGTAGTTCCACAGTTGCCATAGAAATCGAATACAAAGCATAGATGCATTTACCACACTTTCAAGAGTTCACGCTTTCCTCATAATGATTAATAAGCAAATTTGGCGAGCTGTCTGGGGAGCGAGTCGGGAGA
>JAUYWG010000046.1:4561686-4584883 GCA_034779775.1 Enteromius afrohamiltoni | reverse complement strand
TATATATGTGGACCTTGCTGTTGGTCTCAGGGTTCATTTAAAAATAAATTTACTTGTGTTTTTCAAAGATGAATGAGGTTTATGTAGGTGGTTTGGAAAGACATGAGGACGAGTCTTTGAAGATAATTTTTCAGATCGTTTCTTCGCTTACTTGCTACAAAAACTAAATACAACACGTTTCACACCACGTTTACACCACCAAGTTTTATTTGCTATACCATTTTTACAATCTGATACAGAATTCGATATTATATATCGAACACGATGGCTAATTTAGAGCAAATTACAATCATACAGGGCCAAATTACGAATAACGTTACACCTGGAAAAACTTCTATCAGTCGATTTCCATTTTTTCTTCAGACCTGAGTAGAAGATTCAGCGCTGAGGCGATATGGCGAGGCGCTCGGAATAAGATGAGCGAGGATCGATTGGTCAGGTCTGGGTAAAGGGAAATGGAAGTCTGCAGACGGGGATAAGAGATTGAAATCCGAATGTGGAACTTTGTTTTTGGCTGTGAGGAAATACTTTTAGGGAAATGTCTCTTCGGACCTTTTGTGTGTGTTACTTTTCACGTGCAAACCATTAACTGGACAAAGAACTAGTAGATTCCTATCAGATTTGTTTATTGATTTGATCAGATGAGCAGCTTCAGTCAGTGCAGCGAACAGACCGACAACAGCAACAGCCTCCATTCCCGAGCTGGTGAGTGACAGTAATGTCCATATAATACAGATAAACAACATAGATCACGTAAATGCATGTGTTAGGATTTACAAATCCTTACGTCTCGAATTCAAGTCAGTATCGTTAAATCCACTTACCCCGTGTAACTTATGTCCACGTAGTGATACAGTTTTTGCATCAATCGCGTCAAATTAACACAAATCTTGTATATTATTATATCGTGCTAATAAAGCGTTTAGTTTACGTTACGTGTTCGAGCTAGTGAACGGAACCTGATATTTCAGTCTATAGGCGAGACGGGATGTAACGTTACGCGTTATTGTTATCAGTCGATGTGTTTGATTGAAATAAATGATGTTTCTTACAGCTATTAATATCAAACAACCTTAACCATTGCGAGTGTGAAATGTAAACGCTGTAATTCAAGGCGAAGCGATGACGTATCATTGGTTCCTCTCGCAGATGCTTCACACAGTAGCGTATATCTCTGATACAATCGATTATCCATAATCTCACAAGGAAACACAGAGTTGCATGGTCAGGATTTCGTTTTTTGAGTTTTTAATGGCAGATGGAATCACGTATTGCTGTCTCATGCCCTGCCTGTGTCTGTATTTGTCTTCCTTTGTTTGGGTTGTTGTTGTTTCAGCCTCTCCTCAGCCCATGACTGCTGCGCTACAGCATGTAGACAGCAGTGTTTTCTCCTGGAGCTTTTGCAAATGAAAATGGAGGACGTTTCTCTGTCCAGTATGGACAACAGTAAGATGGAGGTGAGTGGGTACGCCTTTGTTTTCCATATGTTATATTCTGCATTATGAGATGTGTGTTGAATAAGCACACACATGTGGGTGTTTTACCTCTGCGTTGTGATGCCTGTCTCGTGGTGATGTGTCTTGTGAGCGCATTGCGAATGTGATGTGTATCCTTCTGAAGGTTACCGTGTGTTTCAAGCGTGTCGGTACATGCGTGTGTTGTGCCTTCTCCCACAGGGCTTTGCTCAGGAGATCCTGTCTGACCTGGTGGAGGACGCCTGTTTGGGTCTTTGTTTCGAAGTTCACAGGGCTGTCAAACAGGGATACTTTTTCCTGGATGATACTGACCAGGAGAGTATGAAGGACTTCGGTGAGAGCCTTATATGCTTCTTAAATATGATATAGTATTTTTTGTTGTTGTTACTTAAAGCACAAAGAACGATAACTATAACAAATAGCTATTAGCATTCACACAAAGACACAATAATATTCTAATATCTAATATAAGCACTTTGCTTGATCTCTTTAAAGCAGGGTTGATTCTGTCAAATTTGTATCATTCATCAATCAATCAATCACTTTTATTTATATAGCACTTTTCATGATGCATATCATTGCGAAGCAGCTTTGCACCAAAGTAATGTAGTAGCAGCTTGTACATGTAGATATGGCATAGATGTGAGATAAAGATCAATTAATAACGTAATCGAACAGACAAGGAACATTATAAATTAGTAGCAGAGTTCGGTAGTGCTGTGTGTTGTTCCAGGGTTGGCATCGTCTGAAGTCCTCTGTGGGGTTGGCATCATCTCTTCTTAAGTGTTCTGGATCCAGGCTAGAGCTTGTGCAATCCTAGTTACCACGGGATGACAATCCCATGGCAGAAACAGAAAAAATAGGAACAAAATTAGCGTAGCTGCTGTTCAAACTAAGAAAATGAAGATTTCTTAAACCAGAGCTAGAAGATTAATAATTACATCTAATCAGATATAACGGCAGGAAAAGCTAAAAAGATGCGTCTTTAATCTAGATTTAAATAGAGAGAGTGTGTCTAATCACTTGAAATCAGGCGTTCATCATATGGAAAAAGTCTTGAAAGTCATTTAAACGATAGCGTTCCTCTGTGATGTGATAATAAGTGTGCTATGCCTTACAATTTATTATGATTTTTAAAATCATCCTTGGTGTAAACTGACATTTAGAGTACTTTTACACTTGCTGTTGTGCATCCTGGTCGGTTTGGGTGAAGTGAACACTGAGTGTGTGCACTGTATCTGTTTGTGTGGGTTCTCGCTCAATTTCCTGTCTACTTAGAATGACGCACTGCAAGCAGAGAGAATAATTATATCTCATTACAAAAAGCAAACTACCATGTTCTTTAAAACATTTATAGTGCATAGACTCAAGTGCCATTGAACAAAGCCAACAAAGGTTTTAAAATTAAAGTATACAACTGAGACAAGCCTTCTCCGAAGTGGTTTTAAACAAATGCCACTTGTGCCATTGTTCAGAATCAGAAATACAATTTGAACAAAATCCAGCAGGGTCAGGGAGACCACATCAAACCAAATGTGAAGGCTCCCTCAAGCTCTAAGAATTATGACAAAAAACATAAAAGCAATGTTCATGGCATTTGCATTGTAATCCATCTAAAAGCATACTGCCAATCCCTTTTTAGGGAAAATGTCTTCACTTAGCAGCCCTATTTGTAATGGCAGCGCAAGACCAATTTAAATGGCAGTACCAAGTACAAGTACTTTCTTCTGTTTATTGAAATATAAAGAACCGTCTTGGTATATGCAGCTTTTTTGCACCTTTAACCCAAAACTCTTCTTTCCCACTGTCATTTTATAGAAATCGTGGACCAGCCTGGAGTAGACATTTTTGGGCAAGTGTACAACCAGTGGAAAAACAAAGAGTGTGTGTGTCCCAACTGCAGCCGGAGCATCGCTGCCTCGCGATTTGCTCCTCACCTGGAGAAATGCCTCGGTATGGGCCGCAACAGCAGTCGCATTGCCAACCGCAGGTACTATAACTAAACATTCCCAGAAGAAAAAATGCATATAGGTAATATCGGCAAGCTTTTATGTAGGGTTGGATGTTCGCCTGAAACTATTTTTGATAATGCTGGTCATATGACTGCTATGTATATATAGAATTGCGAGTGGCAACAACACGAACAAATCAGAAAGCGATCAGGAGGACAATGATGATGTCAATGACAATGACTGGTCTTATGGGGCAGAAAAGAAAGGTGAGTTATATATAACCTTTATATGATTTAATCACTCAAGGGATTTTACTGCAGAACTATTTTTCGAATGCATGCGGGGTGTTGTATTATTTTAACATTGAATATTTTGCTTTCTAGCCAAGAAGAGAAAGTCAGATAAGGTATTTTTACATTCTTTGAATCAACCTGTACATTTGGTAAGTTTGTTTTAATGTTACAGATATTCTGTTTGCTCTTAGATGGCATTTGTAGCCACAGGATCTGGTGCAAATTAGATGTAGAATTAGGTTGTAGAATTCTTATCCACAATTCCTGTGAATGCTTTGGCTATTAGCTGTTCATAAATTAGCTTTCTAAAAAGTGCTAGACTGCAGCATATTGTACCTGCCTTTTCCATTACAGTTTTTTTTTAATTGGTTTGCATATCCTGGCTGCAGGCTAATGTTGGATTGTTATTTTTTCTCTGCAGAATCCAAATTCCCCAAGAAGATCCAAATCCATGAAACATAAAAACGGTAGGTATGTGTTTTTTTATGTGTCAAATCTATAATGTTAGATTCAAGTTTAAGGGCATTCTTTGTTCAGAGGTTAAAATAAGGTTGAAAACCTTGAACAACTGTCGCCCATGCTGCTGATTGTGGCATTTAGATGAACACGTAAATATGCTCTGCATTCTTTCCTCTCAAATATAAAAATAAACACAACAAAAATGACAGCAATGAGGGGAAGAAAGCAGTGATCTGATCATATTGATGTGAATGTGTTTGTACAAGCTCAGTCTCTCCAGTCACTTTATACAATAGATTAAATTAGCAAATCATCCAAAAATGAACATTTGCTGAAAACCTTCAGGCCATTGTGTAGACGAGTTTGTCTGGCACACATTTTTAGAAATGTAGCATTACATCGATGGGTCCATTGTTTGTCCATTAATTGATTACTGTCGAAATGTGAGCTTATAGAAACATCACAGCAATCAACAAGACTCCAGCCTATTGATTAACATCTAGGGAAGCAAAAAGTGTTCGTAAGATACAGATTTATCATCTTTAGACATCAAACTTTTGCTTCTGGCTTAGAAATGAGCCCTTTATCCATAATACTGCTTTCTCCGGTAAAAAAAAATATCAGTGGCTTTTGATTCAAGGGGACTTCCCTGGAAGAAAAGGGGGAAAAAAAGCTATCTGTGTCGTTTACAGTTTCTGCCCATAAAGCAGCTCTCCGGTGTGTTCTTGTATTTACTCACTTCTAATCTCGACAGACTGAACTGAAGAAACAGAACTGGAGAAAATATCCATGTTGAAGAAGGCAGAGCCGCAGAGAGCGCACCTACACTTTTATAATCGTCATGGACCATTGGAAGTTTGAAGGCATTTACCAGCCAGAGCAAACTTTACCAGAAAGTTGGCTTTGGCAAGTCAACTTAATTTGTTTGAAATGACATCACAACAGTGCGTTCTTCATTATCGCTTGAAATATATGGGGCCTTTAGGGGCCATTCACACAGAGCGTCTTTTTGCATTTAAAAACACGAAACACAAAGACAGTTTTCTTTTAGCTCAATTATCGAATGTCCATCTAGTGCATGTTTACAAATAAAACCAGTGGAAATGCAGGAAACACAATCTCTGTGGACGGCCCCTTTGAGCCGTTTCTGAGACTTTTAAAACTTTTTAATTAACTGTCTGGTGAATGGTTTTCTTGAAGCCTTGCTGGGTCCTAAGAGACGAGTGGAGAACCAGGATAGTTTGTGCGTGTTTCTAAGAGAGGAGATGTTCTCTCAGTAACACTGTGGGTATCAGGAGTCTCTCACTACCCACAGTACCACACAGTTCACCTTATCACGGGATTGTGTGATCTGAATTATGCTGATCAGTGGATGATATGTGGACTAATTCTTCTTTCATTCAGTTTACATTGTTTTTATTTTCATTTTCATCTTCAGAATTTTTTTGCACAATCTCTCACATCCTGCTCTCGTGCAGCTTTAAAAACGACACATCTAGAATAGAGGAACTTGCACGATTGTCTCAGGGAGGAAGTTAGAACTCATCATATCGGCAGACATGCTTGGCCAGTTGAGCTCTCCCATCACTAAGGTGCAGGATTCTTTCTAAATGCAATTCTCATTCTGGGAGGATTTTACAGCAGTTAATAATGGAATCGTTAAAGATTTAATAGCAAAAAATCAAGATCATAAATCTAAGTGAACAGTTCATTACTACACAGTTTCTTATTACGTTGTTTTGGAGAATCATGATCTCGTAGAGCATTTTCTTTTCTCTGTAGTACATTAGCCAAAGTGTGGTACAGTTGTACTGTATTATGTCACTAGTTCTATAGCACATCATCATACTACATTTTTTTTTTTTCTCCATAGTAAGTTATTGGTTACAAAGAGAGGAAAGACTGTTTTGCATAGACCTCCAACAATAATTAAAGCTTGAGAATATCTTTATCATTGTCATTTTTTTTTTTTTTCTCACATTTTTTTTTATGTATTAGATGTTTACAGTGTAAGGTGTCCTGTGCGGTCTCACTTTGTGACTGTGTATATATATTTGACTAGGTGAAAGATGCTGCTATCCTGACCGTGAGCCATACGCTTGTGGGCATGTCATCAATGTAATAAAAGATCAGAACTCTGAACATGGTTCAAGTGTGTGCTGCGAATATTGTTTCAGAAATATGGGTGTTGTAAAGTTCCAGTCTGTCACTCTTGGAAAAATGCGGTGCTTGAGGCTTTGTCTGTTTTTGTTGGCAGATAAGAAATATACAGTTAACTGGTCGCTCTTTGTCATTTAGTTAGTGGTTATCAAAACTGATTGAGTTACCATTCCAAGACTTCTGATATTTAATACAAGAGTAGGGCAATTGTAGGGAAAATGCAGTATGTCCAACAGTGGCAACATTGCAGATGTTAGAGATCCACAATTCATTATTACTACTTGTATAAATTTGTGTTAGAATGTATTTTTTATCTTCTAGCGTAAAAAAATACTTGCAATTTGGATGCAAGTGTTCACTTTTGACTAAATTAAACGGAAAAGATATTTTTTCTGGCTCCAAAATATATAATAATCACTAAAAATGAGGTGCCTTAATTTGATAACACTTTACAATAAGGTGCATTAGTTAACATGAACTAAGTATGACCAATATACAGCAATTATTAAACATAATTTAATGCACTGTGAACAATCTAACAACGAAAGATTGTATTTATGTTCACAAAGATGAATAAATACTGTAGTAAATGCGTTCTTTGTTTTTTCATATTAGTTAATACGTTAACAAATGACACATTATTGTAAGTGTTACCCTTAATTTCTATAAAAAATAGGAATGGCCTAAATAATATTTCTAGACAATAGCCTATTTGTACTTGATGTTGTATTTGATCCATGCTCGAATGTTTTTTATTTTTTGAGTAACAAGTGACTACAGAATGAAATAAATGGTAGAACACTTATATTTATTTAACCACTTTTTCCTCTTTTTTTAATGCAAGTTATTTCTGTAGAGTTGTGCCGTAAGGAAAGAAGAACAGAATACAAAAAATGTTTTGTAAAAGTAATTAATTGAAACCGTTTGCCACTATTTTATTTTAAAAGAAGCAGACATTTACACTTGTTCCCTATTTAAATTAAATAGGTCTGTAATTACTTGCCACTGAGGCAAACCAGATTTTAAAAATCACTTTTAGTACTTTGTCAACAAACTGAGCAACATCAAGAATTGAGGAGAAAAACTACTTATAGAGGATACGAACTATATTTCCATATTCAAAACAAAATGTATTGTTTGTACACCAAATTAAACCGTTGGCTTGTATAGAAGAGCCTAGTTTGAGGGATTTGAGGGAAAGGTATTTGGCAACCCAGAGGGCGGAGATCTGAGAAGCCACACACACTGATAACTCTAGACATTGGTTAGGCTCTTAAAATGTTGTTGAGAGGCAACCATTAAGATTAATGGGGGTTTGACATGCTTTTAGAGGAAGAGATGACACACTCAACGGACATCGATCGACAATTAGTGACGGAAGAATATGTAGATGTTTGAACGCGATGCGGAAACGGGGAACTTAGCGTTTTTTGAGTGACTCAGTAACGATTTTGGAGTTGTTTCTTAGTTATTAGTGAGGGAAAAGTAATATAAAATGGCTTCTAGATCGGGTTTATCAGGTTTCCCCGTCAACCCCAGTACCCCAATAACGTTAAACCCCAGCATGAACCCCATGAACCCGGGTCACAGCAGCGCGATGAGAATGCCAGCTATGTCGCAGAATTCACCCTACAGAGTGATGGGCAGTCCCCTGAACCAGTACCACCAAGTAAGTCACTCTTTATTTGTTCTGTGAAGCGTTTAGCATCACGCCGTAGCGTGTTTCCCCTGATGTAGGAAGTGTCATTGCATTAGCAACAACGAGGATTCAATAGCTCATTTATGAGAGGGTAAACATTGTCTTGGAATACGAGGGTGCTTCTTTACAGCAATGAAAAGACTGAAATTGTGAATGAATTATTTTTAAGAGCACTGTATAGCGAGGCCCTCGAAGAACAAACATCTACTTCCGCGTTTAAGTCCCACCACGAACAGGCGCGTGCTTTACTTTTGAATATGCTGCCTCCAAACAGTCGGTTCAGCCACTAAGTTAACAAAGTGCAATGGTAATGCTGTTACATTTTGTAATATACAGTGTTGATATGCTTGTCTTTGGACTGGACATATATAATTGTAATACCAAGGTGTAAACCGTTTTATTAGTAGATATAATATTTACTGCCCCGTTGAGTACGATAACTTACCGTGTGTATATGAGAGCCATTCCCTAATTTTCCCGTGAACACATTATATAATACGTTTCATTTACCTATTAAAAAAACTACAAAAGAGCAAGGCATTTCTTACAGTATCTTTGTTAACATTTATATAATAACTCTTAGTTCAGGTTTTACAGAATACTGTATAATATATTTATAAGAGACCCAGCTTTCTCAGTATTTTTTTTTTATTTAATGAGAAACCTTTACTAGTTTCCACCGTCTGTTAAACACACAATGGATATTTTGAAGAATGATGGCAACCAAACAGGTGACGGTAGCCACTGACTTTCGTGTGTGTTTTTAAGTCAGTGCCTACCATCAGCATTCTTCAAAATGTCTTATTTTGTGCTCAACAGAAGAAAATAATTCGTACAGGTTTGAAACAACCTGAAGGTAAGTAAATGATGATGGATTTTTCATTTTTTAGGTAAACTATTCCTTCAGTAAATAATGAAATTTTACTAAGAGTAGTTTTTATAGTTAGTTCTTGTTAAAAAAGAGAACATTGCTAAATTATACGTTTTTTTGTAAATATGAATATATTAAATATTAAAAAATATATCAATATTTTTCATACTTTTAACTATAATAACAGTCTGCTATTTGTTTGTGTCACAACGTTAATGCTCAAATACTACAATTGTACTCGCAGCGCCCGAGTATGTCACCCAGCCGAGGAATGCCAATGGGGGGCATGGGGTCTATGGGTTCCCCTCTGCCCGGACCGTCTTATAGCGGAGCCATGCCTATGAGACCTGGAATGCCTCAAGCTGCGATGGACCCCACCCGGAAGAGACACATTCAGCAGCAACTGCAGCAGTCTGGGGGTCTTATGGGTCCGAGAAGGGGGTTAGTACATTTCGCATCAATATGTGCACCTCTATGGCAGTGGCGTTCACTTCAAATTTTCCAGTGGAGTCTGGGTTATGAGGCCCTATGAACAAAGGTTTATTTTTGGATCCCTAAGTAACATTTGTATTAGATGGTGTTAATGTGGCATAAAGTATTCTGGTTGCATTATAGGGCAGGATGATAAGTATGATGTTAAATCTAAGAAAACTACTACAAACATTTTTTTTAACAGTGTTTCTTCGGTGTTTTAGACTGTAATATAAAACCCCCTGAAATTAATTCTTCATTAATTAAAAGACAAATGGTTTATGCCCTAAAAGAATTTAAATACACAAAATTTTCAGAGGGGAAAAAAATGATAAGAATAAATATTAATACACTAGTATAAACAGCAGATATGTAAACTGACAACAACTAACTTTATTAAAACAAATTTGCATTTATTGTGTTAGATATATTTCTTTTCCATGCAGTAGCTCAGGAGATGAGGTTTTAAGTTTGTATAAATGTCAACAAGCTGAAAAAAAGTTTATGTACACTTTATGTAATTTTGATTTTATAAAACTCAAAGTATCGGAAAGTTTTTGTTTTGTTTTTTTTTTTTTAACGGTCCCCAGCTCTAGCAAAGTCTAAGCCACAGGGGGATTTATTTATTAATGATACTGATGTTCACTGAGGTATGGAAGCCCATTTCCACCACTGGGAAAAAAACTGACCACTGACTTTTTATCTCATAATAAAGACTTTTTTCTCAGAATTGCGAGATATAAAGTCACACTTGCGAAATATAAACTTGCAAATTCGAGAAAAAATGTTGCAATTGTGAGTTAGAAAGTTAGAATTGCACCTTTTATATCTTGCAATTTTCTTGCGGGGCATTTTTAGCCATATTATTCAAAATAGCATCTTTTGAATTCTACAGGAATAATGATATAGAATATTAATTTCTCTTTTAAGTATAAATATAAAATTTGGGCCTTTGTGATACACACATAAAGAATTTACACTTCAAATTAGTATCTAGTTGAGGAGAGATGTGCTATTCTTAATTTAAGCAATTAGATGATTTTTGGTTTTGAATGATAAAACGGGTGAAAATTCCACATATATAAGGAGCATCTCAAAAACATTTAGCATTTCTACCTTTTTTTTTTAATAATTGAGAATTTGAGCTCAATCTAAATTTTGAGGAAATGTTTAATGTTTATTAAAAAATAATTGCTTCATTGCCAATCTTAAGAGGACAATGCTTATGTATATTTCTGTGGCGTACGCTTCAGTACTGTGCTCAGTGTAATTGAAATAATGTTTTAACATGTTTGTGTTGAGTCATGTTTCTTACACATCTGCTCTACATTTTCAGGGTGAAGAGGCGTAAGATGGCTGACAAAGTCCTCCCACAAAGGGTGAGTTTAACCAGAATAGTATAAATAATTTGTTTTGTGATACTGAAGTACATAGTTTCTCATGATTTTGGTGTTTTCCAGATCAGGGATCTGGTCCCAGAGTCTCAAGCTTATATGGACCTTCTGGCCTTTGAGAGAAAGCTGGACCAGACCATAGCTCGCAAAAGAATGGAGATACAAGAGGCCATCAAAAAACCCATCACGGTATACGCAGTTTAGTAATTCAGAAATGAATTCTTAGTCCAGCTACGTTATAGCCAACACCCCTCCATCATCCCCTCATCATCGTTTACTCAACCAAGCTTTCATTCTTCAGTCGAACACAAATAAAGATATTTTAAATAATGTTGGTAACCAAAAAATGACTTAGATTTACATAGGTTGAGCATATTATGATAAAATGTCTCCAATTTCTATATGAAAAGTAAAAATCTATTTATTTATTTATCAATAAATAGATGAATTATGTATCAGTGCTCTTTGTTCTACTCTTTCAGCAAAAACGCAAACTGAGGATCTATATTTCTAACACCTACACGCCTGCCAAGCCAGAAGGGGAGGAGGCTGAAAAAGTGGCATCCTGGGAACTTCGAGTGGAAGGCAAACTCCTGGAGGATGTACGTAATGAGTTTCATTATCTGTTTGCTTATTTGCATGTGTGTGAAACAAGGTGAGGCTCACACAGTGAAGAACTCCATTTACAATGTTTCACCACTAGTAAAAGCTTTAGATGAAGCTGACTGTGTCGCCCTTACTGCTTTTTTTTTTTTTTGGCAGTCTTTAGTCTCTTGGTCTGTTGGCCAGCTTAACTGCACTGGCTCATGTCCTCAGCTCACTCCTTCAAACCAGATGTGCTCTAAGTTGTTCCATGTTCCCAAACTCTAAGGAAAAGGAATTGAAACTTTGGCCCATTACTTGAAATTATTCCAGAAAATGTCTGAGCGTATTTTCGCAGGCTAAAGACTTCTCTGGCTGTGCTCCTGCCGCATAAAAAGAGGAAACGACTCTTTCTTCTCCTTCACTTTCTTCTGCCCCAGCGGTCATAAGTTGAGTGGTACTGCAAAGGGAGGGAGAGGCAAGGCATTGCACAAGCACGTACTGGTGCAATAGCTGTTTGTGACTAAGTGCGTGCTGCTTCTAAAATAACTCCCCCAGTGCGGTCAGCTCCTAACAATCTAGTATCAATCAACGGCGTGAACGCTTCGAAAAAAGATCTTGTGTTCTCTCTCCCCTTTTCCCTACTCACTTCTCTTTATCTTTGTCTTAATCCTCAGCCTGGGAAACAGAAACGAAAGTTTTCATCCTTCTTTAAAAGCCTGGTTATTGAACTGGACAAAGAACTTTATGGCCCAGACAACCACTTGGTGGAGGTATGATATTAGTAGTTATGTTCATATTTGATATATTACATGTTATTACAAGTTACGAGTTAATATGTCCCACAATATGAGTAATTTGAATAAATAAATTAATTTCCCATTATCCTGACCACCTTATCAAACACAAAATGAAATTTCTGGCATCGTTTACTCACCATCATGTACTGTCTTACAATAAATTCATCCAGTACATCTGTAGTCATACCTTTTTCTGGATGTCTTAGTGGCACAGAATGCCTACAACTCAGGAGACGGATGGATTTCAGGTGAAGAGACCAGGGGATGTGAATGTGAAATGTACTCTCCTTCTCATGCTAGACCACCAGGTATATGGCACACATACATAAATGCTATTTACCAGGCTACACAAATGCAACCTGAATTCAAGATAAAAAAAAGCCCCTGCGTATTATATTTCATTTACTGTGATGGTTGTGCTTGTAATGTAATGAAAATTGTTGATTACAGTATTACATTTAGATTTCTCAAGATTTCTTTTTATATTGTTTTTTAAGCATAATTTTGAGCATTAGAACACAGCTCTGTCTCATTTTACTTCTCCTTCTACTTGACTTAGCCTCCGCAGTATAAGCTGGATCCACGCCTGGCACGGCTCTTGGGCGTGCACACTCAGACCAGAGCCAGTATCATGCAGGCCTTGTGGCTCTACATCAAAAACAACAAGCTTCAAGACTGCCATGAGAAAGAGTACATTAACTGCAACCGATACTTCAGACAGGTACCCGAAATGTTTAGTCCTCTTAGCAAGAAATTACATTTAGTTCGTTCTCACAAAAGTTTTTCCTATAACCCAAAACACTAAAGCTCAGTTTAAAACTCATGAGAAAAGAAAAAGTCTACTGAAACCCTATATCTAAGCTTTGCATTTGGCACTGTCTGACAAAACTTGCTTTCACTTGCCTTTAAGCCCTTGGTATTACTGGCACAGCTGTGCACTGGTTCACATCGTACCAAAGTGATAGATAGCAATTTGTCTTTTTCTTGAAGTAGAAACTTTTCACTGCTCCTGACCTGTCAACAAAGGCATCCCCCAGGGCTCGGTGCTCTGCCCACTTCTCTTTGTAGACTACATGCTTCCATTTAATCCGAATACCTTGAAATCAAGGAATCAGATTACTTGTTTTCGCTTTCCCCTATTGCGCTGACTCATTAAAATCTGCATTAGCTCCTGTGTTACCCTACCTAACTTTTAACTAAGCATTCTATCCATCTTTAGAAACCATGGTTATTTCACTTTATGAAATTGGACTTTTTTTTCAATCTTATGTGAAGAATAATGATAGGACATGGACATTTCTGTAATACAGCTCTAGAATTTCTAAAATTCTAAGGGCATAAGCAACTTCACTGAAACGATCGCGTACCAGATTAGCTATACCCGCTGTAGAATACAGTGCCCTCCACTAATATTGGCACTCTTGGTAAATCTGAGCAAAGGTGGCTGTGAAAATAAATCTGCATTGTTTATCCTTTTGATCTTTAATTCAAAAAAAGTACAAAATTCTAATCTATCATTGAAGTAAATTGATTGAAAATAAGGAGAAAAACACATGATGAAATAAATGTTTTCCTCCAATACATGTTGACCACAATTATTGGCACCAAATTATTGCTATGTCTTTTTGAGTTTGAGTTTTCTACTGTAATGCCTGAAGAGTTTGGAGAACACCTGATTTACCAAGTGTGCCAATATTAGTGGAGGGCACCGTATATAAATCTAGGATGACACACAAGTTTTTAATACAAGCAGTAGAACCTCTAATACGTTCTCTCTGCCAAAACCATTTATCTGGTAAGGCATTAAACACAAACAAACTACCAAACAAACTTCAGAATCTGTTTTAGTACTTGATGTGAGATAATTATTGCATTGCTTATTCAAAGGCAACAAAGGAATAGGTGGTTCTACTCAGTGCTTATACTGTATCATTAAACTGCTGCAATCCCACAGATTTTTGGCTGCCCCAGGATGAGATTTTCGGATATTCCAATGAAACTTGCCAGCCTCCTTCAGCACCCTGACCCTATCGTCATCAATCATATCATAAGGTGTGTGTTTGTGGTTCCTGTTCTTAATGTTCTCTTGTTACTCAACAGTTACTTTCCATACTTTTTTTTAATATTCAAAATATTTAACCTACCAGTCCAATGTTCAGTAACACTTATGTTTCTGAGCATAGTTTGCACCTATATATTATGAATTTCTTATCAGAAGTAAAAATTGGATCTATTTTAAAAGGGCAAATTTACCTATATAGGGAGAGGAAGTCCTATTGGAAAACTTAGTAAGAACTACTGTTGAAAAAAGTTGAACATTTTTGGTTTATAACTGTCATAATTCTCATCTTATAGTTTTAATGACTATTCTAAAATATAATATGTGTAATACTGTAAAGTATAGATTTGTAGAGTGGTCTTTTTTATATCTGCTTTATGGTTGTATCATTTTGTCAGTGTGGATCCCAATGATCAGAAGAAGACTGCATGCTTTGATATTGATGTTGAGGTGGATGACCCTCTGAAGGCTCAGATGACCAGCTTCCTGTCATCCACAACTAATCAGCAGGAGATCACTGCCCTGGAAATGAAGGTAAGACACCTTCCCCCAGTTTCACAGACAAGGCTTAAGCTAGTCCCAGACTAAATTGCATGTTTGAAAATCTTTTTTAACCAAACATTTTTATTCTCCATAAGATCCATGAGACGATTGAATCCATCAACCAGTTGAAAACGCAGAGAGACTTCATGCTCAGTTTCAGTAACAACCCACAGGATTTCATCCAGGACTGGCTCAAGTCTCAGAGCCGAGACCTCAAAGTACTTTTACTTTCCCTCATTGTATTTCCATCAGGGTTCTTTTGTTTGCCATCCACCGTTCATGGATGTTTTGTCTTGGTTTCTGCAGTTAATGACAGACACCGTGGGAAATCCAGAGGAGGAGAGACAAACAGACTTTTACCACTCACCCTGGGTCAAAGAAGCTGTTGGACGCTATATATTTTCAAAAGTGAGCACTTGGTATTTCTTTCCATTTGAAGACACGTCAGTGGTCAGTTGCTTAACCGGCTTAGACTAGTCTTAAAAAGTTAATCATCTTTTCTTTTTTTTCTTTTTTTTTTTTAAACTGGTCCGTCAGTTACTGGTTAACTGCTAACCAGTAACAGTTGCTATGTTTATGCAACTGCTAGAGCATCTATAATAATACTTTTTCTTTTTTCAGGTCCAGCAGAGGAGACAGGAATTGGAACAAGTACTGGGTATCCGACTCACTTAAAAGGATTCAGACTTCAATCCACTGTCACCCTATGAATCAGCTCAACTAATACTGATTAGAATAAAGCTTTCTGTTTGAAAACCAGTGGAGGAACTTCATGTGGAAGTTCGGGTGCAGTTTTAGCACTTGACCATATAAATTTCAAATGGTTTTACAGTAACTGGAACTTCTGTATGTATCTTTCTCTTAGCATTCATTTTCTGACCTTTTCTTATATATTCTGAAAATAAGGCATCCAGTTTATGATTCAGTTTGTTGACATACTCATCTTTGCTGTTATTACGTCCTTTTATTTTGTATATTTTACAGTATGATATACAGTACTGTAAGCTTATTGGCTGAAACCCCTATAGGTAATTGATGCAACACCGCTTCTTTTTGTTCATAAATGTTGTGTTTAAAGTAGGAATTGCCAAACTCATTCAACAAGTGCCATTTAGTTTTTGAAAGGTTTCCAATTCTGACTGGAAAGGCTATTTTTACCGTTTAATTGCACCGTTTTTCAGTTAAAATGCAGTTACTTATAGTTAAGTAGACTAGTATTGAAAATGCAATGTTTTTCTTTGATTTTCAATATCGTGGAGTTTTCCATTTGGTCTCTCAGGAAAATATGTGCTGCACTGCATTCAAGAGCCATGTTTTTGTGTTTCCACCCCAGCGGGAAATCCAGCACATTTGGTTATCCAGCTGTTTTAGTTCAGTGTACCAGACTTTCTGTCTTCATCTTGTTGGTGTGTTTACAGAAGTGATTTTGTTCTAGCTTTCAAAATCCGCGGAAGTGGCAGAGACCATCGAATAATCGAATTGGTGAAAGGTAGTGCTTCAGGTGTGCAACCCATCAGCATATTCTTATTTTTTCAAGTATTCAAGCCATACTTTTATTTTGAAATTAGTAGTTCGGTTCTGTATGTACTTCTACATTCCAAACAGCTGATGGAAACTTTCTGTTTAAGTTGGATTTAATATGTGGTTGTTCGTATTGGAGTGGTATGTGTTTTTAAGTATCGATGACAGAAAGCTAAGAAATATAGCAGGTTCAAGTTAAGCCCTATAATCTGTGACATGCTGCTGATTACCACAGAAAAACCTTTCAACTAGCAGTTCATAAAGTGGTCAAAAACAAAATGTGTTGACATTTATGTGCTTAAAATGAAATTCTAACTTTTAAATGCATCACTACAGCATGTCACAGATGTTGTCCATAGAGCTGAACTCTGAATTTCCTTATTTTGTTTGTAGCTGAATTACTCAGACAGTATTAATGCTGATCTGAAATGCAATTCTTGTTCCTTTGATTTACTTGTGAATGGATTAAGCTTTTTTTTTGTGTAAATGCTATTAAGTTCTTACAACTTAAGTTTGGTTTTATATTTTTGTATCAATCAAATGCTTACATTTTGTACTTTTTTGTTTTTACTGGGAAATCGGAGTATTTTAAACAATAAAGTTTCCATAAAGGGGAATCACGTGTAAATGTATTTTTGTTCATAGCAATAATAATTTTAATAATATTTAATGTTCTGAAAGATACTCAGGAATTTTGAATGTTATAATCAGATATTTCAAATATTTAATCCAAAAGTAAAAAACCTGGTGTGTTTCCTTCTATTAGAAGGTAAACCAATAGCTAGATAAAGTCAAACAACGATCATGTTGATGCATGTATCTGGTTATTCTGGTAAAACCTGTCTCCATTAATACCTCACCTGTGCAACTGCTTTGTTGGGGACTCTCATTACATCCTGTAACACAAAAGGAACATGGGACATGATGGCTGGACTTCTGCTGACAGATTGCACAATAAAAAAAGATACAATAAGCTTAAAAAAAAACAAGTTTGAACAGTCATTGTTGGTCTATTACAATGTAAACTATATAATAGGGGTTCTTACTGGTATTTATATTAATCATGACTACTAATACTTCTTCAATACTATACATTTATTAGATACTGGTACGTATTCCAAACATTAACATTGTTTAAACTAAACTTAACAGTGGCCATTAATGACATAAGACGAGTAGTTGTTTTTTAAGATAAGAATTCTTACCACATGACAGTAATCTAATGAATAACTAGTATATTAAATGTATACTATGTAATAAAATGCAATAGTATTTAATAAGTATAATAGAAGAGTATAATGCATATTTATAACTACTAGGCTATTTGAAAAGATTCCAATCACTAATGGAGTAAATATGTATATACACACTTTTCAAGATGCACATGCATATTTGGCTGATTTGATCTGATCACAGAAAACAGCACAAAGTTGATGCTGCTTGCTTGATCTAATATTTAATAACTAAAATGCATATATTTTGAGACTAATATCTTGAAGATTTTCCGTTTTGTTTAAGATATTTAAAGCAATTTTTAAGTAACCAAACAATATTTAAAAGTATGGTATTTGGGGAAAAAAGTTCCCCAGCCTTTGGGGGACCTTAATGGGTGGCTGACTTTTCCATTTGTTGACATGACATGGTTCAGACGGTAAATATAATATATTACGATAATAATTAACTTTTATTTCAAAAAGAAAGAAAAAAACATGATTTTAGCGGAAGTATTTGTATCAATACCATGGGTCGTTTACCCTCTGTGTTGCCTTATATATTTATTTATACATTGATTATTCATTAATACAATTTTTAAACAAAATAAATGACGTGTATGATTTGTTTTCACACAAAATAGTACAACGTACAGCCCAGTTTATTTAGGAATTATACATTTTTTACATTTTTCTTAAGGTGTTCCTTTAGCCCCGTTGCACCCTACTAGCTCCATAACATAGCATGAAAATAGCCACCGGTATGTTTCATGCCATTCTGCTGTCCACTTCCTCGCCGTTAAATGTAATGCCATAAATACGCTCCAGCGTGATGTCGGCGCTCGAGCGCACGTCCTCCAGTCTGCGTTCCGCACGAGGAAATCAAAGCGGAAGTAGCGCCGCTGACGGACGGAAGTTTGTATGTACAAGATGGCGCTAGACGGGATCGAGCAAGTAAGTGATATTTTTCTGTTAAATAGCGAAGCGTAAACAGCACATTTAGCTATGTGTTATAAGTCAGCATCATGTAGTGCATAAGAGGAACCTGCTTTAATTGTAGTGTTTGTAAATACATGATAGAATGACTGACTTTAAGACGCGTTTGCTCGGAATGAAGCAGAGTTTGCTGTCTCATTGTGTCACACTGACTGACACCGATCATAACATGTTATAATCGGTTATAACATTACATGTTTTTCACGATATTGATGATGAATACCTTTTTGTATCATGCGGAATCACTAATTAAAACAAAATAAATATTTGATGTCTTACGATAAGAGAAAGAAATCTCCGCTAATCACATCTCTGATCATAACAGAATCAAACTCTGATCATTAACGTTACATCATAACAGAAATATCTTCTTTATAAAAGCATACCATGAGAAATCTCATTACTGTCCATGACGTGTTAAATAGATAACGTCATGAATAATCACTTTAGCTGGCACTGACTTTTAATAAATCTATTATATTATTTTTTTTTTTTTTTTACAGATGGATATTGAGGACAGTAAAGGAGGATCTGGTCTCCGACAGTATTACCTGTCTAAAATTGAGGAGCTTCAGGTAAGAATAGCCATGACGCACAGCTTAATTTATAGCTATGAAGATATATAATTTAATAACTGGTGGTTTTCAGATACTTAATTTCACTTAAATCTTTCTTTAGTTTCCTATTTCTATTGTATTTGAAATATGGCTATATATGTGGCTTGAACTATACGTAAATGTAATTTCTTGTATGTCATGCATTTAAATATTATTGTAATTGTATATTTGAAATGATGAAACTGCCATTCGGAACATTTAATATACATAACCTTTTAATGATATATCAAATGCAGCTGTAATCATGAACTTTGAACAACATGTGTTGGTCAATAAAAACTAGGCTTAAGTTCTTCAAAACAATAATTTAAAACATAGTTGCATTTTCAAAACTGCATTTATATTGTAAGATATGAAGTCTTGTTCTCATGGGTATGTTACGTCTAAATGTGCCTCTTTCTTTACTTTAGTTGACAGTGAATGAGAAAAGCCAAAATCTCAGACGTCTACAGGCTCAAAGGAACGAGTTAAATGCCAAGGGTACAGCCTTTTTAGCCAACTTCCTCGTGAATGTCACTTTGTGGTGTTCAGATGCATGCCAAAGAGAATATGTTAAGAACATCATCAGTATGACATGACAGGATGTGTTTTGTGCTGTTTTTTCAGTGCGCCTCTTGCGTGAGGAGCTTCAGTTGCTGCAGGAGCAGGGGTCTTATGTAGGAGAGGTGGTGAGAGCCATGGACAAGAAGAAAGTGCTGGTCAAGGTTTGACAGCCGTTGTTTCCTGCTTAATTACATGGGCATGATTTGTGTTGACATGTTGCAGTGCAGTTTTGTTAATGGTATGTATTTCTGCTGTGTTTCTTAGGTGCATCCTGAAGGAAAGTTTGTGGTGGATGTGGATAAAAACATTGATATAAACGATGTAAGTGTTTAGTTTTGTTTTTTTATTAAGGCTGGTTAACCTGATGATATATCTTTTTTTATTTATTTTATTTTTTTTATTATAACGAACAAAGTATGATCACAATTGACGTTTATTAAGATGTTTCATCACAATTATTGCATCTATTTTGTTTGCATCTTCTGTTTAGTCATATACATAACACATAACCTGTGATTACATGTCTACATTATAATAATGGGGGGGGGGGATAATTAGTCTCAAAGGATCAAACCGTAAAATTCCCATTAATAATTTAATAACAAATTATGTAAGCATTTTTCTCTCAAAAAAAAAATAAATAAATAAAAAAGACTTTGTATTTTTGGCACATTAAGGTTGCATAAAAATGTATTCAGCAACCACTATTGCAAAGAATATAGATTCGTGAATAAATAAGCTTTCTATTGATACATGGTTTGTTAGGATAGGACAATATTTGGCCGAGATACATTTATTTGAAAATCTGCAATCGGAGGGTGCCAAAAAATCAAAATACTGAGCAAATCATCTTTAAAGTTGATATTAACGAATATTTTATCAATGCATTTTACTAATCAAAAATGACATTTTGATATGTTTACAGTAGGAATTTTACAAAAAATCCTCATGGAACATGGTCTTTACTTAATTTCCTAATGATTTTTGGCTTAAAAAAATAATAATAATAATAATTTTGACCCATGCAATGTATTTTTGGATATTGCTACAAATAAACCCCAGCGACTTAAGACTGGTTTTGTGGTCCAGGGTCACATATTTGTGTTTATTACAGTTTCTTCTTCATTTAGAAAGTTTGATGTCAGATTTAGTCAGCCTTTTTATTCTTCTTTATTATTTTATTTTATTAATAAAGAAAATCTGTGATTGGGGGATTTAAGCTCTTGACATCTGGCAACCCCAGAGATGAAAGCATTTACACAAGATAATGGCAGTGCTAAATAGGAGACCATATAGCAAATATTAATAGAGAATAACTACTATTAATGGATCGTAAGCCACCAAAATATTGATCACAAATTACAGTTTGTGCATCCCTAGTTTTACAGTCATACATGATTTTTTCGCGTGGTGGCTTATACAATACATAATAAAAAAGTACAAATATATTTTTACTGATTGTAGTAGCTATTTTGTATTAATGATGATCGTAAACCGAATACTCATTTCCAACAGGTAACTCCAAATTGCCGTGTAGCACTTCGAAATGACAGTTACACCCTTCATAAAATCCTGCCGAACAAAGTTGATCCTCTCGTCTCGCTGATGATGGTTGAAAAAGTACCAGATTCAACGTACGAGATGATCGGAGGCCTGGATAAACAGATCAAAGAGATCAAGGAAGTGATTGAGCTTCCAGTTAAGCACCCAGAATTGTTTGAGGCTCTAGGAATTGCGCAACCCAAGGTAAGCGATGCCTTCATTTATTCCTATTAGGCTCATCAGAGGGACGCCTTTTCTGGCCTACCAGATCTGCTTCATATTCTGTGATGTGTCGGTCTGCAGGGTGTGCTGCTCTATGGACCTCCTGGAACAGGAAAGACCCTGTTAGCCAGAGCCGTGGCCCATCACACCGACTGTACCTTCATCAGGGTGTCAGGATCAGAGCTGGTGCAGAAATTCATTGGAGAAGGTTGGTGTGCTTCCATAAAACTTGCAAACCTATGACTGTTTTTTTTTTTTTTTCTGTGGACCCCAAAAGATGTTCAGTTCCCACTGCTTTTTCTTTTTATAAAAGCATATATTGACCAGAGCCTGTCGAGCTCCAATTAAGCTCTTTTTGTAAAGGTTTTTCAAAATGATTCTGATTTGGTCATGTTTGACTGTGTGTGTGTGTTCCAGGAGCTCGTATGGTGCGAGAGCTGTTCGTCATGGCCAGGGAACATGCGCCCTCTATCATCTTCATGGATGAGATCGACTCCATCGGCTCATCTCGGCTGGAGGGAGGATCAGGAGGAGACAGTGAGGTGCAGAGAACTATGCTGGAGCTCCTCAACCAGCTGGATGGCTTCGAGGCCACCAAGAATATCAAGGTGAAAAGCAAACATCTGCTGATGCTAGCATAATAAGTCGGTCATCTCCGGTTTGTAGCTTTTTATTGCGTTTTTAAAATGCATGGTCCAAAATAAAATCTCTGTAGTTCAACGTTTGAAAGAATTTAGCAACCACTATAAGTATTATTATTATAAATATGAATTTATCATAAAAATGTAATAATAATTGTTGTTGTTATTATCAGTATATTACGATTACATTTGATTTATTTAAATTAAGTAGCAGTAAAAACAGTATTATTAGTATTGAAGCTTTTGTTTGTTTTATATAAAATTTCAAATAACAAAATTAATAATGATTACAACATTAAAACATTTAAAAAAAATTTTTTTTTTTTAAGATCACATGCGCTAGTGCTATATAAAGCTGTTCGCACCAACTGTTCAAAAGGTATGGTTACTATATCACATTGCTCAGTCAGCCTCCTTTCCAAACATCACCACCAGGGGTGCTAAGACCAATCAAGACCACTCAAACTTCTATTTGTACTATTACTGTGCTTGGCTCCAGGTGTACTTTTATAGTTGTCTTTAAGAAAAGTCAGAGTTCAGCACAAATGTTGACATTTAAGAACTGGTCTATAGCAGCAGAGAAGTTCTCCAGGTTTACGGTACAAAACAATGATCAGGACTTCCTTAACATTTTATTTGTAATTGTTGTTGTTTTGTTTTTTTTCCTCACATTTTTGATTTCTGGAATTTAGGTTTTATGATTTCCGTGACACTTTCTGTCAGCATTTCTTAAAGAGACCGCAAGGGCAGGGTGGGCGAGAGGTTTTTTTGGGGTAGTTGAATTGATATGTGATATCAGACTGTTAAGTTTTGTAAATGGCTGGTAATAATTAAAATGTAAAAAAATTTACTGAATGTTCTTTTTTTTTTTTTTTTCGCTTCAGGTTATTATGGCAACAAATCGCATTGACATTCTGGACTCTGCGCTTCTTCGACCAGGCCGCATTGACAGGAAGATTGAATTTCCCCCTCCCAATGAAGAGGTAGGCTGGAATTATGTATTTAGTATTAGAGGAGAAGTTCTCTTTTCAAAAAACTTTTGCTGACAATTTACTCACCCCCATGTCATCCAAGATGTCCATGTCTTTCTTTCTTCAGTCGAAAAGAAATGAATGTTTTTGACGAAAACATTCCAGGATTTTCCCC
>JAUYWG010000046.1:4549691-4561586 GCA_034779775.1 Enteromius afrohamiltoni | reverse complement strand
TCGTCAAAAACATTCATTTCTTTTCGACTGAAGAAAGAAAGACATGGACATCTTGGATGACATGGGGGTGAGTAAATAATCAGCAAAAGTTTTTTGAAAAGTGAACTTCTCCTTTAACTTGATTCTGAAATACAGTTGACTACATTTGTATGACTCTCTATCATTGAAAGTATAGACACCAGCATTATGTTGTTCTCCTCAGGCCCGTTTGGATATTCTAAAGATCCACTCCCGGAAGATGAACCTGACGCGTGGTATTAACCTGCGCAAGATTGCCGAGCTGATGCCAGGAGCGTCTGGTGCTGAGGTCAAGGTACGGTCACAGTCTCAACCGCCTTGATGCTGTGCTTCCAAGCATTTATGGGCATCTGTACACAACGTATTCAACAAGCTGATTTGATTTGTGCTTGTCTGACAGGGTGTCTGCACAGAGGCAGGGATGTACGCCCTGAGAGAGAGGAGAGTCCACGTTACCCAAGAAGATTTTGAAATGGCAGTAGCTAAGGTACTACAAATATTTTCTTATGCGTGTCCAGCAAATATCTGAACTAAGCATTGTATGGGTCAAAATTAGTTTTTATTTTTTTGACAAAAATCATTAGGATATGAAGTAACGATCATGCTCCATGATGATATTCTGAAAATGTCCTGCCTCAAATAGATCCAAACTTATTTTTGATAAGTAATATGCATTGCTAAGAACTTCATTTGGACAACTTTAACGGCGATTTTCTCAATATTTAGTTTTTGTTTGTTTGTTTTTTAATACACCCTCATATTGCAGATTTTCAAATACCTGTATCTCGACCAAATATTGGCCTATTAAAACAAACAAAAAAAAGTATTTGTTTTCAGTGGATATCTCTAATGTATAATTATTTGAATGTTTACAGGTGATGCAGAAAGACAGTGAGAAGAACATGTCTATCAAGAAACTCTGGAAGTAAACATTACTCCGTGATCTGCATTATTTTTTTGTGTCTTTAAGTTGCTTTGTCACCCAAATGTATTCAAAATAAATTGTTTCTCACTTAAAGCGATCTTTCTTTTCTTTCTAAAAATAAATCATGGACATGCACTTACGTTAACAAAGGTGGATTATCACATAGATCTCCACTGCATACATGTATTTTTTAAGACGAAGAACAATAAATAAAGCACAGAATCACTGAACTGAAAGTAACCCGAATTAGAAGTTTTTTTGGAAGCTTTGACAGAAACTGCTTCATTCACAAGTGTGACCAAACACTAGGAGTTTGTTGAGGTTTGTGAGATGCTCTTGGTACAAACAAACATACATGTATACATGCATATCTGATATGAGAACAGAAACATTTAAATTAGACTTAAAGTTGTGTAGTCCATTAACATTTTTAAAACATTTCAATTTTAGCAGTGACAAAAATGTCCTTCACTTTGTTTTCAGATTTTAAAATCGAATCGCATAATAACTAGTGCATTGTGGGAAATGAAGTCTTCTTTAAACAAGTTTACAATTTTCGGAGGGTTGAAACTCTGATATGTAAATTACAAATTAAACATTTTATATAAAACGCTGGCTTAAAAAGTTAGTTCATTTGATTCTAGCTCTCTTGATTAAAATTTGAGTTAATGTCTTTTGGAAATGAGGTAGAACTGAAAGTCATTGTCACTCCTGTATGGTGTAAAGCGAGGTGTTTACAAACCCAGCCCCGGATGACGGCTGCCAGTAAGTGTCCAGCTCAAAGTCCTCTGCAGAAGTCCCAGTCACTGTTGGAAAGCACGTACGGCCTCACTAACTTTGACTTCCACTTCCCTCTGCTTTTGGGTCTGATGACATAACAACTGTGAGTATATCATTTCTAAAAATACCTCATACTTTTACTACAAAGTTTTAATTTGATTCATCTAAAAATATTTTAGAATAAATAGAAACACTGCTCTAAGGGACTTACAGGTTATGTAAAACACCTTGATGTGTGGATTTGAGATGTTTGTTGCAACAATTTGGATGTCTACTCCAACTTATTCATTTTGTTTTTATATCAAAATGTTAATTTCATAATCCATTTCTCATAAGGATGATTTATGTTAATCTAAAAAGTGATATAGGCCTAAAGCTGTTTGATCCACAAGGTTTTTAAGATCTCGAGAGACATACATTTGATCTAGTAGTTTAAAACACACTTTTTAAAATGGATATTTCGACATCTGACAACCTAAACACTACAGGGGCCCTCTATGTCAAGTCATTGACTTTTTACTATATTGCTGCACTGTTTTCCTTCAGAATACCAGCTCCAAGATGGTGCTTTAAAAAAGCTATTTTAATTTTTTGCTCAGTGACTAATTCTTGTGTTTATTTTGATGTTTGTTTTGAAATTGTCCCAGTGGAAGACCCAACAGTCAGTTTTAGATTTGTTATCTGTTGGTAATTGATAGAATCCTTGATGCCATGTGTCTAAACAAAATGTTCAGGACCTCCAGCAGAAATATAGGCCCACAACATCAAAAACACAGCTGTATAATTCATTTGATTTAAAGATCAAAAAGATAAACAATGCAGATTTATTTTCACATTCACCTTTGCTCAGATTTACCAAGGATGCCAGTATTAGTGGAGGGCACTATGTGTATATATGTACATACCATTTATTTTGGACAATATTAGGTCTTCGCAAATGAAAATATATAGCTGTCTTTTTCATTTTAATTGTTGATCCCTCACACAAAGATGATTATTTTACTGGGTCCTCTAAAAGACTGAAACCACCTGAGTTATAGGCCACTTCAATTTTTATAGGCTGAATTTTTAAATTAGAATGTTACATTTAGGGATAGAAAAGCTTTTCTTTTGCTTTTTTTTTTGCTTTTTTAAGCATTTTTGAAAAAAGAATTTCTGCCTTTTTTAAATATTCAATGCACATTTTCTTAGTATTTTGATTTTTTTTCTAAGTATGAAACCCTATAGAGGATTTCAAATCAGTCCATATCAGCTACAGTTCTAAAATATATTAATAGATCTGTACACAAAAAGTGAGCATTAAGTCATTAAATCAATAGCATTTTATACAAAGTTAAGCTAACTTGTCTTGATCAATTTCAGATGTACATTAATATAGAGATTTTCTCTGCAGACATTCCTGGCCACTTCAATGGCTGATTATATATTCTACTATATCCAGTAAGTATGACATTCATAAAGACCTTTCTATACCCCAGTAAAAAAGTAATAAATGCATTTGATTATTTCGAATCTATTAACATTTACTGAGATATTGCTGGAGACTTAGCTTCACCTAATGATGTAAAAATGACAATTAAACTTTATTTGTAGTACTATTTGTGCACAATGCACACTATTTATAATATGGACTGTATGATCTTTTAATAGCCTAATGTATGCAAAATATTTAAAGTGTTCTTGAAGTGTAGGATACTTGCAATAGTGTGACTGATTAGTTGTTGGAATTTAGGTATACCAGTTTAGTACGGCACATACAAATGTAAAACATATACTTAGCATTAAAAAATAAATGTATTTCAAATTCTAAGTATATCCATTTTTACTAGGGTATGTCCACTGAAGTAAAGTTTGTATGTGTGAATGTGTGCAGGACGTGGCTGACGCCGCTGCTTGTTCTGACCGTGAGTCTGTGCCTACTGAGGTACTGCTGCAAAAACTGCTGTAACCTCTCAGACACCGACTCAGATCTGGACCTGTCAAACAGCGACCATGTCTATGTGATTCCCAACCCCATTCATGAGAGAAGAGAAGAGACAGACGAACAAGAAGAGACAAACTCTTCGGAGTTCACACCGCCACCATACGATCAAGTGTGTCCACCACCGTCGTATGCAGAGGTACATCTATTTATCTAAACTGGTGATTTGGGCTGATTTTACAGGCACTATTCAGTTGGACTTTAGCTCAAACTAGCTATGAGTATGAACTGTTTAGGACAGCTAAGTAATACAGCTAGTTTTATCTACAGAATGTATCACTTTATGGATGTTGAGATGCTGGTTCAGCATCTAATACTTTTATTTTATTTTTTTATTTTTTTATTTTACAGACCAGCTTTAAATTAGATATTTCTGATGTGGCTCGAGACCCAGAGATGGACACTTCCGACGTACCACCTCCACCGTACTGCCCACCTTTACCTTTCAGTATGATATCACAATCATCCAGCCATGAACAATAGACACTTCTGAATACTATATATTATTGTAGGTGTGATAAGTAACTTAGTTTAACTAATGCATGTTTTTATTCTCATGACTGGGATTGTGTTTGTGAAAGTTTATACCAAATAGGCAGGGCTTGGCACAGTTTTCCAGAATAATCATTCGGTACTTTAAACATCAGACAAGATAAGATGCTGCTTACTAATGAGCAAATGAACCTAAGACCGTCATAGGGTTACTTAACAGTCTAATAGCTTTACAGTTTCTACGTCAGAGATAAATCTTATCTTAAGAACAGAAAGTTTACTGCTTTTGTGAACCATGTGAAGAGTGGCTAAAATGTAATCATATCTCCGGGTATCTGTTAATCCTGAATTAGTTAGAGTTAGTTATTTATTAGACTTAGTCATTTGCGTTGATCATAACTTGAACATCTGCATAAACAACCCAAACCATTCTTTGACAATGTTGGATCTGTAGATGAGCTTGCAGAATTAAAATCAGTATATGAAAATATCTCAGCTACCTCTTGAAGTGAAATAATGTAGATGAGAATACATGTATTGTTAATATTTCGAAAGGTGTTTTGAAATATCTTCAGGAAGGCAGGGTCAGATGCACCCTGCTTTCCAACATTAACGTGCTGCTTTTCAATAAAAGTATTGAATGTTCTGTGTAAGTTGTGGATGAATGCGTATGCTGAATAGCATTCTGCTGAATAACTCAATTTAAGGCACTAATACTGTTGGATAGCAGTCCCACACACAAAAGCGCGCAGGAAAAAAGCAAATCATGGAATAAAATAATAAGAAAAGGTTTTTCGTCTTTCGCAAATCTTCTAGCTTTTTTAATAAAGCTTATGTTACATATATAATTACTGGACAGACCTCTGTAAAAGCTATATGTGCTACACACACACACATATATATTTATATATATATATATATATATATACACACACACACCTTATATATCAATCTGGCTACTTGCCACATTAATAAATCAACGTGAACCACTGATTTTTGTTGATAATATTTATTATGTGAGAAGAGATTGTTGAGTGATAGGAGAGACACAGTGAAACTAGTACAGCCATGTCAGAAATCACTTTCCTGGTCAAAGGTCAATTTACCATCGTTATAGAAAAATATATGACTGCAGAACGCTGCGATTGATCAGTCACAGTGAAACATTTTAGAATTCTTGTATTGGAATGACAACATTTGAATCTTAAATCCTTCTATAATATAATGCATAAAGACCAATCAGTTTCACGTTTGGCTGTTGTCGTTTTCTGAACTGAAATGGATTTTGTACTAACAAACGTTACGAGAAATGACGCAAACGAATCGAACATGCACGGGAATATGGCACGCCAAAACACTCTTCGATTCTGCTTGGTAAACATCAAAACTAAACAATCCCTGCAAAACACTACTTAATCATATAGCATCGATATATCCAACATGATTCTGAATAGCTTTATTGTAACGTAGGGTGCTAAAACATATTCTACAGTTTCTATACAAATATACAGCCCTACTCTCACAGGAATAACAAACGTACAGCACTGTACAGAACTCTTTTAAAACAAATACAGATATACAGATCAGCTTTGTTTTTTACAAAATAATAAACTAGCTTTGTATCGTCATGTTTCGTTTTATTTTTATTTTGCAAAAGTCTAAAGAACAGGCAAGTTCACGTAGATTACAGCAGTTAACTAGACTCCTAGCCACTTTGAGAAATGCAGACGGAAGAACCCAACTGCTCTCAGAAGACCCAGCTGACAGGAACCCACTGGTGGTCTGTGTTGAGTCTGTCCAGTGCCCTCCTGAGGCTGCGGTATGCTCCATCCAGGTTGTCATTCACAATGCTCAGGTCGAAATAGTGACTGTAGGCCCTCTGGATCCTTTCGCTCTCATCCACTGTCCGTTTGAGCTCTGAGTCCTAGAGAGATGAAATGAGAGAGACTCCAAGAATCTAATCAACATTCAAGGAGCTAATCTGAGGGCTTTGAGAAAGAAATTACCGTCAACTGTTTCGTCACAACACCAGCCTCGATTGCAGATCTGTTCATGTCTTTCAGGACCTCAAAGTTTGGGGCTTCGATGAACACCACGTATGGAAGAAACTCGGCCGTTCGCAAAACTTTGAGCGCCTGTAGGAGAACAACGAACCATGAAATGCTGTGATAATTGTATAACTTGTTATTTGTAAAATTGCATTTATTTGCGCGCAAAATTCAAGATCATTTTTTGCGATTCATTCATTTTAGTGCGTTTTCCGTTCGTAATCACACAAACACATATCTTGAGAAATGAACCTAAAATCAAGTTTAGGAATGTTTCTGCACAACATTTTATAAATGAGGCCCCAGAAGTTAAACGGGCTACAGCAGCAGAAGGCCTCAAAATGTGACCCTGGACCACAAAACCAATCATACGGGACAATGTTTTGAAATTGAGATTTATATGTCATCTGAATAGGCTGAATAAATAAGCTTTTCATTGATGTATGCTTTGTTAGCCGAGATACAATTATACAAATTTGGGGCCCAGAATGTTGCTCAGAAACCATCCTAAATTTGATCTTATGATCATCTCTCAAATATCTGTGAAAACGCACACTTTATAAATGAGGCCCCTGGAACTTGAGGGTGCAAAAAATCGAAATATGAAGAAAATTGCCTTTAAAGTTGTCCAAATGAAGTCCCTAACAATGCACATTACTCATTAAAAATTAAGTTTTGATATATTTACAGTAGGAAATCTGCAAAATATCTACTAGGGCTGTAACGATTCACGATATGAAACCGAAAACCGGTGTGATAAGGGAGAATCGCGACATACCCCGTGACTACCTTTCCAATCATGTGACGCCTGCCTGCAAAAGTTGAGCTAGTTGAAGAAGAACGTGAGGAAACATGGCAACCAACCCAGAGATTGCAGCCCTTGCAGATTGCAGAAATGGCAACATTTCGGCTACCCGGTGGAGATAAAGGATGGCAATCGTGCAATTAACAAGACCCACGCAATTTGCCATAAGTGCTTTAAGAAGTAAAGTTTGCCATAAGTTGTGTTTATTGTCAGTTGTATAGTTACAATAATAGTTGGACCTATTAACAGAACGTGATTATAAGTTATACTACTTTTGTAAAGCATATTTAAGTCATAGAAGATGCCTTGCACTATGAAATGAAACGTGCATTAATATGTTCACAGTGCTCCATAATGCTCACAGCACTTTATTCTGGGTAAAAATAGTATTTGCCAGTTTTTCCTTGTCGTATTGAATATCATTTTATAAAGGTATTTAGATTTAACCTATGTGTTTGAATGCTGTGCTTCACCTTTCCTTATGGGAAAATAAAATGGAAAAATACATCAGGAACCAGCATTGTTGAACAAGTCTCCACTAATGCACTCTCTAGGATATTGAAAACATAAAAAGTGTACCTGCGGATTGACATCCAGAATGCAAATTTTGCCAGAGTCCACAACCTCGTGAATGGAGTCGATCTTGGTGCCGTACAGGTTCCCGTCATATTCCCCGTGTTCAAGAAAACGGCCACATTTGATGTCAGTTTCCATCTCACTGCGAGACATAAACAGGTACATCTGCCCCTCCTTCTCATCCACCTTGGGTTTACGAGATGTGTCTGTCCAGAGGGACAAAAGGGGCAGGTTAACATTAGCACTGCAAATAATCAGATTTACACACATGCATGTTTTATTTCTTCATATTAAGTACATTTTATGGATTTGGATGGTTCTTCTGAGTTTGTTCCTTTGTTCTCATAGGGTCGCATTACTGATAAATGATTGGCTAATAATTATAATAATATTATTAGTGCTGGGCAAAGATTAATCACATCCAAAATAAAAGTTGTGTACATATATATATGTATATATTTATGTGTGTGTGTTCTGTGTATATTTATAAATTCACACACATGCATGTGTATATTTAAGAAAAATGTATTATGTTTAAATGTTAAATAAATAAATATATATATATATAATAAATTCTATAAATATAAATATGTTCATATAAATAAATACTACATGTGTGTGTCTTTATATATATATACACACACAGTACACACACATATGTTCACAAAAACTTTTGTTTTGGACGCAGTTAATGGTGGTTAATCATTGTTATTAATATAATAATAATAATAATAGCAAATGTGGACCCACTTTAGTCACATCCAGCATGAAGCCAATTTTTAGATTTTTGCATAAACATCAAATAAAAAATATAAATATGCACTCACAAGGTGTGGTGGTTGCATAACGGTGTGGGTCAGACACCAAAAGTTTGTTTTTCAAGCTGCGTCGGCCCACACCCTGTGCTCCAATCAGAACCAGCGTCTTCCTGCGGAACGGAGGCACCTTGGCCACTTCCTCATAGATCCTCAACTCATGTCGGTCGAACTCTAGTACGGTAAAAAGATCTCATCTATTGTTAGTCTGATTTAGTCATCACAGTATACCAAAATGTTCAGCTTGTTAGATAAATCTGGCTTTTATTGAGCCCCAATATTTACTGTATTTCTCATTCTTCTTGAGTCAACAAACAAATTTCAGTTTGTGAACCTGAAGCAGGCTACCGCTCCTGAAATGGAACTGACTACAAACTCATTCTACAAATGAGTCATTTAAACAGTGTCATTTCAGCATGAAACCAACTCAGAGAACTGACTTCCACATTAACAGTCACGACAGAGAACATGAGTACGACACATGCGCATCCGTCGCACTGGACAGCAGCCATCTTTACCAGCGTTCTTGGTGGTCAGGTACATCATCTTCTTCTTCTTCTTACCCCCAATCCCTGCACACAGAGGCCCTGCGGACATCAGCACACATCCTGGTAGTATAAACACACAGAATGACTCCTGTCTACTACAGGAGACAAACATCACTGTCCATTTAACCTCAGGCCACACTTATCAAATCTATTAGATCACGCCAACGTTATCACTTTAGTAAAATAACAGATCTGGAATGATTTGAGGATGAATAAATAATGGCCTTTTCCTAGAATTAGTTAGTCTTTATTACATGAATCATGCTTATATTTCTCCTGGGGGCATTACTCTGTAATAATTGTCAGGGAAAAAATGCATTTTTTAAAAATAAGGACAGTTCAGTGAACCTTTAGACAAAATGTAAAAATATATTTTTTAATATATTGTTTTAAGTCAGGCTTTTATGGTTTATTTAGTTTTATTCAAGGTTTATTCAAAGGCACAAACTGAGCAAACATATGGTGCAGATGTAACTGTTTGTATGCTAAAAATGTTAAGATTAAATTCTGATTTGTAATGTAAATCAATGAGCTTTTTATAGCTGTATAACAGACTACTTAAAACGTAAAACGCAAATCAGTTTTATTTGTTGCTTAAAAATATGTCTTATTAAGATGATATTTCATATTTAGAGCTCTGTAGTTTTTATTATGTGGGCAAAACATATAATGCAATGCAAAACAATGATGACTGTGAGATGGACAAATATAAAAAAGCCTCACATTTTAGATGATGATCATGATTTTTCTAAAAATGTACAATGCGTGGATAATAAAGTGAACTTTAGTTGCTTCATTCCAGGAAATGGTATTTTAAAAATAATAATAATAACAATTTAAAGGTTAAACTGTATAAAAACTACTAAAGATTTTACTGCAAAAAGACATGACTACCCTAGTAAAAAAAAAAAATTATAGAATTAAAATACATTTATTTTATACTAAGTAAAGTCCAAATTCATTAACATGTTTACTGACAGAAAACCTACTAATAAAAATTGTAATTAATTACTTGTGCACTTTTCTTAATATGAATTCTTAAATTTATCTTAATGTCACTTTTGATATAGATTGTATCATTTTTAAATAATATCAGACTCTAAATGCTAAATATTTCAAGTGTACCTGAAGTATACTTGCAATAGTTCCACTTTAGCACAATTAAATATACTAAATGCATATTTTATTGTACTTCAGCACTACTTCTGCACAATTAAAGTGAGTTCCAATTTATCAGATTTTAGAAGTATACCAGTTTAATATTCTAAAAGTACAACTGCAGGACATGTTATTATGTACATACATACACAGTACTGTGCAAAAGTCTTATATCACTAGTATTTTCAGCAACAAAAAATGGTTTAGTGGGTTATTTCTCTCTTTTGAGGTAGCATGTGAGATGGAAATATCAGTTCACATTTCCAAACATTATTTTTGTTATAATTGTAATAATGCAGTGAGATCATTGTCTGCACAAGGAGTCTGACAACAGTTGGTGCTCCACACAGAGATCTGATCTGATCATCATCAGTCTGTCTGGAATGACATGAAGTAACAGAACCAACTGAGACAGACTCAATCCAGAAGAACTGTGGCAACGTCTCCAAGATGCTTCAAAAACCCTACCTGAAAACTATGGGCAAGTGTATCTGGAACAGAAGCTGTTTTACCAAAAGCTGTAATACCAAATTTATTTGATTTAGTGAATAGAAGTTATTTCTATTCACTATATAGAAATGTATTTCTTCATTTTACAGCATTTTTACACGAGTGTCTAAAACTTTGAACAGTACTGTAGCTTTGCTGGTAGGTTTTTTTCTTCATCTTGGAGACGTTGCCACAGTTCTTCTGGATTGAGTCTGTCTCAGTTTGTTCTGTTTCTTCATGTCATTCCAGACAGACTGATGATGATCAGATCAGATCTCTGTGTGGAGCACTGGCTGTTTTATAGATATATATTTTACATTCACTAGGGTACCCAGACCTGAATTCATTATATGAATATCTTCATTGCTCTGAGTCCTACCTGTGCTAGAGAGCTCCAGATCTCTCTTGACAAATGCTTTTCTCTTCTCCTCTAGCAGCTGACTGGGGATCAGGCCTGCACTGCCTCCTTCCAGATGACATGCCTTTAGATGAGACCAGGTAAGACCGAGGTATGACCCCCATACAGAGCTTAAAGATCACCAGCATACATTACATTCACACACACATGCACACACCTGCCACCAGTTTGGGTCCTCCTGGTTAAAGATCTGAAGGATGTCTCCACTGCTGAATTTGAGACCAGCTTCTTTACAAGGGATGAGGTTGTCATGCGAGGGGTCATAGTCAAAGTGACATTTCACAAAGGCCTGCAGTAAACAGACAGAGAAAGAGAGAGATAGAGAGAGAAAGAGAGAGAAAGTCATGGTTCTTATTATTGAATATGTGACACATACTGACAGGCTGTTGAAAACTTTAGTGGTGTACGTCTAGCCTATCTATATCTCTAGCTATTCCTTATATTGGCAACATAAATATACACTCACTATTCAATTTCAGGCACTTTTGTGTTGATTTTTTGTTTGTTTATTTTTATTTGATACAACTTTTTTCCTGTTACATGAAGGTCACAATAAAACTTGTATCTTTTACTTGTTAAGGTCTTTCATACAGACTTTTAATCTATTTATAATTAATTCATAATCAAAATGGCAAGTAATATCACTATACCATAATACTAATTATACTATTACTGATTTTTCATCTATATAAAAAATATAAAAATGTAGAAAATTTATATAAAAACATGAAATATGAACTTACAAAAAAACCCAACAAAACCTTTCCTCACTTGGGCAGTCATTTATATATATATATATATATATATATATATATATATATATATATATTTATTTTTTTTTT
>JAUYWG010000046.1:4538425-4549591 GCA_034779775.1 Enteromius afrohamiltoni | reverse complement strand
AGCTGGAAGTCTAATTACTAATTTAGAGATAGTCGGTTTTGGCTCTCTATGACTGGTTTTAATTTGACTGATCACCCTGTGAAAACCAGCCTGCTGGATGCTTCCTCTGGGATTTGCTCTCTGCATGACAGCAACGGTGCAATGTGATTTGGAAATAAAAAATTTAAACCTCAAACTGCCTTTAGAGGCACAAAACTGTTGCATCTCCACCTTTGTACTTCTCACAGAAAGTAATAAATCACTCTTTGGGATGGACTTTTTCTGGAAGTCAGTCGATAATGCGAGTCTGGCTTGTGGGATTAAATGCAGAGTACATTTTGAAAGGAATAATATAAAAAAAAACATTTGGACCAATAATAATAACTGTGAGATTAATCAACGTCACAGGATACTGGCGGAAAGTGATATAGCTTGGCATGTTGTGCGGTTGTGAGACATCACAAGGCTGAACCTGTCATTCAAATCATCAAAACCGTTTCAGGAGACTGAGGTTTTAAACTGTAGAGCGTACAATTCCATTTTCTTATCCCACTACCTCTATGACAGCGGTAGTTATGAAGACCATTCATTTGCAGCCCAGACATGAGGATCCAAAGGTAAGTATCGGCCTGAACAAGACTCGATGACTCTAGTATGTTAATGAATAGACTTTCTGGGTAACCCCAGACAAAGTCAGGGTTCACAAAACCTTCATTTCCTCCCATTAATACAGCTCAGAGAAAGGCGTGGGTGCAGACAGGGTAAAAGGTGAAGGCAACGCTCTGCTGAAGAGAGGATCAAAGCGAATGTCACATGAGCCTCCGAGTCGAGGGAAGACTTTCTGCACTCACAGTTCATAACCGAAGCATATTCTGAGTGTGTATGACTAAATCCAGGTCAATTTCCTGGAATGGAAATGGTGCTCAGTTGACCATAGCACACCGCTCAGATGAAATGAGTCTAACCTTTTAAGCAGAATCAGGCATTAGTGCTCAGTGGTGTAGGAAACTGTCAAAAAGAGTGGGAGAAAGACATTAGAAACCTTATCAGCTTGACTTATGAATATTAATTAGGTGATGTAACATTCACCCAGGCATTTTGGACATGGGGAAACACTAACATCTGGTGACCCTGGTGCCCCAAGACAGTAAAGTGTCTTTAACAGAGCACTGGCCCCTGACTAGAAGGGAAATAAAGTACTACCTAATTAACTAACTAAATAAACACTCTTTCATACACTGTTTTTCTACATTTCTTTTAAGTTAGTAAAGTAACACTCTATTTTAGGGTTTAGGATTAGGGTTCTCAGTATTATCTAGTTGTTTATTAGCATGCATGTTACTAGCATTTTGATTTCTTTTCTTTTCATTTCTTATTACTAATAAAACACATATTAATGCCTTTTTCTTCTTATTACCATACTTTATTATTAGTATTAGTTAAATGCATTACAATAAAGTGAATATTTTTTAAAACTAAATCAAATGCAAACTAAAAAAAAACATTTTTTACCCGATTTAATCACACTTTAAAGTTAAAAGTAATGATTTTCTGTGTAAGTAATTTAGATTTAATTAACATATTGGGAAAAACAGACCTGTAATGTGACAATATCGTGGATATACTATAGATATACAATTTCCTCTACTAATTTTGGCAGGCATGGTAAATATGAGCAAAGGCAGCTGTGAAAACAAATCTGGATTTTTATTTTTTTTTATCATTTTGATCTTTCAAATAATTCACAAATTTCTAAAGTAAAGCAATTGAAAATTAGGGGAAACTCACAATAACTCTAAATAATAATGATTTTTTATACATGTTGGCCACAATTATTGGGACCCCTATAAATTCCTGTGAGTAACATATCCCTGAAGTATTTCATTTTAGCATATTTTTAGCATACCAGGTTGACTAAGGGCATTTCCAGCCATGACTTCCTGTTCCCCAGGATTATAAATATGATGGATACCAAGGCCAAATTCCTTTAATCATCCATCACGAGTAAAACCAAAGAATATAGTGCTGATGTGTGATTATTGAGCTTCACAAAAGAGAAAGAGCATTGAAATGCTCTTTTCAAATAATCTAAAGATGTTACCAAAAACTGCCTGGAAGAGCATGTGTGCCTCTAATATTGCCCTAATGCATGGTGAGAAGGAGAGTTTCCAAGGATCCTCTCCAAGGATCACAGCTGGAGAATTACAGAGATTAGTTGAGTCTTAGGCCCCAACATCACCACATGTTGTCCAGGACGGTTTCAAGAAAAATTGTCCTCACTTATCCAAATTTATCCATCTATTTCTTTTCACACAAATTTAGAGTTTTCGATATAATGTGTAATTTTCATATAATTACTTAAATATAATAGTATGACTTCAAAACAAAATTAATATGCTGGGATATTTAAAAACTGATGCTTTTGAATGTTATCATCAGCATCAATGGTGGTCATAAACGAAAGCTCACGGAGTACAGAGATGTATTTGTGAGTCAAAGAGCTCTGTTTCGAATCTACAGTACAACAGAGCTGTTTAAATTTGTTCATAAGGAAGTTGAATTTCACATTTGCCTTGCAATGCCTATTGAACCCATGTTTTAGTACCACTTAATGGACATTTATTTTGGAAAACTGCATTGGTATGTATTTTGCATGTCACTAAAATGTGCCCCGAGGTACTTTTATGCCATTAGAGCAGGTTGGTATATTTAGCTGTGAGACACAACTGTAACTTTAAACAGGACTGGCTTCTATGGTCACTTAAAAAAGAGCTTTTTGGCAGAAAACCTGCCAGATGGATTTGTTGCAAACAGGGAAAAAAGTACCACGGTAGCCCACGTTACTGTAAATATACTGCTGGATGTTTAATGTTGTATAGGCCGATTTTTCTGCCGGAGGTCCTTAACATCTTGTTCAGATACATTGCATCATGGATTCTATCAAATATCAGCACATAAAAAAAAAAATAATTCTTATCATAGGCTGTGGTAGTATTTTCCATCAGGATGATGATCCAAAACAAACGTCAACACAAAAATGGGTAATTGAGCACAAAACGAAGCTTCTGCCATGACCGCCCCAGTTCCCTAACCCTGTAGAAAACGAGTGAGGTGACATGAATAGAAGAATTATAGATTCTGAGTAGAAGATTTTGGATGAAGGAATGGTCTCTGATCTCGTCAGGTGTTCTCCAAATTCATCAGGTACTATCAGAGAAAACTCAAAGCTGCTATCTTGGGAAAAATTATGGTAGAATTGTGGTAGAAAAAACATTCATTTCATTGAGAATTATTTTCATTGAGGGCACTGTATACTTTTTGTTGTCAACAAAACAGAACTTCAAAAAGTCAACATCTATGAAAGAGCTGTAATTGCTACAAGTTTAATCACAGAGCCCAATACTAACCTTCGAGAAATATTCATGATCATAAAACTTGCGCAGTTGGAGCACAGAAAAGGACAAATAGACAGATATCTAGGCATATACAGATAGATATAAATATAAAAAGAATAACAGCAAAGTGACTGTACTAATGCATCATTCATGATTTTAATTGCTTGTAATGAACTTGAGTTCAATTAGAAACAGTAAAATCAATATATGGTGATCAAGAGCGAGCTGCACGCAGAGGAAGTGAATGTGGAAGTGATCAGGCAGGCCACCGCTGGACATTAATGGGGATGCATGCTGCTTCTCTCCTGCAGGTTGATTGTGTATTGAGCGATTAACCTCTGCTAGTCAAAGCTTAAGCTGATTGCTAATTAGCTTGTGTCTGCACAAAGGAAATGCATTTCCTGGCAATGTATGATTTACTCAGATGGAAATATCCGTATTAAATGGCTTTGTCTTAGAGATGTATTACGTTAGGAAAGAAGTCTGGCTTCAAGACAAAACATTAGTGCTGAGTAAGGGATTTCCTATGAAAGGGTGAAAAAAGAAGAAAGAGAGAGAAAATTACTTCAACAGACAGAGACGCTGGGATAGATAGATAGATCGAATGAGAATGAGAAGTAATAAAAAAAAAATGTAAACATTTTGTAGAGCAGCAGAGGTAGACAAACTCTCTGTACAGTGATCAGTATTGACATTACCATTAGGCCCATCTCCATAATGAGCCTTAGAATGAAGATCCTTAGAGGCACATTACACTAACTTTTAAAGATGTATCACATTCTAAGAACATTAACTGCTTTTATTCCCTTACTATTTTTTTTTTTTTATAATTTTTTTTTTTTTTTGATCTGAAGATTTGAAAACACTTCTTTTTCACATGGGACAACTAGCCAAACAAGATGAGGAAAAGACTTTCAGCAAACATTTCATAAAGTGAAATAACACGCGGGTGCATGAGTAAATTAAGATGAGATTTTTATTTTTGGTTGAAACTATCCCTTCAATAGGATTTTCAGTGCCTAAATCCTGTTGTCATGGCAACTGTAGTCACCTGCAGTCCAGTGGAATGTTGCTATTAGGTGCTGGTACGTCAACACACAGAAAATATGCCTGGATTACATCATTCTGACAGTCAACAACAAGCATCCTCCACACACAACACAACACAGCACATGCCAACAATACCATCTGCCAGCACAAACACCTACAGCAGCTCTCAAAACATGAATATTCACATCATAGAAGCATGCATCACATTAGTAACATTGCACTGTGATGTCCAGCCCCATGCTGGCAGCAGGAACAGGAAGCTGTTCGTTTATTTTGGGATCAAATAAAGACAGGCACAGATGGGACACTCTGAATATGGCACCATATGGGCAGAGAAACAGAACTTCGCTCATTTGATTCTCATTCAATAAGATGGAGATCTCAGAAAAGCAGAAAGCGGGGAAGAACCGCAGTATAACACAGCTGAAAATGTGAAAGGGCAGACTTGTCGGTGTCTCATCTCAATAGGAGGGGTGTCAAAAACAGGACGGGCTTTGGCATAATGCGCCAAATCTCCCAGCATGCTTTGAAAGAGAGACAGGTGCCTGAACCCAGCACTGTTTGATCTCAAAGCTGTTGATATAGAGGGATTTTAAACCATGGTTATTGCAGCAGATGCAAGTTACATGTGTGTTGTTAGCATTTGAGCATTTTGGTTCTATGACGTCTGGTATTTAACATCCATCTGGGTCTACCTCTTACAACAGATTGACTGACAGCCTAAACAGCCAATCAAATCACTGTGTCAAGTCATGCTGTTATGCACCATTTTTTTCCATCAAGCTTTTAAGCTTACTGAACATGAAAAGCTTTTTTTGTTGTTTTGTAGTCAAAATTCCTTTGACTATTCTATGGTGCTGTTAGGGCACATTCATATACTAAAGGCCCATTCGCACCAAAGCCAATAACTATAAAGATAACGATAAAGATATAGACATTCTTAATATTAAAGAACAGTAGAGTCCACAACACAACTATAACGATAATAACGCAGAGAAACAATATCGTTGGAATCACTTTCAGAAATATTTTGTCAAGCTAATGAATGATTCAAATATTGGCAGCCAATCAGAATCCATCCTGCAATCACAAGCTCAAGAATTTAAAGCAACAGTCCCGCGTGTACTTTAAAAAATACAGTTATTGTTCTTGGTGTGAACAGGGCTTGAGCATCAAATATCCTTCTTTATTTTAACACATCCATGATTTGGGGATGTTCTCTGTATTAAGAAGAACTGAATTAAAAGAGTTGCATCTAATATTTCATTCACACTGGATCCTACCCAACTCGCAGTGAATGTTCTCAGAACTTTGGCGATGTTCTGGTAATGTTCCCTCAAAATCGTGAGACAAGAATGTTCATTCAAAGATAAAAAATAATCAGCACAGAAACATTTATAAGTTGTTTTTGGATAGTCTTTCAGAAACATTCTAGAAACATACATCCAACACATTTTAAACACTACTACATACAGATTTCAAATGAATTAGAGAAAAAAAATGTAACATTTCCATATTTGCAAACAATATTCTCCCTTACTTGCAGACAACATTCAGAAACATCTGGATGTTTAGATGATCAGTGGGATGATTCATCGTAAGAATATTTAAGGATCATTGCTGATTTTAGTTAGTAAATATCTGTATACAAAATGCACATGGTCTTCATTATAAGTCGACGCCATGAAACTTAGGTTAGATTTAAGATTTTTAAAAATAGATGTGAATGTGGCTCACCTGTCGTGGTGTGTGAGGTTCTTGATAACTTGGGAGGATTTTGAGGACCACGCTGCCGCTGGACTCTTTCAGCATGTTCTGAAGAACCTTCGGGTCACTCCCCACCTCTTTTCCATTCACCTCTTTGATGATGTCCCCCACATGCAGCAGTCCCTGCTGATCTATCATGCCTCCGTGCAAGATCCGAGCAATCACCAGCTCTCCACCCTCCACCCGAAACGTCACGCCCTGCAGAGAACAGAACGTGACTCAAACAAGCATTACAGTTTGGGGGTATTTGTTGACCTATATATGGAAGACTATGCTTAAAAATTATGGTTAATTCAATATAAAGATTAAATGTGTCATTTGTTTTCCATATTATATGGAAACTTTTCATAGACTGTCATTTCCTCTGTTCTTTTTATATACAGCATTTTTGTGTTACCTTGCCATTAAATTACAAACAACAAGACAGTTGCTGTGATGGTGTTTCTAATAGAGTTGCTGAAGAAGTTACATCTCTTTTCTAAATGCTGTAATCATTCTTTTTCCTCTTTTGGAAAGCCCAGGAAAAGCAATAGTGTTTGTGTGTGTGTGTGTGTATGTTTGTGCTTTTAGAGCAAATAAGAAGACTTGATATATATTCTATTCTATCCTATTCTAATATAAATAAAAATTTCCGGAAACATTTATATAATTCAGTCATACTTTTCCAGTTCTGACACTATTAACTGACACAGTTCTGACTTTTCCCTCAATAAACAAATGATAATTTCCTGCTTATTAATAGTTAGTAATGTAGTTTAGGTATGAAGTAGGAATAAGTAATCTAAATGGTCATGCAGAATAAGAACTAATATGTGTTAATAAAAAATATAATATAATATAAATACTAACATGCATGCTAACAAGCAACTAGTCAATAGTAAGAACTAGTCTGTAAACTAAAGTTGTATTGAATTCATAAAAATTATATACATAAGACATAATTTATAATTATTATATTTACGATGATTGCCTTTGTCACTGTTATTTTAGTATTTTTTATATACTAATATAGTCTTATTTTTATATATTTAATTTTTTTATTATTATTTTTTTTTTTTCAGGTTTAGTTTTTATTTATTTCTGGTTAGTCATTTTAGAACTTAAACGTATTTAAATTAGTTGCCAAGGCAGCATTTTTAATTCCTTTTTTTTCATCTAATATTCATATTTGTAATTTGTTTCAGCTTTGTGTCAATTAACAAAACACTACTTTGAATAATAACACTGGCCCATGTACCTCTACATAGAAACCTGAAAGTCTTTTATTCTGTTAGTGGCAGATTAAGCAGCTCACATTCCAATGTACAATTTCTGCTTTATGAAGGTTTAATCATGCCTTGCTTAATTAAATATTCAGTTTCAGCTCAATTTAACCACAAGGCACTTCTCACATGGCTTGAAGGTATAATAGCATTATAAAAACAAATAACAGCAAACAGCAATTTTGCTGCAGTTCAGGTCTCACCAAGTGTTCTCCAGACACTTTGCGGATGCCCACCATCCTCACAGCATCCGGAGGCACAGGCTGGTTGTTGAGAGCAGGGTCCATAAACGCACAGGGGCTGGGAGGAGGAGTCTCATAGGTTTTGGAAGCTACAGAATCATGTGTTTCTAGTAAAGACTATAGAGAATAAAAGAGGCATTAAGAAAACCACTTCAAAAAAATTGAAAGGAAATTCAAGGCATTTAGTTATTTTTTGCTCCACTGTACCTGAAAGTGTGGCTCTTTGAGGATGCAGGCGAGCTCATTTGCTGCCTGACTGTTAGGTGTGAGGGAGGTGAGGTCTCTCAAGATGTCCTGCACTAACTCCACATTATTGTCCCTCACCGCCTCCAGCTTCGGCTCTTCATAGTGCTCACGGGACTGCATGCACAAAACACACAAAACATTTAAACTTTAATTAATATGGGAATTTTGGACATGGTTAGATGATGTCAGAATTTTCAGCATATTATCTGTGAAGATGCCATTTGATTGGAGTGACCAAATTTAGACGCGAATGATTTTTGCCAATTGTGGTGAACATTTTTTAAAGGGGTCATTAGGTGCCACAAGCTGTTTGGACAGAAATGTGTGTTGGAAGTGTGTGTACACAACCACCCTACAATGATAAAGATACACCAGTAGTTTTCTTTTAATTTAATAAAATAATATGCCTCTTCTGAAATTGTCAAATGCATGTCGGTGTGGCATCACACAGACAGAGGCCACTCCCACAATAGTTGATTGACAGCAGCGTGTCACACAGACTGAACTGGTGTCTTACCTCAGACCCGCCCCTACAAGCATGACTCCTAAGAGACTGAGGTGTTTTGTTGTTGAATGTATTAATGAACATAGCATTAGAGATTTACTCCCAACATCTGAGTGACTGAAGGTGGATTAACGTTACGTTTGGTTCTGAAGGGCCCTTGATCAACCGAATCACATTTATGTTTGCACAAATCATTCATGATCCAGCCTCACCTACAGAAACAGTGAGTATAATGTCTTTTAATGAATCTTTGCAAACCAGCTTTCCTAATAATGTTAATTAGCAAGTTTCACTATGAATACAGCTAAAAGAAGATCCTCTGAGAGTGCCTCAGAAAAGAGGGGCGGGGTCAGCAGAGCTCGTTAAGATTTAAAGGGGAAGTACACAGAACAGCGATTTCAAAAGAGCTGTTTTTGACAGGGGAAAATGAATGTTTTTTACACTATCTTTGAGAAATTTTAAAACAAACTCTATTACAAACTTTCCATTAAGACCATAAAGAATCAAAATAGCTTGTGGAAAATTGGCTTTGTATGACACCTTTAAGTACATCATAATTTCTGTTGAAAATATTACCTCAGGTAAAGTCTTACTTAATAGCCCTGAGCTACTAATTGTACATCTTCCAGTAGTGTGACAAGCACCCAGTTTGTGGCCAAACAGCACAGTAAAGGTGTTGGGAGAAATGCCTATAGATTTTCTGGAGCATTCATATTTCTTTTTTTTTTTTTTGTTATCTATCAACAACTAAAACTATTTTACTTGAATCAAGGATGGTGCCTTTACACAGACTATGATGACTTGTTATCAACATCACTGGTCTAGCAAGGTTTTTTTTTATGCACATTTCTATTAATATACTTTCTGTTTTATTACATAATCAATCTCTTGAATCTCTTTTTTGTTCACTGCTGTAGAAGTTTATTCAACTATGACAACTTCTGAGAACCCTGGAAATATACAAAGGGTCCACAGGTTTCAATTTTGATAAAAGGATTAAATATAACTTTCACAAAAAGGGTCCTGTTGTTGACAGACTCATAATTAAAGAATCCTCATGTGGACACATGGACATCAACTTAAGTGAGCAAATGACTCACCACTGGACTCTCCATGATTCCTTTAAGGAAGATGAGGTCCAGGTCATTGGCCGTGGTGGAGCTGGTGCTGTCACTCAAGGTGTCTAGAAGACTTTGCATCGCTGAAGGTGAAATGACAAAAGGGTTAAAAAAAAAACATTTCTCCATCCTTTAAAACAAGAACAGGCAACTCAAATTCTACTAGAAATTAGTCCATCTTTATATAATTTCATTGGTTTAATAAGAAGTCTTTGCTGACTTGACTTCCATTGCTGTCTAAGGTTCAGCCTACAGTTTAAAAGTATGCATTCAAATGACGTTTGGAGACAAGAAATTGTGGCAACTGAAAAATGCATGAATAAAACATGGTGCATCTTTATCATTTCAGAAGATCAGAGAGACAGAGGATGATAAAGAAGGATGTCTTCCAAGAATCATTTTGCTTAAATAAGGTTTTTGGATAACTTGAATGGTCTTTTTTATTTATAAGTTGAAGTCCTTGTTTGGACTGCTGGAAAAAAGACAAAATAAATATTTATTTTCTCACTTGAGAAGCCCTCAAATATACATGAGAAAAGATCAGAGCCGTGGAGCTGCATCAAAACTCAAATAAAGTTTCATGAAAGGAAGTTTCTAGAAAGATTCATGAGTCCCCCGTGGCTCCTGCGTAATTCTCTTAAATTCCCCCTGCAGCAATCTGCATCGCTCACACAGAACACAATCATGTTTTCCTTTGTTCAGTTTTCAGACATGTTGTGTAGTCTTCTTCAAACCAAACATAAAATGAGATGTGACAGAGCAATTGATGTTTTGTGGGATTGGTCAATGCTGGAGGATATAACAGATTATGAGGAATCCAGAGATGTACAGTCTGTTTTTTAAATAAGAAATAAAAGTGACATTTTGGATTTTTTTATTCAGTTTATTGTAATAAAAAATGTCTAAATGAAAGCATAAGCATATATATATAAAAAAAAAAAATATATATATATATATATATATATACATGAAACTATTTATATTAATTATATAATTATATTAATATGTTAATGTAATAACATTAATATATAATTATGCAACTAATTGTTGATTATTATATAATTTATTTTAATATAGACCTATACTGTAATGTATTTTTTTAATTAAAACTGTTATTGCAAATTCTAGTCCTGAGCAAATTTTGGATGTTTTGATTTGTCTAGGTGAGTTCACCTGATTCAGCTCATCAATAAAGTGCTCACAGACTGAATTGGGAATGTCAAATAGGGGACACATGCGCAACAGTACTGGAGGAGCTCCAGGATCTGAATATTAAAATGTATGCGTAGGTGTCTATTCATGAATACATTAAAGCATTAGAAAACACAAATATCATCTTTCATTTCATGGAATTAAAGAGATCCATACATCTTTCATGAGCTTGTCGTGGATCTAAAAGGTGAAAAAGTTATCTATGGACTCACAGCACAAAGCAGTGAATTAAAATCTCCATATAATCAAGGTCTACCGCTATCCCAAGACTGTTGCTAAGCAGTGACAGTGAATGTAAGCTATACTGTCTCTTTGTGTGTGTGTGTGTGTGTGTATGCTGGTTTTTGCTGTTTACGGGGACAAAAATTTGTTTAATGACATGGGTACGAG
>JAUYWG010000046.1:4519158-4533592 GCA_034779775.1 Enteromius afrohamiltoni | reverse complement strand
CTCAAAGAAAGGGAGCCAAGAGAGAGAGGAAATCTGAAAATAAAGGAAGTTGTCAGACTCATTCTCTCCAGGCAGCTCCAACACAGTCTCACAACCAATTTGTTCGTATTCGTACGAGGTCCCAAATTCGTGCTAATTTGTACTAATGCATATGACCTCACGTTTGTCTAAAACCCAGTGATAGCTAGGTTTAGGGGCGGGGTTAGGAATAGGTCATTCGTGCAAATCCATACGAACGGGCAACTCAAAATATGTAGGATTTAGAAGAAATCTTATGAATTTGTACGTATTAACCACTTCGTAAAATATGTACGAATTGCCGTGAGATCCGGTTGGAATATCACAGTTTACGCTGAATGATGAATGACCATTGTTTGAAGCAACTCCATGCCATATTTTTACATGAACATAAACAGGCTGAAAATACTCTAAATGAAAAACCTTTATTGTTTTTCTATAGTATTAAGCCCCTTCAGTTATACATTGGATTGGTTTATTCTTTAAATAAAAAAGCAAAACTGTGAATGGTATTATAATGTTATACTAAAATTAAAACAATGGAAAACCCTTAAGATTACCTGTAGAAACAAACAAACAAAAAAAAAACACCTGCAGAATAACATATATGGACTTTGAATGATTACATAACTGTGGCAACTGTAATTGTAATTTGTGATTAGAAAATCAGATTAATTTGGCAGCCCTGCAATATACCTTTTAATATTTATAATACATCATTTTAAATTTTCTATTTATTGATAAACACCAGTGTTCCTTGACCATGTTAACTACACTGAAAATAAGATGCTTCTCAATTCTCATATCTATTAGTTCGTCCATCAGCTGCATGTATTGTTCTAACTGCAAAGCCATGTAAAAACTGAAGTGCCTCTTGCTCTAGTCAAATCACAGCATGCTTCTAAAGATCTGCACTGATCTTCTGTTCTCTGTGTCTTACCTCCTGGACCCTCTAGAGAGCTGATCGATCCAATCTCCTCCAGGGACATTCTGTTATAGATACTCCCAGCCATAGTTCAATCTCTCTGAAGCTTCCTTTCCAGCCTCTAATTCACATGCGTTCCTTTCCTCTTTTCTGTTCCTTCATTTTTTTCACCTCCTTGACGTCAGCATCGGTTTCCAGAAAGCCTCCCCACCTCTCATTCTTCCTGTCGTATGTCCCTTCCTAGACCTTTCATTTTTTGATTATTCCCTTCCTGTCTTGCGACACCTCAGGCTTCCTTGTTCCTCTGAGTCTTTCCCTCTTAATTTAAGTTTAAAGTCAGTTTGGGGAAGCATAAACGGCTGGGCTTTCTGCCTCCCAGAATCTATCTATCTGAATCTAACAACATAGATTCCAGACACACAGGTTGCCAGAAAATATCAGCCTCCTCCCTATCAGTCCCTCTCAGCTGCCGAAGACTGTGACAGACTCACCAAGAAAGCTCAACATAACTGTAAAACCAAACATAGAGACCTAATAAGAGGGGACAATGCAAAAGAGAGAGAGACTGAATAGAGAAAAAAAGGAGTAAGAGAAAATGGCACATGCGAACAAAGAGTGAATTGAAAATTCTCCTTAGGAAAAGAAGAATCACTTGAGAGCTTTCTATAAAATCTAATCTCCTTAAATGGGTCTCCTATGAAATTACATTGAAAGTGGAGACTTATTTAAGACTCTCGATTGCCTGTTGTTTCATTTGTGAGAAAATGTTTCAGATGAGCTCTCAACAATGGCCCAAACCCTGCCAAGACACGTATGCAATAAGAGATCAATATGAAATTTTAATTTTGGACATTTCTTGAGGTACCTTCAAGGTGATCTGAATGATGCACATTTATTTTGTTGTCAGCTACAGTAAGGGTAATACATTCTCTTGTAACAGTTAAATAGCAGAGTTTGTGCAGTGCTGTTGTGGCGAGATTGCTGGTGACATTTTAATATGAGCTAAAGCCTCTGGTCTCATGGCATAAACGTACCTGGGTGCACTTTTTAGCAAGACATGAAATACGTACCAACAAGTAAATATCACTGCAGTTTCCAAAAGAATTGAACACTTGAGGCAGTAAAACCTTTGCACCTTTTTTTCCTTTTTATCCCCAGTTTTGCATTTGTTAACACTAACAGGTAGGTTTAGGGTTGGATTTGGTGTGGGGCATATTTCCAACATGATAGAGCATTAACTTTTAGCAACAGTGCACAGATATTTCAATTTTGAACCACCGCAATGAGTAGTAAAATGTGCCAGGGGTCACATATTGAACCCGTGTTTTAGCACCACTCAGTGGACATTTCTCTTTGAATCTGCGGCGAAGTGTGCAGTAAGGCATGTAAAACAGGGTTGCACAAAATGTGCACAGAGGTACATATTTTTGGTGCCAGGTGCCAGTTACATAAACTGACTATTCAGTTAAAGACTATTCTTAAAGGTGCTCTATGCGATGTTGCAGGATTTTAGCTCGATCTCAAACCGTATGCATCACCTCTTGATTGTCTTGCTGTCTGCTCTCTGAATACACTGGGAAAAACTGATGAAAGAGACTGATGAAAAAACAGACAACACAGAGGCTGCAATACGTTCTCTGAACGCACCTGCTGTTGATGATTAGTATAGCTGGATTGAGTTGTCTAGGATTACTGTGTGTTCGTGAACTGGTTTAAAAGGCGACATGTATCGATTGGTTGACGAAATGGCAAAAGAGCAATTTTTTCTCAACCGGAGCAAGAGCTTTTATTAGAGGGTTGTGAAGAATTACGGCGTTTAGTGCCACCCAAAAAAAACAACAAAAAAAAACAACTAAAACTATATTGAATTTGGATTAAATTAATTTAGGCATATTTGCATATTGTTGCGTCAGAGTGGCCACTTCATCTTACTTGTGGAAACCTCTTAATATCAAAAATATGATATTTATTAAAAGACTGAACAGGAACAACTTTTAACATCTCAGCTCACACTCAGTCGACAATCCCTTGGGGGCCGCTAGCTCTCTTATTCAACTCCTTTTTAATACACCAAAGGCATTTATGTGGGATTATTAGCTGTGACCAGTCCTTTTATGCAACGAGCCCCAGGTTTGCTAAAGCATATAAAAATACCAAAATAAGGCACAATTCAACAACAGACAACCAATAAATAACTACAAATTATTTTACATTTAGATGATACATTTTAAATAAAATACAATAACTGATTCAAGTAATAGTAAAGTAACTAATGTTAATTTATATAACCTGAAATGTTTAAATTAGCATGCAATTTAGTATGCATTGGTCAGTACTGACAAATATACCTTGTTGTAAACCCCAATATCTTAAAGTGACAGCAAAAACAGCTACAATAAATAAACCAAGAGGTGGAGAAATGTGATTGTGTCCTGTATTCATGCTACAATGCATGCTGGGAAACCAAGCACCAGTATGGTACTGTGTGCATCACACTATTACAGTTAATCTGTAAATAAACACAAGATGTCTGTAATACAGACAGATAAACACTGAGAAACAGCGCAATGCTGCAACATCAACTGTTGCCTGTTTCTGTTCAATGCAAAGTTAAAGTAAACAGAGCATGAGTGCAATATCATGCAGAAATAAAAATAAATACAACTAATAAAAATGATCATCCAAGTACAAGAACTATAATACAACAAAATACGCTAAATTTGCACCAATGCATGCAAATGTTGTACAGTTAACTTTGCAAACACACACACAACGTAAACAAACTCTGTATATCTAAACCCTGTAATAATGAATAAATACAAAACAAAACAAACTGGAGAGTCCCTATTTGTGTACATTTCTAACAGCTGGCTAAAGGAGTGATCAGTTAGCTGTCATAATGTTGGCAGCTTGTGTTTACTTGTGGCTAACTGGACCTCATTATCACAAGTGTCAAGTGAGGTGAAATGAGGATGGTATTCTTTAGACAGATCCAGATGTCTTAATATAGTGCTAAATTAGGACTCTGGATAACAGTAATGGCAAGGAAAACAGTTTCTTTAGGGCAATCAGGTCAAGAAAACGCATCAGATGGAAGCCAGCATGTATTAAGGGTGATGATGTACTAGTCTTGAAGGTCAGTGCTTACAGGCTGTGGAAAGTTGATTGGGCTCTTTCCAGTGTCCAGAAAGAAGTCCTTGCTAGTGTCATTGACCAACGACAGGCACCAAAAACTGTAGGCAGTGACATTCCCAATAATAAAGAGCCTTGGCAGTCTTGTCTTAACCCACTTTAGAACCTAGATCAGCTCAAGACATTCTGTCCAAGCACCACTTAATTCAGTAGTTGAGTAATGGAGCAGGCCTTCTGGATCAGCATGTTTAGGTGCTTACAATCTGCTGAAATGGCATTGCTCTCTCAGCAGACCACAACGCAGAAAAGCATGCAGGATACTGGCAACGTTACAAGTTTAAAACCTGAGCAGCACCTTAAAGTACTAGAACAGTTATTAGTCTAATCTGTCAATTCTGAATCATTCCCAGCTAAAACAGCTTCTAATCCTACAAAGACCATGAGCTATGAACATGCCCTTATGCCCCGGTTGCTCAAGAGAGTTGTAATTATCAAGTCACTTTGCATAGAAAGAATTTAATGGTCACTTGGGTGAATGACATGCCAATTTCTTAAATATGTTCTCTTTGTATTCATCATTGCTTCATATGGTTTCTAAGTCATTTATGCCATTTTTAAGAAAAGTTTAAATATAATGATTCTAATGTCATATGTTGTATTTATTACATAATAAACATAGGAAAGTGTTTATTATGTTTGTAATATGGATAATTATCTTACCAAAATGTATGGATTCGCTATTGAAGGCCTTTATTTTATATATCCCTTTAAAAAGCCTTTTTCATTGCCTTCATCATTATTTTATGCCTACAAAATACATATTTAAATTCATTTCAACTCAGAAAGGTCAAAAAGCACATCACAGAAAGGCCCCCCCACCTCAGTTCACTCCAAATGTATGCTTCCTCTTGCCAGCTACAGTTACTGGATGTACGGTGTCTTGTTGTTCCTTCACAACGGGGCAAGTCCCTTTTCAAAACCTTCACCCTCCCTGCTCCTTTCTAGACAAATGAGCTGCCAACCTGCACCCAAACTGCTGAAACCAACACACGCACACTTTTTCCACCAGCACTTAACCACCTCACACTCTTAAACAAACTGACTCTATGCATTTCACTTCTGCTTAAGCTTGTTTCTTAATCTAGCTTAGAGGCCAATTTAGCCTCTATGCACTTTCAGTGACAGGATTATGTTAATATTGTCAAAGATTTTAAAGTCCTTGTTTCTCTTATTTTAGACTTGTCATCAGAGAAGAGATAGTACATGGCCAAAACAAACATCCTGAGGTAGCTAAATATGGCTGTGGCCCCAGAGGGAGTAACTCAACATTTGGGTCACTAACCTGTGAATAAGAGTAACGTGTTCAAGGTTGCACCATTTATTACTCTTGCAAATGGCAAGTTCACCTAATTTTTCTTGGTCTCTTGCTCTCTTTTCACTCTGTGTGCACAATCCATTCAGTGCGATCACTGAGCTGAAAGTGTCGGCTCTGAGCCAAGATTCTGTGCAGTGTAAGAGATTACAATGTGTGTATTCTCATGTCTGCAGGTCAGCACTGAGAGCTCATTCATTTAATACCAGAAACCTGCAAAGAGGATGGTAATGTCTGTGAAAAGACATACAATGCAAGGTGATGCTGATTTATAAGATACTTTAATTATATACTAAGGGGTATCTTTAGTAACATTTGGTTTGAATTTGTTAACGTTAGTCAACACATTAGGTATCGGAGAATAAAAATGAAATAATTTTTACAGCATAGGTTAATTTATGTATGAACATAATGTTCACAAGTTAAACTTTATTATAAAGTGTTGCTAATTAAGAATATTTACTTACTTTTAATTATGATTTTTTTCATTTCTGATTTTATTTTCTTCATTCTTCACACTTCAAGTGCTCTGAGATAATTAAATGGCAGTAAAAAAAATGTAATGTCTGTACCATCAGAGGCACAGACTGTGCTGAAAAAAATAATTTTCGAACACTTTTCCATATTTCATTCTTCGGGTAAAAAAGAAACTATTATGTTAATAAATTCTAAAATATAAACAATTTAATACCTTTACACTTTTTTACTGTATAATATACATAATCATATACATAGAAATTCTACAATCTAAATTATTAAATACTAATAAATATACATAGTCTTTATACTTTAATATCTGGACCCTGATATAAACTCCAAATTCAGTAATTTATGTTACTTTTTCATCAGCCCTTCTCAACACCTACTCCCCTTTTCTCAGAATAGTTTCTTTACGGTAGGAAGCGATCTTCTATCTGTTTTTGTCTTTGTTGCAAAAAAAGAACATCATAACAGTACAATGCATTGATTTTATTCTGTGTAGCTGTCCAGAGAAATACAATGATATTGACTCAAGTGTCTCTTCAGTGAAAGCTAGGTCTGACGCTTGGCAGATGTGTTGATGCTCAGTGAAGCGCAAACATTTAATCCCAGTTTATTGTGGGTTTCAGCCAAAAGCGGCTGACTGGCTTGTTATGGTTGTCACTGACTTTCCCTCTGCATTATATCACAAAACCCTTTTGTGAATTAATAAGGTTTTGAACTGTTAACAAACTGTAAGTTCAAATCATTAAATCATTAAGATAACGCATCTTACCTGAGTCAGAGCTGGCGGATGCTACTGGCATTTTCGTTGTCTTTGAGCGTCTGTCCACGTACCAAATTTGTCAGAGGCCAACTAGAGAAAGAGAGAGAGAGAGAGTTTCTGTGTGAAAATCACATGGTCAGTTCAAGTATTTACCCCAAATCCACCCTCTCTGCGGAGACCTGCAATACATTCAGTTCTGGCTGGCTAGATTACTTACAAATTGTTGTTTGTTACTGAATACAAATTACATGACAAAAACTGTAGTTAATAGCATAATGTCACGGCCAGTAGGAGGAAGGATCTAAATTATCTTTAATAAGCAAGATACTCCAATAAGACCAACCAAAAATCACAAGAGAAAAACGTCTGGATGAAAAATAAAAAATACAGGAAACAAAAACATAACATATATGTAACATATAACATAATACACACATTTTAGGCAATGTACAGTGGGCACGGAAAGTATTCAGGCCCAATTAAATTTTCACTCTTTGTTATATTGCAGTCATTTGCTAAAATCATGTAAGGTTTTTTTTTCTCATTAATGTACACACAGCACCCCATATTGACAGAGAAACAGAACTGTTGACATTTTTGTAGATTTAATAACAAAGAAAAACTGAAATATCACATGCTCCTTTGCTGTGACACTCATATATTTAACTCAGGTGCTGTCCATTTCTTCTGATCATTCTTGAGATGGTTCTACACCTTCATTTGAGTCCAGCTGTGTTTGATTATACTGATTGGACTTGATTAGGAAAGCCACACACCTGTCTATATAAGACCTTACAGCTCACAATGCATGTCAGAGCAAATGAGAGTCATGAGGTCAAAGGAAGTACCTGAAGAGCCCAAAGACAGAATTGTGGCAAAGCACAGATCTGACCAAGGTTACAAAAAAATTCTGCTGCACTTGAAGGTGCGATGTTGCAGGATTTTAGCTCTATTTCATTTTTATCTCAAAACGTATATATCACCCCTTGATAGTCTTGCTGTCTGCTCTCTGAATACAATGAGAAAAAACACGGTCGCGAAAGACAACACAGAGGCTGCTATGGGCACAGGATGTTTTTCGCAACACTTTTTTTCAGAGCTGTTCTAAAATCCTGCAACCCTTCCTAGGGCTGCCTAGATATTGGCGGAGAAGAACCCAAAGATTACTGTGGCTGACTTTATTATCAACAAAACAAAGTGCCAAGACTTCGCATAGAGTTTATGATTTGATAAAAACTATTTTAGCTCCACTCCTGGATGTTAAATGGCACTTTATACTGGGGTGTTTAAATGTGCTATCTTACAGCGTTACACATCTACATACACACAGCGTGTTAAATATAGCTCTCACTGAAGCTGTTAAACTCTGACTGTGCACCTCAGCAAGACTTTGCAGAACCCAGCTGAATGGGTGTAAAAGAGCTGTTGTGTAAGTGTGTGTTATGCTCCAATGCTCTTTACGACTCTCCTTAGTTTAATGTCAAAACCAAACCCTAAGCACAGAAACACAACAGCATTTGAGCATGAAGGCAAACATGAAGAATAACATAGTAGTACAGCGTTTCCCATGAGCAGGGTATAATATTAATGATAACATCAAAACATAAATCAAGACATTTTCCTTTAGTTTACAGGACAAACAAAACTACAAAATCACAGTGTTGCTCTCATGAATAGTTGTTTTCATTGTGTTCAAAAAGTATTCTTGTAGCTTTATAACATCATGGTTGAAGCACTGATGTTTGTCAGTCACTATTTTAACAGCGTTCTTAGTTACCTTTCTGGGCCGTTAAACATTTCAGCTACATTGACGTCAGAAATGTCTCACAATTCATTCAGAATATCTTAAATTGTGTTCCAAAGATGAATGAAAGTCATACAGGAACAATATGTGAGTGAGTAATTTTCATTTTTGGGTGAACTATCCCTTTAAGACTGATATACCTCTATGTTATCTCTCTGTTACTGTCTTTCTCTCTTCCTCTAACTTGTCTGTTGTGACACTGGCTTCCTTCAGTGACAGATAACCCAGCAATCAGCTCCTCTTGCCAGCAAAGGAGCCTGAACACAGCTGTGTGTGTTAGTGACAAGTGAGCGATAAGACACGGGAGTGATAGACAAAATTGCATCTCTTAACACAAGAAAAGCATGTTTTCTTTAAGCAATGAAAGGAGCCAAAATGCAGGGTACATCCTGAAGCAATCCTCACCTCAATGAAGACATGCTCTATTAATTCTTAACAACACTCCGTGATCAGGTCTGTGCCATTGGTGCGCTATCCTGATTTTGCCAAGTGCAAGATGTCCCAAGGGTCAGCATCTTTGTTGACCATGGGACAACATTGTGATGAACCAATCAGATTTGAAAAAACAGTTTACAGTTTTTGTAAAGTTTAGGCTTACAGTCAGTGTTTGGTGCTTCCATCTATCATTAAATATGATTTTAGGCATTACTCATGGGTAAGGGTAGGTTTATGTGTAGAGATATGGTCAAGACTATATTTTTTGCATTAAAATGTTGTCCCAGGGTCAGCAAAGTATGTTGACCTAGGGGACACATAGCACTTTAGAACAACTCAACACAATATTATGGCAACTCATCACTGTTTTACCTTTAATTAGGGTCAACTAGTGGCTATTTCATATGAACGATTCCTACGATCTCATGTTCATACAAACTAATTCAGCTCCACTGATGTTAAAGTTTAAAGATAACACATTAAAAAAAACCAATAACTTATTTTCTTCTTTTCATTTAGTTTAACTTTAAGCATCAAAAAAACTAAAATACTGATTAATTAATAAAAACTAGGTATACACGTTTAATTTTAAAACAATACAAAACTCTACAAACTACTATTAATAAATATTAACTCAAGTAAATTAGAAAATACAAATATTTCAAAATCTTATTAAAACCTAATAGTATCTAACAGGATCCATGTGAGAAGTAAAAAAACAAGGCATGATAATAATTTTCATCATTAATATATTGTAGACTTGTCAGTGACAGCTGTCAGTTAAAGAGCTAATACAAACAAGATGATGTACAGCCTGGCTCTAAGTGCCTGCTAGATTTCTGATTGGCTCACATGTTGGCCTGCAGTCACACTCGTTCTTGCTGTTTACAGTCACAGGGGCAGGTGTGATTTTTTTATGGTAACAATTTCAGTGATATCTGACAGGTAGTGAAGGCATTTTCTGTGCAATTCTTATAACACCACAAACATTAAGGAGATTTGCACTCTGCAACCTTTAACTTTCATGTCATGACATGTCAAGGTTCCAAACAGGTTCCCCAAACTGACCCCCTGTTCACCACTGTTCAGAAAAACAGGTCACCTATTAAGTAATTACTTACTTAAATTACTGACTGTGTATAATGTTTAAAATCGACAAAATTTCACGTTAACAATCAATTTTAGCTCTGCTTAAGAACACAACTCGAAGAAACCAAAAGGCACAAACCCACAGGTATTGGGGAATCTGGGCTAAAAATAGTCCTTTTCAGCTCCCTTTGGTTGGGCTTCTCATTACTTTACATGGGAGAATGGTTGTAACCAAGACAACCATAAGCGCCTCTCACACACACACGGCTTCTATTTTTTTTGCTTTTCTCCTTTGTGCTGGTTTGCCATGGTAACAACAGGGACTGCATTAAATAGTAATTACAATCTACACCAAATAGTGTTTTCTAAGTAAAACACAGTATGTGGGGTGCATTTTCTAATACAAAAAATGACTATGAAAAATGACTACATTCATAATTTAACAGAATCTGAAATTCCATTTATATTATAGCCTACTAGTACATAAAATATTAAGTCATAGATTTCATTCAAATGTTTTATGAAAAAAATTAGAAAACATTGTTTATAAAATGGGCCAGCACAACTTAATGAAATACAACTGAAATTGTGATATCTTATCAAATTGCAATTGCAATCAAATTAAAGGTTGTAATTTAAATACCAAAATACAGTGTCAATTGCCCCACATGTTTTAGAATGAAGAGTCGTACTGTGTTCATTTACACGTGCACAGCTTAGTGTTTTCAGGGAGTCATCACTCAAAAGTAAAAACTGAAAAAATTTTGGCAATGGTTTTGTTTTACAGGCTTTTTTTATGTTTTTGGGGGGCACTCAAAAGACAAACTTTTGAAAATAGATTTCAAAAGCTTTAAAAATTATATCGTTATCAGCTCCATGTAATCTACAAAAGCATGATTTTTATTAAAAATTTTTGAAAATGGTGCCATATTTCATGTTCAGCCTATAATGTCTCACTTCTGTCAAGGACTTTTTCAAAATCCCTGAAAACTGCAGTTGTTAAGCCCCTCCTGAAAAAGAGCACCTTTTTGAGCAGCTATAGACCAATATCAAATCTTCCTTGTATAGGAAAGATTATTGAAAATGTAGTTTTTAATCAGCTATCCAAACTCAAATGGATACCTGGACAGTTTTCAATATGGTATCTGGCTGCATTACAGCACAGAGACAGTGCTCATGAAAATAATAAAAGATATTCGCCTTAATTCTGATTCTTGCAAAATATTAGTACTAGTTCTACGTGCTGAGCTTGACACTGTCAATCATAACATACTTCTAGAGAGACTGGAAAACTGAATCGGGCTGGTCCTCAAATGGTTCAGTTCATACTTAAATGGAAGTGGTTATTATATGAGAAAGAAGAGCATAAGTCTAAGTGGATGTCCATGACATGCGGAGTCCCACAGGGCTCAATTCTTGCACCGTTCTTGTTTAGCCTGTATATGCTGCCACTAAGCCAGTTTGCCTCTCACAGCTATGCAGATGACACCCAGATGTACCTAGCCCAATTTCCAAATGACTACAGCCCAACTGACTCCCTCTGCCAATGCATTGATGAACAGTTGGATGTGCCAGAATCAAGGAGAAACCTTCCAAAGTCATTTGTAAACAAAGATGAGGTTCTCAAGCTGAATATCTTAACTCTAGGAGTCAAACAACTAAAAATCAAGTCAATAATCTTCCTGTGATTCTGGGGTCAGAACTTAGTTTCAGTAAATAAGCATACTATCATCTGAAAAACATTGCAAGAATTAGATATTTTGTTTCCAGTCAGCACTTGGAGAAACTTCTTCATGTCTTCGTCACCAGCAGGGTGAATTATTGTAATGGTTTCCTCACCAGCCTTCCCAAGAAGATCATTAGACAGTGGCAGCTCGTCCAGAATGCCTCTGCCAGGATTCTGACTAGAACCACAGAATCTGAGCATACCACACCAGTCCTCATGTCCTTACACTGGCTTCAAATTATATTTAGGGTTGATTTTAAAGTACGTTTACTCATTTTTAAATCACTCAATGGCCTAGGATCCAAATACACTGCAGATATGCTTACTGAACTTATGTAACAGACCACTGAGATCATTCAGATCAAGTCACGTAGAAGTACCAAGCATTCACACAAAGCAAGGGGAATCTGCTTTTATTGTAGCTATGTTTTATTATGCTACCCGTAGTTGCAATCAGCATCCAGAAGAGATCAGATGTGCTAAAGCATTAGCCACTTAAATCTATTAACATTAGCCATTTAAAACCTAGACTCAAAACTCATCTGTTTAGCTGTGCATTTACTGCATGAGCACTGTGTATTTTATGTAGATTTTTTTTTTCTATTTTGAACTGTTTTAATACAATTTTAAATTATTTGTAAACATTTTTAATTATATGTTATTATTTTATTTCATTTTTTATGTAAAGCACTTTGAATTACAATCATGTATGAAATGTGCTATATAAATAAATTTGCCAGACACCTATTGCCATGCCAATAGGTGTCTGTGTGCAGTGTTTCTTTACAATGCGACATCGCTAACTACTGGCCTGGAATGCACAGTACAGCACTTCCAATCCTTTTTTACAGATCAGTGTACAGTAGGTTCACTTCACTATTTACATCATTTCTTTTGTTTAAGTTTACGGTATTTCAACAATATCCTGCTGAAAAAAAAGCTTGTTTTGAGAATTTTTACAAGTTGGTTCTTGTAAGAATGAACCTTGAATAAAAGTGACTTATTGGGAGTCTTTGTGCCTAAACATCTCAGTAACAGCAATATGAGACATTAAAGCAATAGACATGCAAACCTTCTACCTACTGTGTGCAACTTTGTTTTATATTTATCAGGATTTGAGGGTATTTTTCTTAAAACCATGTTTCCATACGAAACACATTAATACAAGCACATACAGACAAGCACAGTTTTTGCCTAGCAGTGTTTCTTTAATAAGCAAAGTTGACATATGTGACCCTGGACAACAAAACCAGTCATAAGTATTAATTTTCGCAAATTAAGATTCATACATGATCTGAAAGCTGAATAAATAAACTTCCCATTGATGTATGATTTGGATGGATAGGGCAATATTTGACCGAGATACAACTATATGAAAATCTGCAATCTGAGGGTAGAGAAAAATCGAAATGCTGAGAAAATCACCTTTAAAGTTGTCCAAATTAAGATCTTATAAATGCATATTACTAATAAAAAATTACGTTTTAATATTCATTATCGGTAAGAAATTGACTAAATACCTTCATGGAACATGATCTTTACAAAAAAAAAAAAATCTATCATTTTGACTTTCAAAAAAGCAGCATAAACGTTTGAACAGCCAAATACACATGATTTTCTACATGCTGCTGTAGGCCAAAGGCAGAGTATGAAAAACCTCTCGCCATAATTCCTTGTATCACTTGTCCAATAATTGATGGTGAATTTTCTCATGACTGGGGCTCAAGTGTTTCTAAATTACGCAGCTACATCTGTGTTAAAGATGCACACACAGTTACACACATAAGCTCAATTAGCTTAACCAAAAGCAGTCAGGACAGCAGATGACAGTAGGAGGTCAGCACTAACAGCGCTGTAGCATTAGCTCTTCAGCTGTGCAGCTGCAGCAACGGTTGCCTGGCAACACACAAAATCCCAAGAGTCTCTACTGTAGGGTATTTGAATGGAGCAAAAGGTATTGAAGAGTAAATCTTGTTGATAGTGCTGCTCTGTGTTTAGGCACGTCATTTAGAAATGTAATTGATGTTCTTTATTATGTGTTTGCGATGTCATTTTTCAAGTAAGCGGTTTCAGGATAGAACTGTGGTCAGAAATATTTGGCTTTGTGTGTTTACACTAAGATAATTAAATTAGCAAATTTTCTTCTTAGGCAGCTGGTGAGCCACCTGGTGTCCAATAATGTGCCAAATTACGGCCAAACCCAGTTTTCAAATCAAAACATAAACAATCAGATATGAAATATAAACATTTTAGACCTTCTGAGGTCAAATACAACGTCTTACAATGTCACTTCTTTCTGTTGAGTGCACAGATACAACACCAGTTTTCATGGAAACAGTCCCTGGAGCTGCACACGTGGGTAAAGCAGTCACACACACTGAGTGGAACAGAAGCAGAGAGGTCATGTCATGTTTATGAATGAGACACAAAAATGAACGTGGGAGTTGAAGAGGTATCGACTTTCCCATATAAAAGCCAGCAAACACATGTTAAAAGAACAGATAATTGATTTAGATAACCCATAAGAGAAAATCTAGGAAATGAGATAAAAACATACAACAAAATAATAAGAATAATAGTATGTATACACTATTAAGAATAATATATATATGTGTGTGTGTGCACCTGGTATTTATCACCTTATGGGGACCAATTGTCCCCACAAAGATAGGAATACCAGTAAATTT
>JAUYWG010000046.1:4501533-4513306 GCA_034779775.1 Enteromius afrohamiltoni | reverse complement strand
TAAACACAGCATCAACACATATATTATGTAAAGAAAAACGTTTATTTTGGATGCGATTAATCATTTGACAGCACTACATTTTATACATAGTAACCCTGTGGGGATATAAAAAAAATTCAGTGGTTGGGCAAGGGAGTTTGTATGGGTTTAGTTGGCATTTGCTTAATTTAAAGCAGTTAAGTTCATTGTATTAATTAACATTTCTCTCTTTGATCGTAATACATTATTAATAAATTAATCTTTTAATTAAGTGTTCCTCTTAATTTTGACTCTCTGGTGACTATTTACCAAGTATTCATAGTAGTTTGAAGCCTGTTCATTGCAAAAACAAAGCTGTAAAACACCACTAGTCTGCAACCGTTAGTTTATATTGAGATTTCAGAAAGGTAATATTTTTTATTTCAGTGCAACCTGATACAACGAAGAAGCAGAAAAGAAGAGGATTACAAATCACAACTTGTTTCATAAATGTTTGTTGTTGCTGGTAAGATACTTTATTAATTTACATCTATACATTTAAAATGGACAAGTGCTGGGTTCTTTTCATATTACTCCACTTTATATAATATTACAAATATCAAGACCAACAGTTGATGATGACAACCTTTTTATTTTGATAGGAACAAAGATATTGTGAACAAGTCCTCATTTCATTATTATGAAAAGAAGAGTTAGACTCTGTTGAAGGATCAAATGTGTGAGTACTGCTAGTTTCCCATCAGATTTCATCAATAAAAGGAGTGTTGACCAAGTGTCCACTGGAGGTCATCGTCTTTTTGCCAGACATGAATTTTTTTGCAACCTTAAAAAAAAAAGAAAAAAAAGAAAAGAGACCAACTTTGTTATACACAATTGCGATCAACAAGCCTTACTAATTAGAGAAAAAACCTAACAAATACCTATTTTTATTGCCATTTTCAGAATATATATTTAAAGTCCTATATATTATTCAGGTAACATACAGTTGATACAGAGGGTTGAACCTAAGATATGATGTTACGTTCCCAGAGACTTCACACTGGGTTACCATTACCCTAACAAACAAAAGTTGCTTACATCGACAACATCAGCAGAAGACACAGCACTGATTTTCTGGGTCACAGCCTCGGGGGAATGATAGGTACCCTCTGCCAGCACTTGTGAGCCAATAGCTTCCATTAAGCCCTCAGAACTCTCAAGAGACATCAGGTACTCAGCCGTCAACTGATTCCTGCTCAGACAAAAAGACAATTCATGAATAATTACATGAAAAGTTGTAATGAATAAAATATTTTTAAAGAAGTACTGCAATCTTGGACTCAAGCAAAAATAAATAAATAAAAAAAACTCACTTAGCTCTGCTGAGGTCAGCTTCTGCAAGGTTTCCTTGTGCAATGTCATTTACTTGACCGATGGCTGCTTTGATTACCTGAACTCAAAAATGAATACTTTAAGAACACAGACTTAATCTTTAGCTCAATGAAATATCGCATGCATGTCAAATAGACACCATTTAATTAACTGATTCATACAAAAACATTCAATTCCTCACTGAATCATTCGTTCTAAACACTGATGCATCTTTGTTTTACTTTATTTGGAGCTATTCTAATTAAGCAGAGCAGTAAATGTTGTTATTATTGTGGTATATTGTATATTATAATTAATGCTGTAAAATGATTAATTGCATCCAAAATAAGTTTTTGTTTACATGATATGTGTGTGTACTGTGAATATTTCTAACGTATATAAATACAGACACATGCATGCGTGTATATATTTAAGAAGAATGTGATGTTTATATATTAAATGTATTTATATATAATATAAGAATATGAATATACGAATGTATAAAAGGAAATATTTTCAGTATATATACTGTATGTGTGTGTGTGTGTGTGTGTTTGTATTTATGACTAAAGGAGATGTTTCCTGGGACAGCTTTGGCCTGGCTAGCACCATGCACAAAACGAGTTCAAGTTAAGACTAAAGCGTAATATAAAATCACACGTACATCTCTGGCAGCGTTAGCCTGGCAGATGGTGTAAACGCCAAACAGACCAGAATCCATGTAGTTGGCATTGAAGGCAGACGCCTGCAACAAAGCAAGATCGACAGTTAGAAAGAGTCCCTCGTATAAAGTCTTTTTTAAGCTGAAGGTCACACTAGGCGATACTCACATCAAAGGGCTGAGCGGTGACCTTTGAGATGGCCTGACTCAGTTTGTTTGTAGTGTTGGAGCCCCTCTTGACATGAGGTCCTGCTCCAAGCACATGCTGCAGTATGCTGAAAGCAGTGACCTCAGCTGATGTTGCACCTGCGCCTTCGCTCGCCACGACCGCATGAACCAGTCCTCCACCAGACTGATGCCTCAGCTCACCTGGAGAACACAGTCAGAGAACAACATTACACTTATCTAGGAGGATGCCTCCTTCTGACACTCATTATTATGCATTTATTTAGGATATATGTGTTGCTGCTTATTTAGCATGAATAAAAACATGTACTTATAAAAGTCCATTTTAGATAATGCCTTAAGTAATAATACAGTTCCTTAGGTTCTGCAGTAGAGCAATAGACAAGCTACATTACTCACAGTACAGACCTGAAAATGAGACTTTTAATGATTATGTAAGGTAAACATACTGCGTTTTATTTTGTATTTTTAATGCTGCTGTAGTATTAATGATGCACTCTACCTCCACGGTACACAGCTTTGGAACCAACAGTGCCTGTCCCGCTGCGGATGTTCAGGAATTGCTCTCCAACCTGCTTAAGCATGACATGATCCACTCCTACACAAGAGTACACAGTACAGAAGACTGCTTTCATATCCCTTTTTGGGCCATATTAAATCATCTCCTTTCATTAGGCAGCAATTTCATAACATACCAAGACCAACAAGGGCCATTCTTGCACTTGTGAAGTTGTTCTGAACAAAGCTGTGCATCTGCAAGGACATAACAGAGAGAACATTCAACATGTGCAATGTGATATATTTGTGCAGGACTGTTATTTTCATGTGTGATTTATACTACTGCTTTCTAGCAACTAGTTGCATGACTATTCTACAACGCTCTTGCAGATAATATCAGATGAAGTGACTTTTAAAGGGGTCACCATTGATGTGTGACACAGAGGTCACTGTATTATAAAAACATCCTTCAAGCTTCAGAATGTTGTCATTAGTCTAAAAACAGCTTACACTGAAGGCAGTCTGCCAAAATGACAGCTGTAATGTAATAGTGCGGATAAGCACCGCCTCCGCAGAAGAAGATAAACGGCATAGCCTGTTTAGCCCCACCCACTCGGAGGCTTGGAGGAACAACAACAATGTGTTTTTTAACCACTGCATGAACACATTGTATTACACCAAATAATGTTCTTTTTAGCAACATCATATGACCCCTTTAAAGATGATCCAGACAATGTCAGTAAGAACTTGTTCCTTTGTTCACTGTACAGAGGATGTGTTTACTAAAAAATTTGACATGGGATTTTCAAAAACACTTAAAAACGATGCTGGGCTGATTATATTGCATTCAACAGAAATGTTGTAACTGTTTTCATTGTGGTCACTATTGGTTTGTCTCTTTAGATCATTTGAAATGTTTTTTGATGTAAAAATCTCTATAACATTATAGATGTACCTCTACTATAAAAAAATAGTAGTAGTAAAAATAGTTTATCTATTCAATTTCCAGCAGAAATTATATCATAATATATATTGCTATCATATCAAATGGTGGATAATTTGGACAGGACTCAAAAGCTACATGAAAGATTCAAATTAATTTGAACAAAACCCCCCCCCAAACGTTAATAAGCCATCTCAATTAGTCGCCCAAAAAAAACATTGCCTTACCTGTTCTGTGCTGATTTTGCCGAGCATGTATTCTGGACAGTATAGAGAATTGGACAGGGCATTCTTATAAGCTGCAGCATGCAAATTCTCAATGACACCTGAGGCACAAACACAGAAGCATGGAAACAAGAAGTGGAGCCGTTATGACCACTAAACAACCTCAGTGAATCATATTTTACAAAATTACAGTATTTTACAAACTTCAGTAAAATAAAACCTCCGGGATGTGATACTTGTCAGTCAGAAAGACCAAGACAAAAAATGCACGATAATCATCGGCCGATATGTTTGCGCGTTTCGTCTGTAAAGCCGGTCATGTAATCAGCAGAAAATACCATCAGTCTATACTACACACAGACGAGCTGCGCAAAACCACGCTGATAATGGACAAGGTTTTGCGCAGCTCATTGTTTTTTTAAGAAATGAATGGTATATTTTGTATCTGTCTCTCTATCTATTTTTATTCTGACGGGATTTTCATAGTAGTAGACAATATTCACCTCTAAATTATGCACCAATTATTTCTGTAGCACTTTAATTTACAGTCCTATAATTTTGTACATACTATGTACTTTTTGTAGGAATTACAATAACTAGGTAATAACTAGATACTAACCCTGAACCTAACCCTAACCTTAGCCAACGAAGTTACTTTAAATTTTTATTATGTTCTTGTGTAAGCACATAATAAATACATGTACAAGTATAGGCACTTTTTAAAAAGAGACCATTATTTTTATATAAATTAGTTAAAATATGAGAAGAATACTTAATATTTATTTTCAATTAATACAGTGTTTTATTCCTATTTATTTATTTTTAGGTTTTACATTTAGATAGAGATTAAGACATATTTGAACATTTTTTTTTTTTTTTTTTTATTTACATCCACCGTATTTTGTATATTCATATAGCAAGTGACCCAAAAGTCAATGTACCATTCTAATGAGGCAAAAACAATGCGTACCGATCTGTGGAGTCTGCTCGGCAAGTTCCCTATCCAGTTTTACCCTGGCAGTGAGGTGTGACACTTCCCACGGCCGAAACTCCGGCGCAGTGGTCACATTGATCAGATACTCCATAACAGTGTCACTGCGAGAAGACGGAGACAACATATTTGTTTCCCGTAGAAGAAAAGAACATACAGACAAACTGTGTTATACTCACACATGATCTCTCAGGCAGTCTACAGTGTATGCCATGGTTTCCCTTGAACTTGACACACTGCATGTAAATATATAATATAAACATTTATTCACATAACAAAACAAAACAATGTATATTAAGTAGGGTTGGGCGATGGTGACCAATTTGGCATTGTTGGACGATGATATCGTCGTCGCTGTAGGATCAAGGAGGATCAACACCGGCTTAGCATCATGATGTCTATCGGCCCAACCCTAATATTAAGCCATTGGTTCTTAAACAGTTAGCAAACCAAGAGTAGACGGCAAATCTGTTCAAAGCTAAACTAAGAAACTTGGATCCGGGAGCAAAAGCAGTTGAGAACCACTGTATACTGACACATACCATACATATTATATTCTGTGACAACGATAAACTGACCTTAAGCTTCCCCCTACAGCCTCAACACCGCGGCAGATCCTGAAGGCAGATGCTCCTTTTGTTGTCTGGAATCAGAGGTATAAAGACATGAACGCTAACAAAGTCGCAGCACAAAAGCAATACAGCGGTCCAACACTGAGTCATGATGGATATATACCAGACTCGAAGCCAGGCGAAGCATGTGTGTGACACCGAGGTCGTCGGCCGTCTCGTATCGGCTTCCGGCCCTGATGAGCACACCAATGCGAGAAGCAGGAGAATAGTTTTCCAAAGAAGCAATCACCAACCCACTAGGCAATTTTGTCACCTGAAAGAGACAAAAACAATATATATTACAAAATATCTAAACATTATTAAAAAAACGACATCGAATTTTTACTGTTTATTACTAATATCATTGTTTTGTTATTTTCGAGTTTAAAAATGATATAATGCATTGATAAAATAAATAATAACATCTTTATTGTTAAAAAGATATATATTTTATATATCTATAAGATATACTGGAAAACTATACATTTTTGTTATTATTTGTTTTTTATTATTCTGTGTAAATGTATTCTTTTAACAGCTGGAGTATCTCATTTTGTCAAAAAAAAAAAAAAAAAATAGAGTAAAAAATAAAAATATAAATAGTAAAAATGTAGTAAAAAAAAAATTTTTTTTTTTTCCCAGGCCACTGAATTTGATGAAACTGTAACTGTATTTTAATGCAAAGCTCCTTTATAAACACACAATTAATATAAATTTAAGTCTTATTTTAATATCAATAAAATATCGAAATAAGCATCCATCCGACTGATTTTAATAATGCATTTCATTTTTACAGGTTTGATCCCATAAACAGTTGAGTCTGTTCCTACAAAAATATGTTTGAAAAATACTGACAATATTCAGACAATTTTTCAGTAATTTAAAATGTCTCTTAATCCTCACCATGAAAGAATTATTGTTTATTATTTATTTTTGTAAAGTAACCTGAAAAGTTGTTTATATTTTTTTTAATATGCAACAAAAAAAACTGCCTAGACTTTAGTAAAATAGTTTAGTAAAATATATTTGTCAGGAAAATTAAGAAATTATTTAAGCTGTACTGTATAAACAAAGCAATAAACTTGCATTAGACTTATGAAAACCCTCTTCCTGTCGTTGCAGTATACATTTTAATTCACCCTCTGTTCAAATTAAACTGAAACACAGTCCCTAATTTGTGAGCAGAAACCCTCCCCGGCACCCACACATACATGCACATCCTGGTACATGTGAGGGGCACCTGCCGAGACCTTGATGCTTGGCAGAGGCACAGTCAAGGGTTGGTCCCTTAGAGTGGCCGCACAGAAGCGTCTCTGTGGAGAGAGAGACAAATCATCATCTACTGACCTGCACTTCCTGCGGCAGAAACTTTACTGGCTCCACGGCTGCCGCAACATCCACCTTATGGGCAGCCTGGGCTGCATAAAGCCTCCTCTGAAAATTAGAAAATCCAAAAAGAGCAGCATAAAGAGAGGAAGAGCGTGCCACGGGACGCTACTAAATTATAATCCTAAATTATAGTTGACACAAACTAAAGAGTAAATGGGAGAGCCACAGGCCCTGCTTTTCATGTGCTTTTAGGTTGAAGCCACCTTGACACCAGAAACACATTATAAAACATTTAAAGCTGTAAAGTCATCTAATAAAAAGCCAAAAATGAATTGATAAAACACAAAAGAAATAAATCACATAAACACAGACACTGGTTGTTCAGTAGTAAAAACCAGGTATCTCATTATTCTAATCTATTTTTTAGATTTATATTGAAATAAATATTATATATGCACCTCAACATTTCCAACACTGCTTAAAAATATATGGATATAGAATTTTTTCCTACATTTTCTGTTTGTGTATGCTCGTTTTTTTTTTTTTGTTCAAATGATAAATGTATTTCTCTGTTATTTACACCCATCTATTCTATATTACTGAATATTTGTCTAACCCTTTGAGTGATTTTACCAAAATCCAATTAATTAAATGTTATAATATCATCTAAAACAAATTCAGACAAGATTCTGACCTTTGTACAAGTAGTGTAGTTGTCATCAAAAAAAGCTATATAGCCAAAAGGGGCAACAGGATTTAATGCACTGCATGACAACTAAATACTAAGATAAATATTCAGTAATATAATAACCAGTAAACATTTCTCTTTTCCCCTTATTGTACTAAATTCTGTCATTCTTCCTGCTCTAGAACTTCCAAGCTGAAATCGAAGACGGTTAACTAGACAACAATGTCAAAAATTATATATACTTAAGGGAACATCTTATGTAAACAAAGTCCTATTGTATAAGTAGCATAAACATATTTTAAATAAATGAAAAACTACACTGAAATCAGAAATAAAAAGTAAATAAACTTCCAAAACATTCAACCATGAGTACTATAATTAGTATGAATAACAACGTGAAACGAAATAATATTATAGAATAAATAATGTTATGGACAGCAATATTTCATAGCCTTTATACAACAAACCGTATAGATGCCTTTTAAATGGTAAGGTGGGTGCTGTGGTGCAAAGACTGCATTCAAAACACGGATGAGACGAGGAATGTAATGAAATGACAGACAGAGCTGAACTGTCAGCTGTATCTGTGATCTAGCTTGGTTGGATGAGAAGGCCAGAATCTGTTGTATCTAGAGAGCACTCGTGCAAAACAACACGGAGAACAAGGCAGCAGATCCTCTCCTTGTCATCTTTAACCCCGTAAAACAAGTTCTCACCGATAACTGGCTTATTCCCCGGATCCCCCTCATCTTCTGTCTCTCCTTCAGACGGACCACCGCAATATGTCTGACCTAAGGATGTCCTTAATCTACCCACAATCCTCCGCTCTCTGCTTCTCTCTGTCTAAACTGAAATGAACCACGGGTGTTTGCTGCCACATCGCGATTCGGCGTTTGCGCAGCGTTTACATTTTTGTAAATTACTATTTTTTATTTTATTTTAATTTACATCACTGCATGTAAACGCAAAGCGAACGTTTTTTGTTGTTTTTGTACAAAGGTATCCTCCGTTTTTTTGTTTGTTTGTTTATTCATTTTTAGTTAGTTAATTATTAATTTATAATAAAAAATCATAATTCAACATAAATAATAATAATAATTAAATAATTAATCTACATTATGTAGATTATAAATGACTATTAATAATATAATTACCATTAGTTCACATCAGTCTTCAGACGAAACATCGGGACCGGCACGGGAAATAAATTTGATTAAAAACAATTTGAATTTTCCAATATTGTATATTATATACATTTTAACATCGAAAAAAAATTATTTGGGATTAAAATTAATTGTTTTAATAAAGATTTAAAAATAAAAAAAAAAACACTACCGGAAGTATGTTGAATGTGAGCATGCGCAGTGGATCTACCTCAAACACGTGTTGTGAGTTGCGGTAGTAGTTAAGATCCCAAAGCTTCGCTGGCATATAGAGCGATTTCTTTAGTTTATTTGCTAAACTTTATACATTTTCTGTTTAGTTAAGTAGTACTGTCCTCCGTGAAGCTCTTGCCGAGAGGACCCGTGTGTTTGTAAGTTAGTCAACGGTCAAAACACAACAAATACAATGGTGAGTATCCCACGTGGGACTTCTTGACTTAATAGTTCAGGATGTTGCTTCTCTATATTCAACGTGTAGCTGTTTTTTAGCTGTATTTAGTTTTGCCTGCCGGAATCATAAAAATGATTTAAATATGGTATAAAGCATTTCAGTTGTAGATCTGAAAACCGTCTTATCATTGACTAAATTATTTGGAGGTCCGTCATTGAATGGTAACGTAGACTGCTTACTAAAGCGGAGGGTATTTCTACATTTTCTTATGCTGCTCATTCCTTATTTGTAGATAGACCGAGCAGCAAGTTGATTGATGTAATGTTACTTAAATTCTTTTGGAAAAATAAAACTAATTTTGTTAGAAATGTATTTGTCGTTTAAAATTCTTATAAAAAAAGGTATTCTTAATAAAACCTTCTGTTAACCATTCTGTTTTTTTATTTTAAAAACATTTTTAGTTAACAACTGTAATTTTTTCATTAGAACAAATCTCTGTTTCTGGAAAATTGGTTCAATAATGGTTTGTTGTTAGTGAACCAGTTGTTTAACAATGGTAGTAATTTGTTGAATTTTAATTCAACATTTAATTCACATTTTAATTTAATACTGTTTTAAAGCCCAGATTTCTGAAAATTTGCATACAACAGTCTGCACTAACTCACCATTTTCTGTATGTCCACCCAGTCCTGAATCCACTGTGGTTGGTTCTGTTCGTTTTTCTATCCAATCACAAAATTAGATCTTTATATTTGGACCTTGTTATTTCAAATCCTTCTATTTCTTACTGGAATAACATTTTTGATGATATTAAGTGGGCTTATATTTGATCACTCCCTCAGAAGTTTTATTACAAATAAAGTTATGGAAATAACTTATAAAATAATACACAGGTTTTATCCTGTCAAGCAGTTTTTTGCAAAAATTGACATTGATGCATCTTGTCCTTTCTGTCATTTTTCCTCTGAAACTGACTCATTTCTTTTGGGAATGACCTTTTGCTCAGTCTTTCTGGAATAAGGTTAATGCTCTGGTTGTCCAGAATATATTATTTTACTTTGGTTTTCATGTTAATAATAACATTGACCAAATAATCAGTATGGTTTATTTAACTTTATGTAACGATAACATTAGTTAAGTGTCTTCCTGATAATGCTTTTATTTATTTATTTTTTTTGTCTGTCTACCTTTTTACACAGACTGAACCCGAAGTGAATCCGAAAGCATATCCTCTGGCAGACGCCACGCTTTCCAAAACCATCCTGGACCTGGTGCAGCAGGCGTCGAACTACAAACAGCTGAGAAAAGGGGCCAATGAAGGTAAAGTAATTTAGTGATAGTTCACTGATTTTCAACCAACAGTATAAGTAAGTGAAAATGATTTTTTGGGGGGGGGCTTAATTACCTAAATGAGTTATTCTGATTATCTAAATATTGTAAGTGTCGCTTTTGCCAGCTCTGACTGTTACTCTCCTCCACAGCCACCAAAACTCTTAACCGTGGGATTTCTGAGTTCATCGTGATGGCTGCTGATGCTGAACCTCTGGAGATCATCCTGCATCTGCCGCTGCTGTGTGAGGATAAGAACGTGCCGTATGTGTTTGTGCGCTCTAAACAAGCTCTTGGACGTGCTTGTGGAGTGTCAAGACCTGTCGTTGCCACATCGGTCACCATCAAGGAGGGATCGCAGCTGAAACCTCAGATTCAGTCTGTGCAGATGGCTATTGAAAGACTGCTAGTTTGAGCTCATTCTTTTGTTTCCTGGTTTTATAAATGATTTTTTTGGTACAATCCTTAAGGATTTTTTCCCCCTTTTTATTAGAATCAAACCATGTTGAGTGTGTTCCTCAGCAACTGACAGCCGAAATAAAGTTCGGTTAAAATCAAATGTTTTGTGTGGGTTCTTTGTGCTTTGATAGATGTACATGCTGCATATCTAACATTAATGCAAGAGCAGTTGTAAAATAAAGTAAAAAAGTTAATTTAATACTACAGTAAATGCACTCAAATGTAAACGAAAGCAAACCATGCATTTGAAGCATTTTTTTTAACTATGCAGTTAATTATATATATATATATATATATATATATATAAGTATATTTTTCTTTTTTGTAATAAGATTTTATATAGAGGTAAGCTTATTCTTTTGGGGAAAAGGAAGAAGAGTGCTTTGGCAATATTGTGCCAGAAAAAGTTGATTATGACTTTTAGTTTGTTACATTTCAGCCATCTGAAATGAAAGTCAACCATGAGACATTAAATCTTACTCCAAATAAGAAGATAATCAGTTCAACAGACATTTTGTAAATTATATACACTGCTCAAAAAAATAGAGGGAACACTAAAATAGTACATCTTAGATCTAAATGAATAAAAAACACTTATTAAATACTTTGTTTTTAATGTGCCCATAACAAAAATCACAACATTCTGGATAAAGGAAGGGTCTCTATATTTTAAATTCTTATTATCCAATGAAAGGTTAGATTTCTGTGAATATTTAATTTTTTTTTTTATTATTTTTTTAGGATTAACAATAATAAGAGTTACACTGCACTACAGTTACATTGTGTATATATCGTTACATATCTTTAACGATAAGTGACTATTGCCAGCCAGTGAGCTAATATTAATAAAAATATGAAAAAAATGAATATAATGTGACGTCATACATTGTTTATTTTTGTAACAATATTTTGAGAGTTTAGTAAGACGAAGTGAACTTGTCATGCCTACATCATTTAAACCCACAAATATA
>JAUYWG010000046.1:4481330-4499848 GCA_034779775.1 Enteromius afrohamiltoni | reverse complement strand
GTTAGCCCTCATAGACTTCTGCTGTGCTCACCGTGTCCAGAGTTCTGCAGAAGAGAAATGAGTCCTAGCGTCTGGAGGAACTGTAATGTAACACTGATTACGGCACACGACAAAACACAAAACAAATCATGAAATGGCAAAGATAACATCCAGAAATATCAAACCATGTTTTAGCCCATAGTAGTTAAAGGATTAATGTACAACAATAAAACAATAGAGTTGCCTTATCATATTCATGATCGTCTGAGAGTGCATCATGTTTTCTGATCTGATTCTAATGCTAACAGCCTGTGATGTGGATTTGTGTCTGGGATTGTAGGACACGGCATATAAGTCCTGTGTGTGTCTCATGAGGGATAATACCAGTGTGTGTGTGTGTGTGTGAGAGAGTGTGTTTTTTGTCATGGTCCAGGATCAGACACTCTGAACTCAATCACCAGCTCTTTGTGTGTGTGTGTGTGTGTGTGTGTGTGATTCATTCAGAGAATTAAACCTCAGTCTGTGACTCCACCATCTGCTGCCCAGGGAAACGATCTTAAAAAACACTTTTTTATTTCATTCTCATATTTCATGTTAGTATTTTATTCATATTTTTTATTTTATTCATATTTTACTTTTTATGATTCGACTTCATTTTTAATGTAATAAAATGTTATTTTAATATTATTTTAATTTAGTCCCATGCATATTCATCCATGCTTCTGCTGAAGTGCTCTTTTGACCTCTTGTACGGTCAGTTTTCCATTCACAGCTTCTCATGCGTCCATGTTTGTTCTCTTCACGTTTACTTGAGATTTCTCCCATCATGCTCTCTGGGATCCATGAGTTCTTAAATATTCACGAGAAGCTTTTAAACAAGCAGCCGCTTTAGCAGCTCTCAATAATGCAGGAGAAGAGAGCAGCCAATAATGGAGCAAGAACAAGAACAACGTGTGACACTGAGGCCGAGAGACAGACAGACAGACAGACAGACAGAGAGAGAGACGGGTTCCTGTTCATCTCTGCAGGGTTTGTACGACACACATGTAGAGCTCCTGGAGAAATGGACAGTCCGAGCACCGTACTTTTGCTATGAAGCAAGGTCTCAGCTTGCAAATTTTTTGTAATTTTAAGAACTTCAAACAATAAATACCATTTTGTGGCTTTTTAATGTGTTGTGACAGATTGCTTGTAGCATGAAATAAACATAAATGAACATCAGAAGGTATCTTGCTTCAACTACTTCACATCTACTACACTCCTGTCAGCTTTATTTGTCTGACAAAATATTCAACCTTATGATTGGTCAGACTACCTGTCAATCAAACTCTCATCGACTGGTCAATTCTGCCATTAAAGCCATGTGCATGCGCTCCATATTTTCTGTAAACAAATACGTGAACAACACCATTTTAAACTTGCTCATTCTTTAAACAGAATGACAGAATAATGACCTGATCACACATGACTGGTCAACCGAACAGATAGCTACACCCTCAAATATGGCTGCACGATTAATCGTATGTTTATCACGATAACAATATTCATGACCCACGATCGGTTAATAAATATCATCGCGATTTTACAGTATGAAGACCAAACTGAGTTTATGACGTTACTGCGTCTAGATTGCAAGCACTTTCTGAAGCAGTAGAAGTCAATAGCAGAGGGCTGCAAGATAATCATCATGAGATATGTAATGTGCATCTTGTCAGTAAAGCCTGTAATCAGCGGAGAATTCCATCAGGTGCGTGATCTTACTCGTCAGTGAATAACAGCACTGTGTAGTGAATGCGGCTCAATGCAAGATCACGCACCTGATGGAATTTACTGCTGATTAAAGAACCGGCTTTACTTGGAGCAACGTGAGGAAGGTGCAGAAGGTGCGTTAGTTACAGGTCAGGAAATCAATGACAGGAATGATGATGATGATGAAGGCTGGATAGATTAATAAATTTCAGGAAGATGCTCTGTTCTTTTAAACACCTTCTGATGTTCATTCATGTTTATTTACTGCTGTAACTGTTAGTGGAGGAGCAGAAGATCGGTTCACATCACATTAAAGACACAAACAGTGTTTAAACAAACAAAGAGACACATTTGAAAGCTGAGATTGAATTGATATTGTCAGCTTAGCACTGATGATGATGATGGGTTGGTTTTGAGCGAAGCAGTGACTCAGATCTTCTTTTCTCTGTCAGAGACTGAGGCAGCAGCAGAAAGTGGGTCAGACACACAGACAGATGTTGACATCTCTGGAAATGGTTTTGTGTGGAATGAGCTCTGGGTGGAGAGACGGATTCCTCCTGTGTGTGTGAGTGTGTATGTTCAGTAACTCAAAGCAGCTGTGTTGCAGGAAGAGGAAATGCCTGAGAGTCTCATTTCACCAGTGCTGGATCTCATCACAGAAACACCCTGAACGCACCCATCACACAAACACACACTCACATGTAAAACTAACTGAGAAGTTACACCGGTACAGTGAATAGCGTTTACCGTGATAGCTACATGTGTGAATGTCTACAGAATTGAAATGCAGAGAGTGAAGTAGTGCTTGTGTGTGTCTCAGGCTGTGCAGTCTGACGCTGAAGAGGCTGATCGTGCTGAAGGAGCTGGATAAGGATTTGAGCTCGGTGCTCATCGCTGTGAAGATTCAGGTCAGACTCCTGAGATCCGTCAATCAGTCACTTTTATTTCTGTAGCTCTTTTAACAATACAGATCGTAGCAGAGCACTGAACATTATCAAGTAGAAGAACAGAGTGATGGTGATGTATAATGACCAGATTAAACTTTATTTATCAAATGCAGAGACGCTCTCTGTAGTCAAGACGACGATAATCACTAGAAATCAGGTGTCCCCACACATCTTCATCACTAGAGCTTCAGAAACATCTTCGTACAAACCACTGAAAGAGTCCAGTGTTTATCAAACCTTCTGTCTGGACTCATATGAACCTCTGATCCTTCTGTTGTTATAGAAATCAATAAAATCATACATATGATGTCACTTTAATGTTGGGAATACACTTAATTTTCAGATTTGCAATAACTAAATGAATCATTTAAAGATATGATGGATGTTAAGCATGAGATATATAATCATACATTTACGTTTGTGTGTGTCTCTTTCTGTGTGTGTCTCTGTGTATGCAGGGCTCTAAACGAGTGTTGCGATCAAATGAGTATGCTCTTCCTCCTAGCGGTCTGATGGAGACGGAGCTGGAGCTCACCTTCTCTCTGCAGGTGCGACTCTGGATTCAGTGAATGATTCATGAGTTTCATGAGTTAAAAACAAATTCATTCATTAAGGTTAATTCTGTCATCATTTAGATTAGATTAAATTCAACTTTATTGTCATTACACATGTACAAGGCAACGAAATGCAGTTTAGGTCTAACCAGCAGTGCAATAAAGCAGCAAGTGCAGGATAAAGTTATAGCAGATATGTACAAGCAGAAACATAGCATAGGCCTCAGGCATGTTTGTGTAAACATGGTCCAAAGTTTTGTTTCCTCTGGTGTGACAAGAAATGTTCTGATGAAATTTGAGGAACACTGTTTTTAAGTTGGAGTGATTAAAATCCCCCGCAACAATTAATGCAGCCTCCGGGTGAGCAGTCTGTTGTTTTCTGATGGCCGCATGAAGTTCATAGCAAGCTTGGCATCAGCATCGGGAGGAATGTAAGCAGCAGTTATAATAGTGGATGTAAACTCCCACGGCAGATAAAATGTTCTACACTTGACCATGAGAAACTATGAGAAGCAGTGACTGTCGATGATAACAGAGTTTGTGCACCAAGCTTTGTTAACATAAATACACAATCCCTCGCCTCTGGTCTTAACCAGAGTCATCCGCTGTTCTGTCTGCCCGGAAAGTGTTGTGCTCAGCTAGAGCAATAGCATTGTCCATTATACCACTGTTTAGCCATTTACTTCCCCATATGGGGTTCACACTTGTCTTTCTTCAGTGGAACACAGAAGACGAGAAAAGTCTGTGAGATGTTGTTGTTTGAACCCCAGTGTTCTTCAGAATATCAGAAAGTCACACAGGTTTGGTGTCCTCTGACAGTATCCTCACTTCCTGAAGAGAGATGCCAACCGCCTGCAGATAATGCTGCAGAGGAGAAAACGCTACAAAAACAGGACCATTCTGGGCTACAAGACGCTGGCGGTCGGAGTCATCAACATGGCCGAGGTAAAAGCTGTAAATTCCCTTTCACTCCAAGAACAATTATCACAACAATAACTAAATATCCAGTTTATTAAGCGCTCACATTTACATTTATTCATTTTGCAGACACTTTTATCCAAAGTGACTTTGCGAGTTGAGAATACATCAAGCAATTCATCTTAAAAAGGCAAATAGACACAGGAAGAAGTTTCAGGAATTGTTCAAATAATTTTTAGGATGTTCCAATATTATTTTTAGGATGAAGTCAAGTAGTGTCAGAAGAGAGAGTTTTCTGCATTCTGGATCATTTGTAGGGGTTTGATTGTGCTTACAGGAAGTCCAGCCAGAAGAACATTGCAGTATTCCAACCTAGAAATGACAAGGGCCTGGACAAGAAGTTGTGCAGCATGCTCTGTTAGTAAGGGTCTGATGCTGAGTAATGCAAACTTGCAAGATCTAGTAGTCTTTGCAATATGCTCTTTCTTTGGAGGTCAGCTGATCATCAAAGATTTCTGACAGAAGTTGATGTGGTAATTGTAGGTAACCGTAGCTGGATGCTGAAGTTGTGCTGTAGAGCTGGAGTAGTCAGGAAGACAAGAAGCTGAGCTGCAGATGATCTTCCATCCATGCCGAGATGTTCTCCAGGCAGCCTGAGAGCCGTGCAGCTACTGTTAGATCATCTGATGAAAAGAGAGATAGAGCTGTGTGTCATCAGTGTAGCAGTGATAGGAGAAGCCATGTGCCTCAATGATAGGACTCAAGGATGTAGTTTATGTGGAAAAGATGAATGGTCCTAGAACAGATGCCTGAGAAATCCCAGTGACCAGTTGATGTGTTTTGGATAAACTGGTTTCATTCTTCTCCCTGCGTTTGATATGCATTGTTTTTTTCTTGTTATTTTTTGTATATATTTTAAGTGTTGCAGTAAGTGAACTCAGATATGACTAGGTGAAGCTGAAGTGAGTTTGAGATGTGACTGACAGCAGGTGTTTGATCAGGTGCTGCAGCATCCCACAGACGGCGGACAGATTCTGGGTCTCCATAGCAACATGAAGGAAGCACCAACATGTGTAGCCGAGATTAGCGTGTTCTCACTGTCCAGTCAACCCATCGACCATGAGTACAGCAGCGGCCAGACTGGAGCCAAGAGCAAAGCCTCTGGTACACGCACACACTCACAACTGCTGATCTGTTCATCTGTCACTCTATTAATATCACTCATCATCAGGCTCTTGGATAGGAACACAGTGTTTTTCAATCATGTCTGGTGTGTAACATCACTAAGGGTTGAGTTACAGGTGTGTGACCTTTGACCTGTGTTCTTCTCAGATCGGTCTCCTGACATGGATAATTACTCAGAGGATGATGATGACAGTTATTCATCAGGACAGGAGGGCAGTGATGAGGCTGGGCATGCACAGGTGGGACACACTGAACGCTCATAAAAAACATAAAATGAAACAAAAAGAAGCATATGCAGTACCTGCTTACATTTAACACATCCTGCTCCGTTCTTATTCACATTCTCTTGCATAATTGTATCTGATAGATTATTTCATACATACACATACCAATTCCAATTTGTTGTGTGTTTAATCATGCTTGATTGATTATCATCTTGATACATTCTGATTTCTCCTTCTGGTGTCATAGGATTTGTACGATGAAGATGATGACATAAGAAAGCCAAAAAAACCCAGACGGAAAATTATCAGATCGGTCTCAATGACACGAGTGAGGAGTTCCTTCTGTCTGTCCCTCTGTCTCTCTGTCCCTCTGTTTGTGTGTCCCTCTGTCTGTCTGTCCTGCTGTTTCTCTCTCTCTGTCTGTCTGTCCCTCTGTCTCTCCATTCCTCTGTCCCTCTGTCTGGCTTTCTCTCTGTCTCTCCATTCCTCTGTCTCTCTGTCCCTATGTCTGTTTCTCCGTCCCTCTGTCTCTTTGTCTATCTGTCTCTCCGTTCCTCTGTCCCTCTGTCTGTCTGTCGCCCTTCCCTCTGTCTCTCTGTCCATCTGTCTCGCTGTCCTTCTGTTCCTCTGTCCCTCTGTCTCTCCATTCCTCTGTCTCTCCGCCCCTCCGTCCCTGTCTCTCCATTCCTCTGTTTCTCTGTCCCTCTGTCTTTCTGTCTTTCTCTCTGTCCCTTGGTCTCTCCGTCCCTCCATTCCTCTGTTTTATTTCTATAGCTGGATCCAGCGATCTGTCCACGGAGCTCATGTAGGTGTTCTGTTCTCCGGTCAAGATCATCTCTTTGTGCTGATACACCATCTGATCTGAATACGGACTAAGGGACAGAATAAGAGAGAGACAGACTAATATTAGTGTAGATGCCTTTTTTTCGTAGATGATTTCTTTTTTTTTTCTTCGATGTAACGAGTACACCGTGTGTTAAGGGGAGTGTTCCTGGTTCCGGCTGATCTAATTAATGCAGCCTAACAATCCTGTAACGTATTTGATTAATAAATGTGTATCAGTGTGTTATGTGTAAGCCAGAGTAAAGAGATGTGTCTTTAATCTAGATTTAAACTGACAGAGTGTGCCCGCCTCCCGAACAGTATTAGGTAAATCTTTCCAGAGTTTGGGTGCTAAATAGGAAAAGGATCTGCCAGCCGCAGTAGATTTTGACATTCTAGGTATTATCAAACGGCCAGAGTTTTGAGAACGCAGCGGACGTGGAGGACTATAATGTGATAATAGCCCGCCAATAGCCATTCAGGGCTCTATAAGTGATTAACAAGATTTTAAAATTTACACAATGTTTAATAGGGAGCCATTGCAGTGTTGACAGAACCGGTCTAATATGCTCATACTTCCTGGTTCTAAGGACTCTAGCTGCTGCACTTTGAACTAGCTGTAGTCTGTTTATCAAGCGTGCAGAACAACCACCCAATAAAGCATTACAATAATCTAACCTAGAGGTCATAAACGCATGAATTAACATTTCTGCATTCAAGGTTGAGTGCATAGGACGCAATTTAGATATTTTCTTAAGATGGAAAAATGCAGTCTTACGGATACTAGAAACATGGCTTCCTAACTGATGGTTAGTAATGAAGTAAATGTAACTTTGTTCAGAGCAATAAATCACATGTTAAAATATATTCAAATGGAAACCCGTTATTTTAAATAGTAAAATATTTCACATTAAATATTTAGTTCTATAACTTCATCTCTAACGTTAGATCATGGATGGAGAGGCCATCACAGCCAAACGAACTGCAGCCGTATCAGCCATATCGGCAAAAGTAGGTTCTTTTAAAACATACCCCAAATTTGTAATGATGTAGTACATAAATTCACTCAATCTGAATATGTTTTTCTACCTCCAGCTGTTAAAGCCAGCTGTTTCAGAAGTGCTGTGCATCCTTGGTTCAGGGCCACAGGCGAGGAGCCACTATGATGTCTTTACAAAACTCTTCAAGTTCAAAGAGGTAACCAGTATGAAAATAGGAAATACGTCCAAGTAATTCCCAACTGAATGTGTGTGTAATATAATCCAGTGTTATATTAACTTCAGGTCCGTGTCTGGAGCAGGAGGAAAGAAATCGCTCAACGGTTTGTTAATGATCTCCAAGATCCTGTAACCGTTTGTTCTTCAGTGAAAGAGGCCGTTATGGGAGCTGATGTTATAGTGACTGCCACACGTGCAACTCAGCCGATACTCTTCGGCGAGTGGGTCAAACTAGGTGCACATATAGCAGGTCAGCTGCTCCAAAGATTTATAGTGACATGTATTTAGTCAATAAAGTACAAGAGTCTACATTATACTTAGAATACAGCCACGACTAAAAGAGACAGTTCAGATGTAGTGACATGAGTATCATTTCATTGTGTATTTATCTATTGTGGTGCTCTGTTTTATGACAGCGGTTGGTGCATGCCGGCCAGACTGGAGGGAACTGGATGATGTCTTGATGAGAGAGGCTGTAGTGTATGTGGACAGCAGAGAGGGGGCGACAGTAGAGTCAGGAGACATCATTCTGTCTGGAGTATGCATTACTTCCCATCAATAAAATACAGCCAATTTCACCTACATATAGTGCACCCAAATTCCTAAATACTCATCATTTATGCAGGCTGAAGTATTCGCAGAGCTCGGAGAAGTTATAAATGGATCCGTTCCTGCTCAGCGTGAGAAGACTACGGTATTCAAGTCACTGGGTAACTTGTTTTTCCACAGCTGTAATCCAAAATTCGAGAACAAGATGTACTGTTGACGGGGAAAAAACAGTGGAAAGAATTCTTATCTCTGACAGAAAGTCATAGTAGGAGAATGATGTGCCTTAAAAAGCTTCATGTTTGCATTTCAGTTCTCATGACAAAAAGGAAATATTTCTATTTATAACTTTTTATATATATATATATATATATAAAAAACCCTGCTGATCTTCAGCCAGAAATGTAACAATGTCTTGTGGAATTTGTTCAGTCTTGTTACCTCCTGATGCTTTTTTTTTCATTATTTTTAGAAAGAACTCAATAGTCCTGTAATGATACATTTGTTAGTGTCAGTGGGAACAAAGCTGTTGTAACCAGCTGGATATTGTGCATTTTTAAATGCAGGAATGGGGATACAAGATGCGGTCTCGGCCAAACTTGTGCTGGAGAAGTGGAACAGTGAACACTGAAGAACCAGCCAGCACAGCTTCCTATGCTAAAATTCAGAAGTCCTTACCCTAATCAATGAATATGAAAGCAAAAACTATTTTCTGCAGTAATCCAAAAGCCAATTGCAATGGTTTTAGAAGAGTCTAAAATGACTTGATGAAGTTGATGATTTTTTGGCTATAAGGTAAACCAGAGCTGGGATTAGGACTTGACCTTGTACAGACCAATCAGGCTTCTCCACACTGACTAAATCTTTATTTTTTTTTTATTTTACCTTTACAATTAACCTGCTTTATACACAGAGGCATTGTCGTGTTAAAATAGAAAAAGGGTCCTGTCCAAACTGTTGCTATAAAATTAGAAGCACACAATTTCCTAGAATATAATTAAATGCTTAAACATTAAGATTTGTAATCATGGAAATGATGCAAGCAGTCAAACCTGTTCATTAAAAAGGGGGTGCCAATACTTTTGTCCATATGGCAAACAATTGTTTTTATATTTGGTTTCTATTTTCAGACATGAAGGTTAATGCATTGTAGCTTTAGTGGAGATAAAAGCATGAATAAAGCATTTAAAATGTAAAAAAAATAAAATAAAAATACAGATCTGTCGAAATTAAACATTCCATGTGGCAAATTCCAACCATGTCTGAAGTCTATTTAGAATGTCTGTACCATTAAAACAAACTGTCTATATATATATATATAACGGTCTTAAAGGGGATCTTTAAAAAATATGAACCCCTAAGCCATAGTGATGAGGTGTCTACAGTACAGAAACTTCTAACATGCTCAGCTTTGCAATGAAACCCTGGTCTGATACTAGGCACTGGTAGATCTGTAGTCTAAATACAATACTGGGACAGTAAAATAGATAAAACACCGTCAGACTTCTCCAAAAGACTGACTAAAATACATAGAGAGATTAAACAAGTGATCTGCCCTTTTGAATATTCAGATACAGCAGTGAAAATATGCTATATGCAGACAAAAAGCTGTAATATGCATTTCAACTAGGTTTGTCTCTTATACAGTTAAACAAAATAAAACTCTAGCATGGAAACAGTAACACAGGAACCAAAAATAAAGTGTTTACTTCAGTTGTCCTTTTGTAAAATAGTTCCTTCAGTATTACTGCAATCTCTGTCTCTTACAAATATGCAGGATTAAAATTACTGTTAGAGTGAGCAAATTGAAATCCCTGTGGGTTTGACGTTTGGCAATATTTCATTTTCTACAAAAACGCAGACTGTAAACAAAATGTATGGGCTCACAAAGATGGAGAAATACACTGAAAGGAGTATTTAGTTCATCAAAATGAAGGGGGAGATAAAGGAGATCATTAGAAGGCAGCAGGAATTTCTTACTGTACGGGAAGGAAAACAACTATGGATGCCGCTCCTCATCTCTCGGAAGCAAATAACCTGGCATCTCAACAGCTAGTTAGTGGCACGATTCTAAACACAATGCAAGAGGGAGAAACGTCTGTACGTATACGCTGTGCAGACTCTTTCTTCTTCCCAGACACACATTTCCCATCATCCCCGCCTCCACTGTTCTCCCGGGTGAGCTCAGATTGAAGCTGGTGCTGTGAATACAGTCAATTCAGAGGATAAAACACCTCCTCTTTCCTTTCTTGACTGGGGGCGGACACAGGACCGCACGGATGGCTTCATCAAACACCGTCTTAAGGCCACGTTGCGTTAAGGCTGAGCATTCCAGGTACTTCACGGATCCTGTAGTGAATACAAGTGGATCCACACTTTAAAAAGACTGGTACACGTAGGTTGGAAAAAAAAACCATTTCTTAGTTACAATTGACTTTTGGATGAAATGATGGATGGATGGATGAAACCTGAAACCTTTTCCACAATTAAAAGCTTGATTTCAGTGCTATAACTAGTAGTAAACAGGCTTGAACTGAGACGCTAGAGACGAGTAATTTGCCATGTCACATTAAACAGCATTAAGTTTTTGTTGTTTAAATGTCATGCTAAAAGAACAGAATTTAAAGCAGAGACTTAATATCTAAAAGCAACAGAAAGTTTATTATTGGATGGCGGTCACGTTTTATTAGACATTATACAATTAATTGCACTACCAATGGTGATTAAATCTAAAAACGTTAACAGGTTAACATAAAACCGTGCAATTTATTATTATTGCTGTTATACTATGTTCTTAACTTGTTAACAACATCTGCATTGTGACTACGTATATGTAGTGTGTATGAGCGCATAGATTTTAGTTTGTGTGAAATCTAACCTCGAATTGTCTTACCCTTCAAAATTCAAATGAACTAACTACTTATCCCACAAAGCAAATGATCAGACCTGGTTATTAGATGTCCTTGTTCTATTTCCTGGTTCTATTTAGAATACAAAACCCACAGAGGCTATCTGTAATCGTGTATATTTAAAACTGAAATCTAATCCAATTTCGTAACTGAATTACAATCCACCCTCAGAATGATCAAATTATTGCATCTGCTGTGAAAAAAGGTTACAAACGATCAGCCGCTTGCTTTCATGCCATATAGTCTCTATTAGCCATGAAGGATCCTTAGATCCTCGCATTCAGACTGTGTCAATCATTAGTTTTTCACATCATGTGCTATTTGATTATTCTTTAATATTTTTTTGTCATTTGATTATTTTTTTATCATTTATTATTAGCTTTAATGTGCAGTATTGTTAAGTATTTTGATTAATTCATTTATTACATTATATATATTTCTTATTAATTTTTCCATGCTCATGTAATTTCATCATTGTTCAGTCTCATGTTTGTGGGGTTTCATGAGCCGTTTTGTCTGCATGAAAAGAGATAGATAAGGGGGAAATGTTTATGGAAGCCCAAGGTTTATGGGATGTTGCTGTGAAGCAGATTTGGTATAACAGTACATGTTGAATTTGTGCTGACCAGACGAAGTGTGAACATTGACACACGCTCAAATTTCCCCACAAAAACCTACCAGTACCACTCCAATCAGAAAACATTATTAGAAGCTTACCATTTTGACTCGGCTGAGGTAAGGCGACAGTTTTGAACACTGGCTGGTTATGTACTTTCGCCCCCCCCCCCTCGCTGCTTTAAGAATACATTTTGAGCTGTTCATCGTATCCCCAACACACACAAGTATGTGTACAGTCAATAATAAAAATGCATTTAAATGGCAGTGTATTAATACTGAAGTTCTGACCTATTTCTTTGGCCATTGCAAGACCTTGAGGGTAGGTGATGGGTGTGAGTTTCTTCTCTTTCAACTTTTCTATAGTGTCCTTGTCATCTCTCAGGTCAAGCTTAGTCCCAACCAGAATAATCGGAGTGTTGGGACAATGATGTCTGACCTCTGGATACCACTGTTAAAGAAATCAAAAACAGACATGTTGAGCTTCTATTAAACGCACAGTGTATGTAAGCTACTACTAATAGCACGTTACTGTGCCATTTCCAAAGCTGGCCTATGTTTTAAATGTGGACAAACACCACAACGTCCGGCACCCAACAATGACCAATGGCAAATGCCACTTGGACGTCACTGGACATTTTGCAGACACCGAAGATTAAAAAAGACCTTACGTCTGCTTTATTACAGCTGCATCAACAAGCCGTTGATGCAACAAACCACATTTTCTCAATCAGTCAAGCCAGACAGACTATTCTTAGAGCCTCTTCCTCTTTTCCATTCACTGTGATTATTTCGGAACTTGCCCACATTGACTTTCTTTGTTTGCGTTGAACGCCACGCCAGCTATTTTCATGGCAAGAAACTTTTATACCAAATATAGCCTACACTGACTTAAACCACAATATATGCGAGCGTTTGCTTACCTTCGCACGGACGTTCTCGAACGAGGCTGGACTCACAAGAGAGAAACAAATCAGGAACACATCCTATAAGAAAAGAGACAAAATCCTCAATTCATGCTGCAACTCGTTTCTTTCAGAATTATTTCGTTATCTGCAAAGCACAGCATTGGCTAGGCCGTCGCATTAATGAACTGTAAATTGACTCCACTTGTTTCCCGAGTGAAACAGAGCAACAAAAACACAGTGAGGTTTGTGCCTGAACGACAACGGAAAACAATTGAGCCATTCACTCTCACAGCCTTAGCAAGAGAGACGACAACAACACAGAGCTCCCATTTAATACAATCTTTTTAGCCTACCAAGAATCACGACTTAGGCTATTTTTAATCATTTTACTGTGTTAAGGCGTAGTGTAGCGATAAGTCATCAAACTAGTTTTGAGATCCTTCCTGGTTTCATGACTCATTAAGGGCAAAGAGAGTCTTATATTATCCACATGGCACTGAAACTCAAATACATATGTAATTACGTATCTAAGATATACATCTGTGTTAGCCGTATTATTATGATTGTACCGTCTGAGGGTAGGAGAGAGGTCGAAGCCTGTCGTAATCCTCCTGCCCTGCTGTATCCCACAGTCCCAGGTTCACCGGCTTTCCATCGACCATCACATTAGCAGAATAATTATCAAATCTAAAGAAAGAAATAGTATGCAATTCAGAGATGAGATACGATGAATGGTAAAACACATAAAAGACAAATTCATTTTAGCTATTGGGAAGTGACTACCAGATAGCCGAATGGAAAGGGTTTCAAAGAAAGAGGAATACATGAAGAAAAGGAAAGAAGGAAAGATTTCTTTAAAAAAAAAAAAAAAAAAGTTGTTTTTTTACTCTGAATAACATGCGCGAATCAAACCGGCACAACAAGACCAGGAATGCCGTAAATGGTGTCAGTTTTGATCTCATGTACACTTTAAAGGGCCAGTTCACAAAATAAATAAACAAATAACAATTTGTTCCAAACTTGTTGACTTTTTTCTTCTGCAATTTAATCCCGGGACTGAAAAAGTCGTCAAAATCTATTTATATTTAATGAATTCAGTGAAAATACATTGTTTTAATGGCCATTTTGACTTTTTAATGCAACACCGTGTCTTATACTGGGCAAACTGATAAGTCCATAGGCTTGTCCTAGCATGGATGTTCGCAATGCAAACTTTTGTGTCTGCTCTTTGGCTAAACCGTCCCTCTAGAGTAAGGTCTGCTTACACAGTAGGGATGTATTCCCCGGGAAAAGCATTGGTGGTGTAGCTGATCAGAAGGCATGTTTTTCCCACAGCCCTGAAAAACAACAACAGCATCTCAAATCACTCACATAATACATCAATGATAGAAGTGAACATACTTTTAATTACACAAAGTGATGTCATAATTGCTTTCCCAACAAAAAAGTGAAATATGCATGTGTGTGCGTTAACACTAAAACAGCCTGTGTTACTCATGTGAATCATGAAAGAGGGTTTGGTTGACTTATTAATCACTGCCACACTCCCAAAACATTTAACTGACGCAACGTTTACATGTAAAAGAAACTCCGGGAAGGGTTAGTTTAGCACTGTTCGGTTCTAGTATGCAAACACAGACAAGTCTAAAGTCATTCATAAGCTGTTTATCTCCTTCAAAAAATAAACTAAAGCTGAAAATACGGATTTAACGAGTGGTGCGCGTGAAATAAGCGCTTTTGAGACATCTGTGAGCTGGAAATACCCCACAAAGGTGTCTGAAATAAAGGCTCACAAGTCAAAACACAACTAAAATAACCCAAGAAAGGACTACAAGAATGCGAGGGTGAACTCACCCGTCCCCGACCACCACACACTTTATGGCCTGCATCTGTGGTCACTTAGCACGCTATCCCGTTAGCCCTCTCCGTGAATGAATCGATAAAAGCGTCTCTGACCGAGATATCCCGTCCTCGGGATTCAACACGCACAAAAGGAGAGTCGACAGAAGTTGAAAGGAAATGTGAAATTCCGCTCAAACTTGACTGAGTGAAGTTAGCAGGGCGAACGCATTCCAGCGCTGCTGCTGCCGCCGCTGTTCCAGTGAAACACACAGCCACCACCCAAAAATCTCAGATCCCGGTCTACACACACACACACACACATCCAGTCCCGTCCCAAACAATAAACACACTCCCTGCTGCCTCCTGATGGACTGGCGCGGAACACACAGCGGTCAGTATGTGAAATCATGGGATATTAAACGCTTTTATGAATCGAAAGCCATACCATTTTATTTGCATAAACTGTAATGTGCTTATTTTGTGCATACTCTTCTAAATTGCAGGAGAAAAAAACTAATTCAGGTTTTAAACAACTTGAGAGCAGTGTTTAATGTAATGATAATAATGCATTTATTTTATATAGCATCTTTAAAAGGGCCACCTCTTCTATACTATACTCTTCTAGTCTATACTGTAGACTAACCAGGGAAGAATTTTGCTCTAATATGAGCAATAAATAATTTGTATTTATTAATTTTCTAATAATTAATTTTCAAGTGATAAAAAACTAACTTAATCATTTTTCCCCTATGTTCGTACAAATTCTTGAATGTCTCTTAAATAAATAAAAAAAATTAAGTGACTGTGTGAAATTTCGGTTTAGAAATTCTGGCTTATTAAACCAATTTAAAACGCAATCCAGTTGTTTGCAGCCTATTTTTGCATTTTGTAAATGTTTAACAATGTCCATGAAGCTGACGGGGCATCAGAATATGTTACGTGTATGGACATTCCCGACATATCAAACCATTTCTGTTTCAACTTATTTTACATTTTAGATTTTACAACATATGCAAAATAAATGTACAAACACTGGATCTATAATCATACACATTAATAAAACCAATGCTTTAATTTGCAATGTAATGCTTTTATTTTTCAAACAATGTGAGGTAATATCAGGTTAACAGCACCTTTACCTTAACAAAAACACGAATATGAAAAGGCAAAGGAGGTGGAGATTAAAATTGATACGCTGCAGTTTTTTCTAGTGCTAACATCCTTTTTTCCAATCTCTAGTCACCAGTAAGCACATCCATCTGTTGTGACCATACTATTTACAAAACCTGTGTTTTCACACAATATGCAGTCAATTTTTACACTGAAAAAAATTATATTTTAAGGTATTTTGTATTTTAGCTAAATTTAAATAAATCTTGTTGAATGATAGTCCACTTTTTTGTATTTAAATATAGCTAAAATAAATGTATTTCAACCACTAAAAACAATAGTGAATTCAAAGATTTTTTTTTCAGTGCATGTTTCTAAAATTCATGCATTTTTTTTATACAAGTAAAAACAATGGCTCTTATTTAAATGCTTAAAACACAGCATGTCAGAAACGAAGGCCTGTTTCAAACCCAAACCACAGTATAGAATAAAGCTTCTAGTTCTTCAACAAGATCACTTTATGTAAAATACTGTAACAACTGACAAGTCTGATGAGTGAAATATTTAGAAATAGCGGATTCTCTGAAGCTCTTTCCATTGCATCATAAGACCTCTTTGAATTGGTTTTGTGGATCAGAACAACACAGAATAGGAGAGAAAGAAAAAATAATGCCTGGGTAAGGAAGAGGAATAGTTGGAATAGGTGGGAGAGGAGAGCTGGAAAGGGAGAAGAGGTCAGAGGAGTGTAAATGTGTTCGTTATTATAACTTATTTCTGCAATGGATTATAAAGAGTAATTGTGACTTTATCTCAGAATTCAGACTTTTTTCTTGCACTTTTGAATTTACAGTATCTCACAATTCTGATAAAGCCTGAATTACAAGATGTACATTTGCATTTCCAATAGAGGTCCAAATGGTAACTCTTTGCTTTTATTCTTAACCATTTATTAGAAATTGTCCAAATAAAGCATTATACTTATTTTTATGTTACGTGTATTTGTAATGTATCTATATTGTTCTTATTTCCTAATAACAAAGATAAAATAACGACACAGACTTTCATCTTTGCCCCATTTCTGCCTAAACAACTGCCATTCTTATGTTTATATATTTTTTTTTCCTCCATAAATAAGGAAATTGGTTTGGTTGTACTGCTCGGGCAACTTGCAAAATGGCAAAACCAACATGACAAAAAAATTGAATAAAATGTTACTATGATATTTTTACAATATAACTGTTTGGCCTGCAATTTCCACCTTATTAGCACCAGTACTACGTGCAAAAAAGGTTAAGGCACAGCCCAGCCGAAATCAATGGTTACAATTTTTTTTTTTTTTTTTTTTTTAAATGAACAAAAAAAAAAAGAAATTTCTAGGTGCTAAAAAGTTGCTAGGGTAGTCGGAGAAGGTTCTTAAATTTAGCAAAAAAAACTGATATGTTGGTAGCACTACCCACATCTTGAACGAAAAAGTTGTGAGAATCACCCTTCAATCTAATCTAATATAATACAATGAATGTGTTAAACAAGATAAAAATGGAGCAAGAATAACTTCACAAAATGTAAGACTTATTGTTGCAGTTGAACTAATTTCATACACCATGTGTAACACACAAACAAAAAGTATTTTGTGGAACCAGTTTCTGTACTGCAGGATATGATCCACAATAAACACCACATCCAGTCCTTCTTTAAAATAATAAAAATTTGAATTTTATTTGAAAAGCCAACCTATGAAGACATGGCAATTACAAAATCCTCTGCATAAAGATCATGAAAAGCATTTACAAAAATACACAATCCAATGTCACTCATTTCAACTTAAATACACAAAAATAAATTATTTTCTCTAGCCGTTCTTAAATAGGGCACATATTAGCTAGCAGAAATAAAGAAAAACAAACAGAAAAAAAAAAGCACAAAACTGAGGAACTTTTTACAACATATACATTTAGTCTAAAATACATTCTTCACTGGTTTGTTTGACGTTCAGCAATTTGTCAATGCATTTTATGCTGGTGACAATCCTGCCATATAGGGTATAATAACGATAACAAAAGTATATAATAATAATAAACAACAACAACAAAAAAAAAAAAAGCATAACCCTGATGACTGACAATAGTGGAAACAGTGTGCTGCATTAGAAGAGTGCAAGTGCTGAATCTGGCCCTCGGGCCTAACAGTACATGTACCAGCATGCAATCCTTCATCAGACGTCCTCAGATCATCTCAGGCCCAACTATGTAACTCATGAGACATTATCCTCAAGAGCTCAATTCCTCCCCCCCAATGCATAAGTGACAGACTGTCAGGAGCTCATAGTGTCTTAACTGCTTGCAAGTTCATCATCCACAAGCTTCCCGTGAACCCGGAAACGGTACACACAGGTGTATTCAGGATGACCCCAGTTAGACAGCACTTTCATCTCAATAATCTGAAAACCTCTCGGGACCTCCTCCTTAAGAAAGACAGAATTACAAGATTAGGCAACCAATCAATGATCACAAATAAATACTTGCTGGTTAGCATGACCCTTCTAGCTACTGCTGCTAGATGAAAATTACAACTTCTCCTTTGACAGGCCTATCATTTTTTTCTGCAACATTGTCTTCTAGTTTGTTTTTCTCCCCTTTATAACAACAGAGCGATTCCCAGTCCCAAGCACAGTCAGCCACATGTTGATTTTTTTGCAAGCTACAGTGTGATTAAACACATTAAACAGCAGAAATACTGCTTCTGTTTTACTTACAGATACAAAGAAGGTCTGAAGAGCATCTCCATCATCATCATAAACAAACTGTCCGAGCAACTGCCCCTCTTCCTGCTGCTCATCATCAAGACCCTTTAATAAAACAGGAAAAAGTTAAAAATAAGTTTAAAATAAATACAAATAATTTTTTATATCAATACATATAACATTTACATACATATTATATTTTATTTATTTTACTTTAAATACTGTCAATTGATTAATTGCTATTAAAATATTT
>JAUYWG010000046.1:4457737-4481248 GCA_034779775.1 Enteromius afrohamiltoni | reverse complement strand
TATATAATATTTTTAATTTTCTATCAATAAAATAAATAAATAAAACAGAAAATGCTCTTTAAGGGTGAAAACTGTTAAATCAAAACAAATAAATATTGGTTATATATTCAAGAAATGTGAAAACCTCAACATGATTTTAGTTTCTTTGTGTACTCACATATACATTAAACTCTCGCGGGGCGCTGCTGATGTTGCCGGTGGGTGACAGGGATTTGGGCACATGGTCTAGAGAAAAGGCTGTAGGCACAATCTTCATAGACAACCCGATCACCAGATAACCTTGTGAACCTTTAAATGCCCAGCAGTTCCCAGGATGCACATCTGGCTGGAGGGACAATTAAAGCGAAAAATGAGAGCGAGATTACCTTTAAATAAATGCTCGACTTTAAAAACACAAGCAAACGAGTAAAAACAAGAACTGAAAGGTCCTCAAACCTGTATGACTACACGTGGCGACTGAGAGAAGTACCACAGTGGGAGGCCAAACAGACTCATCAGTGCAGTTTTGGTGTCAAAGGACTCTGAACAACGTGTGCTTATGATGCTGCCTCCTACAGACACAAAGAGACGCATTCAAACTCACCACGCTGCACCACCCAGGTATCAAATAGCTTGCATGTAGACGGCATGCATTTCCTCCCAGCTCAAACAAACAGCTATTGTAGCAAAGCTATTTTCCTAAAAGTTGCACAGGGTGAAAATGGCACCATTGAGAAAGAGAAAGAGGAAAACAAGCAAACAAACCAAACGTATGCTCGAGTCATATTACTGAGTAGGCCTATAATCCACACTTCTTAAATTCATCAACCCAATGAGAGAATACATAGTATGTAGGGTTGTTTTGGGGCTCATCAAATATCCACCTACACTGATGGGTAGTAACTTAACAGGATTTAAAAAATTAAGTACACTTTAAAATACTTACAAAAAGAAAAAGCAAATGTAGTCTGATAACAATTACACAACAGAAATAACTCGTAGGGTTATTTCCCCATGTATTACTGTCTCTGCAAGACCTTTTGTTTTTTTAAAACACATTAAACTGCACAAATTCATGCCATTTCTTATTTACATGTGAAGCAGGGATTCCCAGACTTCTTGTCAGTCAAACGGCTTTTATCTACTATAATGACCTGAAGTACCCTAGAGATTTTAAGCCAAGAAGGTACACAGTCATGCAATATACAGAAACTAATAAAAGCGCATTATAAAAACATAATTAGTGCAACTCAAAACAGTTTGGATCTACTGGAAATGCTTTTTCAGAAATGGTTCAATTTAAAATGTATTAGTTATACAGTCCTATAGTAAAATGTTTCAAACTAACACTCTAGCAAGGAACAATACTTACATAGCTTTCGATAATCCCAATGTTACAAATAGTTATTGTAAAGTGTTACCATTTCATTTCAACGGTCATGCTAAAAGATGGCCATCTTTAAATATCCACACAAAGCTTAAAAGCACTGAAACTGCATACTTATGGATATTGTGTGCATACTTCCTTTATTTTAGACCACTTATCTAATCAGAATAACAATATACGTTTGTCCCACACTGGGGAAAAAGCACAGCATCACATCTAGGACATATCGGAAACCACCTACAGTTCTTTGACAAACACCAGTTTTGGAAACCTTGACCGTGGAGTTAGGGCTGGGCAATAAAACGATAATGATATCAAAAAATGTGTTCTTAAAGGGCTCTTAAAGGGACAGAACTAAACGTGCACCGCTTGTCATTAAAGGGATAGTTCACTCAAATTATAATTGTTACATTATTTACTCATTTACATGTTGTCCCAAACCTGTATTAATTTGTATTCAATTCAATGAGGACCAGTAAAAAAAACCTAATTCAGATAAAAACGAGCTGAGAGTGAGTAAATGATATATGTAGTGCTTCATCTTTGTTTAATTCAGTACTGCTGAATACACGTACTCTTCAGGACAAATTAAAGCACTGCTTGTTTTATTCATATTATGCTTATTTGTAATGTGTATCTATTCGAGTAACAAAGATAAAAGGACAACTATTTTTATCTTTGCTCATTTTGGCCTAAATATCTGTGCTGCTTTTTTTTTTTTTACTTTGTATATAAAATATTTAATAAATACCTTGAAAGTTTTTTTTTTTTAATTAATAAAATAAAAAAGGAAAATTTGTTTGTCTGTACTGCTCAAACAACTTGCAAATAATAAAATCAGTGACAAATATTTTTGCCATATTGCCCACCCCTAGCTCTGTAATATGCAAAATAGTTTTAAAAAACCAACTTGAAAAAGAATCGGGATTAAAATCGTGAATCCCACAGAAAATAAATAAATAAATAAAACCGGGATATGATATATGATATGATATTTTTTCCATATCGCCCATCCCATATTCTGGTCTTAATAAAGGGGATTATGATCAGGGGAAGGTTAAGTTTAAAATAAAAAAAACTTAATATATTTTTTTCCTGGTTCTTATTTTAAACGGGTCATACAAAAAAAATACATAAATAAATAAAAAAAAAAACAATAATATGACCGATATGAAACACTGTATTTTTATATCAACATGATACAAGATTATCCTATTTAAATCAATGCATTTAAAAAAAATATGTTACATCTAAAAGTAATAAAATAGTCTAATTGTATTACATAAGATGTGTATTGCAGTGGATTGTTACTCACAAGTTGTCAGGGTACTTTGGAATCAGTAATGGACTACAACTTATCCTATATCTACCTAGAACTGACCACACATATTGCTAGATGGAATATGTGTAGTCATTAACTCTGCATGTGATTGTTAATTCTGTACAACAAACTATTTTTTAAATAATTAAAAATAGAGCCACAGAGAGAAGACTATGACTATACCTCCAGATTCCAATGCATAGTCCACCAAACCCGTGCGGTCTTCTGAATAGAGCTTCATTGCATTGTTGACAATCAACTGTACATGCTGGGGAGGAAAAAAATAAATGAACAAAAGTAGACTTACATATCCAAATATACAGCGTTATACTTAAAATACTCGAGGCAAATTCTCAACAGCTTACCTCTTCAGAGAGGCCTGCCTCTCCTGTAGCTTGTCGTACAGTGTGGGTGATCGTCTCTTTAGAAGGTGACTGGCCTTCCTCTATCTGAAGGGACAGGTTACCCAGAATGCTGCTCTCGAGAGCACTGAGTGAAGCCTGCAGTTCAGTGGTGCTCACAAAGTGATCAGAGAGCCACTGCAGGAGAGATCCAGGAAGCTCCAGTTCCTCTGCTTTGTCACTGCCGTAAAACAGAGACCTGATTTCCTTCTCCACCTGCTCGGATACCTGCAAAAGCAGATCCAGGAATTATGAGATTTTGTTCAGACAGATGGGGGAAAAACAAAACAAATTTGGATTATTCAAGTGCTGTTTATAGCAGTCATCTCGTTTTAAACATTACTTCTCATTGAGTGTGCAATGTTGGAATGTTACAATTTCTTTTAGTTTGCCAGATTACCACATTTTTATTATAACACTTTTTTCGTTGGACATATCAAATAATACTTGAGCTACAGCAGCAAGTGTGATGTAATATTTATAAGAAATATTAATGATTGTATTCGTATATGAAAATGACAATTGTCAAACCCAATTAAAATAAAATTAAATGCAAAAACCAGTCCAAACTTATGACACCTGAATAATTTCTTTTCAAACTAAACATACATTACTCATTTTACAAAAAGACAACTTTAAGCTGCAAAGGTTCATAATAATGGTTCACCTACATTACTCATGTGTTAAGCCACTATTAAGAGGTTAAAAAGGAGCTGAATACCAAAACAGTTATTTATATGGCTATAACTCTATAATGATTTGATAAACTAAAATGGCAACAACAAAAAAAAAAAAAAAAGCAAAAGCACTTACTGAGACTGAAAGGGAGTCCAGCTGTTCACACCTTTCTCTACATCCCATCAGCCCCTGCACATCATCTCTGATGTGCTCCAAAGTCTCCTCTAGCCGCCTCACCTCTGCCAGCAAATCATCACTGGAGCTGCTCTCAGCCTCCTCACTGAAGAGGAACACGCATACATTTTACACCAGTTTACATGAAGTACCTTGAATATTATTGCAATGATTGAAACACAACACTGTTGATTGTTTAAACCAGATTTAAGACGATAATGACCTGTGAGGGTCAGGGGAGGGCTCCTCAGCCTCAGGAATCTTTCTAGAAGCTGGCTCTTGTTTTCTCTGCAATTCCTAAATGAAATGAGCCAGTAATGCAGCTGATTTTGCACAGATGAATCACAGTCTATCACGCATTCAAAAAGCACGTGAACTCTGGCCCAGAGATAACCCACATCAGTGGTTTATAGCCTTCCCCCACAGAAACAAAGCTGTGCATGCTTATAAAACATCTTGTGTGTTCCTTGTATAATTTAAGTGTCGAACCTCAGTTTTGCGTGCTAACGTCTGAAGGAGAGCCTCAGCTTCAGCGAGTCGAGTGTTCTCTGACCGACGCTCTTCTGCATGCTTTTCCTGATGCTGCAGACAGAGACAGAATTGAAGACTGTTCATCAAGATACCATAATATATAACTGACAGTTAATGCGGTTAAATGATAAATCTCATTTACATGCTCTGTATATATAAGAACACACATTATGCAAACAAAAGCTCTTATTTTGGATGCATTTAATCGTTTGACAGCATTACTGACAACAAATGTGTCTGTTAAACTGGAGACAACAACAAAACCTGAGCCCCCAATTTTTGGGGTCTGTATTTTAAATGTTAATCTGCGAGCGTGTTCGTTTCAACACATGCAGAATATCTGCCTTATCTCTTCTAATGTTAAAAGTTGATCACAGTCATCGTCAAATTTAAAATGCTTTAAAAATCACAAACACTTACTAAATAAAGGGTTAGTCCACCACAAAATGAAAATGTTCATTAATCCCATAAAAGATTCATTCGTCTTCAGAACACAAAACATTTTTAATTTTAATAAAAGCCAAGTACTTTACACTTTCAAGGTCCAGAAAAGTATGAAAGGCATAGTCAGTCAGAATAAAAACACACCCAGTTTGGCATAAAAGAGTATTGCCAGTCACATAAAAACATTGTCACTGTAACATCACTGTAGCACCATTTTGGAGAGATCCACTGCAAGCAAAATGTGTACGCTCATGTGTCAGCACAAGGATACGTTTTCTATGTTTATTTACACAGTAGAGCAGATGCATTTTGCGTCCTGTGGATACTCTCCAAAATGGCGCTACAATGCCTAATCGTTAAATAAACTCCCCAATTTTGTTTTATTTCCCTACAAAGCATATTCTCATCGCGTCATAACGTTTTGGGTGAACCGCTGATGGCAGATGGAGTATTCTGACAATGTCTTTCATACTTTTCTGGACCTTGACAGTGTTACTTGGCAAACTGGAGTTTTTCCATTCAAAAGATCTTAAAATTGGGTTCAGAAGACAAACAGGGTTTGGAACAACATGTGGGTAAGTGATTAATGAAAAGGTCTATTTTGGGGTGTAGTAACCCCAAATCAACACCATTTTAATAGCTTGGATATGTAGTGACAGACATGTTGTGATGTTATCACCTGCTGTGTGTACTTGGCCTCTTTCTGCACCTCTCCTTTCAGCAAGCTGAATCGCTCCTCAAGCAGGTCTCCGATCCACTTTCCCAGACTCTCTCTGTCTGCGAGTCTCTCTGTGCGGAGCTCTGAGTGCAGTGTGTTATACAGACTGAGCACTTCAGTGTGCTGCTCCTCCTGCCTGAGCAAACCCCCCGTTACTCGATCCCACAGCTGAGACAAGTTATCCTCTAAACGCATCAACCTCTCCGCCTCTAATGATGACAATGACTGAACTGAGGGCCTCTGGGAAGGGGAAGACATAACGGAGAGTTAACTTAATATTTTGGTATTGGTAGAAAGAAAGCTAATTCAGCAGGTTACAATACACTTGTAAAATCCTAAATGTGAATACAACCTGAGTGTGTGTGTCGGGGGGAGTTTGCCTCTCCTCTGAGTCGCCCATGGAGGTGGATGGAGGGGTCACATTGGCCGAAGGAAGCATGGCTAACAGTCCGGATGGTCCCCAGTAGCACAAAGCTTTCACGAAGAGCATAAAAGAAACGCATGAGGATGCAGGATCCTATTTGCATTTAGACCAATAATCACTCACGAACAACAAGCTCACCAAGAAACAAAAGGAAAGGTACAAGGAATAGGACTTTCGAGACCATAGGAAGACACCTGGAAGAGAGGATGAGGACAGGTTAAAAATTGGAAGTGACATACTTCAACACACTAGCAGTGTTTTGGCGGTTATCAGAGAATTTTGATAAATTATCAAATTTAAGAAAAGCTGAGAAACAGAGTAAGATTTAAATTGAAATTAATTCCAAGTTAACAATTCATCAAACACTGATAGGTACAAAAATAATTGGAAGAGAGCAAAACTCACTTTGCTAAGAAATCAAAAAGCCACAAGAAGCTTCCTGAGGTTGTTTTCCCTGGAAAGGTACGAAGTAAAGAATGAGTAAAGAGAAGTGTCAATTAGCAAATTCTGAGCAGGGTTAGGGTGTACAGTGAGGGGTCACGCATACAAGAGATTAGCAAAAAGCTGACGAACTGCACATTTTTCACCCTGAAAACAGCAAAAACAAAACAGAGCTCCTAAAATCTGTGTAGATGAAATACGCACAGTAGGGTCTAGAGGTGAGGAGACTACTAACAAAAACTATTCCATTCAATATCTGTCTTTTTTTTTTACATGTATAAAGAAAATAATCAAAAGTGAATAAAGTAAATAAGTGAAAAGCTGATAAATAAGTGAAATGAACTCCACATTTCTGCTATTTTGTATGCTTTTGCTTTAGTAGGGCTCATGTTATCAAATTGAGTAATCTAATTTTCCTTGACCTTTTGAGCAGAGACACCACTAAACTGCATTGTTCTGAAATACAGGGATGGGGGGAGTTTAAAACTCCTTTGGAGATGAAATCAGCAATGTGGTATCTCTCATTTCACATGCAAAGAGGATGTTTACATAAATGTCTTAAGTAAACAGGCCCTTTCTAGTGTCATGACATCCAAGCATCAGACAGATGGTTGCATGATGTGAGAAAAAGTGTTAAAAATGTTTTTAAAGTAAAATAAACTTGCGCTTCAATGAAAGAAAACCTGACAACAATCTGGACAAGAAAACAAACAAACAAAAAAAAAAAAAAACACTAGGTCAATGTCACTAATTTGCTTACATTTGATTACGGACTTCACTAGTGCAGCACATTGAATATCTTCATTTCACTTCAGTGTTTTAATGTTTACAATTTTAAATATTTAGGTGCTCTTTTGAAATCTCAGGACCCCACTGTAACTATAAACTGCTCTAGGGTATAACAGGACTATTGAAGAAAGAAAAAAAAAAAAAAGATGATGGAAGACAATACACTTAAGATATATAAATCACACACTACACATGAAAAGAGATTTGCAAATGGAGTCAGAGCAAAGAGAAAAGCCATGCAAGGTTGTCTGAAAGCTCTTCACAGGGACAAACCCACACCTGCCATAGAAAACTACCCTGACCACAACCTGGAAACCATCAATGCAGGGAGGGAGCTCACAGCAACTTGAAATGAGAAAGATGATTCTGTAACCTGTAGAAACCATGTGCGACCATAAGGTCCCTACAGGTTTCTCTTCCTGGTAAGAATGAGAGTCCGCTGCAAAATTATGCTTCCTTTTGCAGTCATCACCTGTCAGAATCGGTGTATGGTTAAAAATGATAATGTGTGTTAAAGTTCCACTGCCTCAGCATTTGTTGTGTTTCTAATCTTGTCATGATAGCAACCAACAAACGCTTATTTAAACAGACAAGACTGTACATCTACTAGAGCAATCACTTATACATCATGCTTTACTTTGTATTTAAATCTATACTGATATATACCCTGCTGTGAAAATCAGGCACCGAACACTAGCCAAATAAATCAATTAGCAACTGTAACTTGATTGATACCATGTAATTCACCAACTGTGGCATAAAAATAGCAAAAATTAAATGAATAGGAAATTTGATGAATTAATTACAATTATGATTTGTGTTTACAAATGCATTCTCAAATGGAAATAAGCAATACCTTATAGTTTAACCAAAGGAAAGGGATCTAAAAAGGCAGCATGATTAGCTGGCATTAGCCCTATTCTTTATTTGTGTTTATTTATTATTTTCTATATCAAAATACATCAAACGTGCGTACGGTAAGAGCATCTACGGCATATCACGTTGGCCAAAACACACAAGGAAACGTGTTGTAAAAAAATAATCATCGGTAATCACAGACATCGCATTCGGACGGGATTAGTTTTCTCAGACGACCACTGATAGAATTGTCACAGAGGTTGTGAGAGAAAAACACTGACACAGATTCGGACGGGATTAAAATCACCAAGTACGTCTGTGAAACAAATTTCTCTAATTACCCCCTGTAAAACTAGTCCCGTCCGAATAGGGCTATAGTTAAAACTGTAAATGCACATACAATTTTATTAATCTGTCATCACTAACGTTTCAACCCTGTGTGCCCAGTTCCTTACAGTACACACCTAAAGATTGGAAGTGGAAAAATATCTGAAAACGAAGTGTGCACTTACACAGTATGCCACTGATCTTCGGTCGCTCCTTCTGCAGCACAACCTCTTTAACACTCATACTGCTGTAGCATTTATCATTGCCTATGAGAAAAAAGAAAAAAAAGAACAAAAACATCAGATAAAGACAAGAGTCCTTCGCAATTCTGTACCAGTCTTCGTCATTCCTCCAATCTCAGCTCTGCATAGACTCCAACAAAAGAGATTTGCATGTAACCAAGGCAGTGCTCATGGTGGACAGGTGCATTTGTTTATGCACGGTGCAATCATGCTTCGAAGAAACATCTGGAAGGGAGAGAACATTGTGACTTCAGGAGGTCAAACACCATGGAAAAGACTAAAGTGGCCTGTTAAAAAACAGTGAGAGGGTCAGAAGGGTTCATCGGAAATGACTGTTCAGGTAAAATGGTTGCCACACCGGAGACAGATTTCTACTAAGGGACTAAATTTACAAAGACAGGAAAGAAACAGGTGCTCAAATGCAAAACCTAAAGAATAAAAATTGTCACACAATTGTCCTCAACCAGAAACAGATTTGCAGCTAAAGCAAGAGTGTACCAATATTTATTTCAACTGTGTAAAAAAACTAAAAATTACTATAAAATTGACTATTCACCATTAAAACTGACATGCCGAGGAAAGCAAGTAGTTTTAAACATGCAATGTCTGTCAGTTTATTGCAGTTAATTGTGCTTGGATCACGCACAGCTGGATAAATTTCAGGCACCCTTTTGTATCCCATTCCTTTTTATTTTGCTTACTAAGTACAGAGGAAGAATGTTTTTTTACGAGTGGTCCTTTATCACCGAACACTTACGGCACCATTTTATGCTTCCATAAAATAATATTATAAAATGAGCTCCGTGGGGTTCTGAAAGCTGCATTTAAGTCTGCAAGTGACATAAGATGCACTCCACCTTTAGGGTGACTTGAACATTACACTTATTAATATAAGACCACTGTGACAAAAACCCACTTACTAACCTGGTTTACGGACAGTTATATCCATTATTGCAACTTCTATTTCAAGACGATGGAACGCAGGCATACCAGATATCTTTTGTATGATGCCTGCAAGGATACCAGAAAGGGACCGTTTACATCAGGGCTCCTTAACTACATTTGTTTTGAGTCCAGATTATTCAAATGGAAATTTGCAAAAGGCCAATTATTTTTCTAGTCTCAAATGAGCCCCACTCGCAAGTGTCTTTAATAATGTGTCAGTCACCAAACAAAAGCCTAACATTTATTAAAAAAAAAAAAAATTAAAAAAAAAAAAACCCCTACAACAAAATAGCTTTGAAATTCCTTAAAATGAACAATTGTCTATTGAAATGACTTGGAGTGTCATTATGTCATTGGAGTGGTTCCTTAAGAATAAGCAACTGCCCGTTTCTGGCTGTTTGTACAGTGTGAACTGCAGTTTGGTTAGTAAGCGGACATAATATCCAAGCACCAAAGGGTCTGAGTAGAAGCGATACCTCCGTTGGCACAGCCATTGGTTGCTCTCTTCTGATGTACAGACTGCATTTTCTTCCTCAGCACAGTGGCTGCAGAGTGAGCGATTCCCTTACACACTCGCACACACCACTGCCACACTGATAACAGCAGGCCTGGAGAGACATGGACCGATATTAAAATCAACGCGAAGTCTGACGTTCAAAGACATCTCACAGTGATAGAGTGGTCATGAAAGACTGTGAACAGAGACCGAGTGAGTGACGGTGGTTGTGGAGAACATCTTTATCCAGCAGGCTGCTTTGCATGCATGCAGTGTGCAGATCTGTGCACGTCCAAGTGCATCCAAACAATTATACGGGATATGTAGAGGTTATACAAGTGTTTTCCAATCCTTGATGGTGAAGAAGTACACTGAAATCAGTGTAGAACCTAATCTGAACATTGGCTAGTTCACGCCCCCTGACAGTGACAACATGTTGAAAAGACAGACACCCAAACAGCCATAAACCATCTAGTGAGGAACCCCACAGCCTGGAGAGGTGAACAACAGACCAACCACAGCTGATACCTTTGAGACGAGCTATCTGTATCAGTAGTGTGTATATGTACACTACAAATTCAGCAACTCTCTTTCTGTTATGCAGGCACATCTCAGACAACATCCCCAGCAAACCTGCAGATACAATAAAGTCAATCCTGGACTTTCTTTTCAGTAATACTCAGCATCTAAAGAACTGAAGGACTCCACGCCCAATTCTGAAGACCAGAAGAATCCTGACCACAGGTGTTTGACAAACGACAGCTTTATATGGTCTCACCTGGCTTGTATTTGCGATTCTTGTCCCTGCAGTACAATGTAGTGTTTGGAAAGGAGGCAGTGCTGTGCGTCTCAGTAAAAGATGCCTGATGCCCAGTAGCATCATGAAGGGAGGTGTTGTTCTTGGATGAAGAGGCACTGGGGAAGTCTTTGCATATGTAGCCGTTCTGTGCTGTAGAAGTCTGTGTTTTGGCCTCCACTGTGCTGTGGTGTGCAATGATTGTCTGATCTGAAATAAAATCGAATAAATACAGCCCCAAAATGTAACATTTAATATATAAAATAAACAAACAAATAACTTACCCTTAATATCACAGTCTTCATCCAAACCTAATATATATATAAAAAATAAAAAAATGCTTTACTAGTAAATCAATATAATACTTAGAGTATCACATCATATTACGATCATGAAGGTCGGCTGGCACTGACCCCAGAAGCTGTCGACTAGGGTGTGTTCCTGTATGGAGGACTCATCTAAGAAAGAGGACAGCAGAGAGGCATTGCTGGGTGCACAGCTGTTCAGTGAGGTGTTATGGGCATGCAGGATTGATGTTGAGGCAGACCTCGGAGTTTGAACAATCTGCGGTGTCCCTGAAACGGAGTGATGAGCTCTTCTGCTCTTCAGTGTCCTGCAAGACAAAGAGACCCAATAAGGGAAGAGAGCACCGAAAACAGAACCAAAATATTGGATGAAAATGTGACGTTTACCTGCTTACCCCCAGGGCATCCAAGATGTAGGGGACTTTGCTTCATCAGTAAAACACACACAAGGATTTTTAACTTGAACTGTTGCAGTCTGCCAGTCACATAATGGCAGTCAATAGGAATGGCTTTAGTATTATTAAAAAAACACATTTGAGAGATAGGTGAAACTTTATGAATACTGGTCAGTGTCTTGCACAGACCGATCGTTTTGTGTCTTTAGAGCTGTATCATCAAGAGCAGCAGGGGTTCATTTGTTTTTCTCTTCACCTTCACAGTCGTGGGTCCCATTGACTGCCACTGTATGACTGACAGAATGTTTGGAATGAAAAATATATGTTTGTGTTTTACTACAGAAGCAAAAAGTCCCATACAATTTGGTTGACCCGGTGGTAAAAAAAAAAAAAAAAAAAAAAAACACACATAACATTTTCACTTTTGAGTAAATGCTACCTTTAATGCACTGAAGTTCCTTTTTTTTTTTTAAACCAAGTGACAAAGCTGAAACACACAGCTTTACCCCAATCTTGAACACACATAAAGAAATGTGAAAGAATGTGGGTAACCAGACAGCTGTTGGTCCACACTGACTTCCACCATAGGGACCAGAAACTGGTTACCCCCATTTGTCCAAATATCTTCGGTGTTAAGCAAAAACAAAACTTTCAAAGTCATTTTGAAACAACTTAAGGGTGTGTAAATAACATTAATTTTTCAAGTAAATTATCCCTTTAAATAATGCAGGTACAAGGACCTCTAGTGGACACAAAGTAGCTGCCTCTGTGTGTGGCTAATTCTGCAACTGCATTAGATTTAAAGGAAAATGTTGTCATTAATTACTCACCCTCACGTCGTTTCAAACCCGTAAGACCCTTTTTCATCTTCAGAACACAAACGAAGATATTTTTGATGAGATCAGAGAGCAATCAGCTTTGAGACACCAGGAGAATACTTTTTTTGTGCAATAACTGCGCTGCTACTAACCACCACTCCATTCCTGTGACTTACTTAAAATAGCGGAAGACATATCAATGTAACGGATTACGTCAAATACGTCATAGCGTGCCTATGTGCTTTGTAGTAATACGCTCTAAAGAGAAGAACGGTATAGCTAGATTGTTATTTTTGTTTTCTTTGCGCAAAATAAATTCTTATAACATGGCAAAACTGAAGTTGATCCACTGATGTCACATGGACTCTTTTACTGGTGTTTTTAGTACGTTTAAGTATAGTACGTTGAAGATAAACAAAGGTCTTATGCGTTTGGAATGACATGAGGGTGAGCAATTACTGACATTTTACTAACTAAGTTACTTGGCCACTGAAATTATAAAACAGAAGTCATATAAATTGTAGCTTTTCTTTGTGTCTTCTATATTTTTAGTCAAATAATTTGTTCCTTTATGCCAACATTAAAGGTCACACTAAAAGTCCTGAAAAGAATGGCACTAATGTCCTATTCTATTTTGGATAAGTGAGTCCCTGGTGATCTTGATGGACAAACTTCACTCACTGGTCACGGCTGAAAGAGGTGCTGGGGTGAAGAGACGAGTCGAGCAAACTATCGTCTCCATAGTTACATATGCTGGTGTGCAGACGGAGACTGCGTCTGGACATCCTGGGTGACTCGTAGACCGGTCCAATCCTCAGCTCCTTCTCTATGTCCTGTGCTGAAGAGGAGTAGCTGGAACTGATGGAGACAGACAAAAAGCACCAATTAAGACCAATTAGGATCAGCTACCATAAAAGAGATTAACAATTAAACCAAATAGCACATCACGTGTCCATAAACTGCCCAAGATTCATAAAAGTGATTTAAAATATCTTCCAAACTTTAACGAAGTATTTTACATGAAAAGGGTGCAGCGCTATAACTCAATAAATGTTTAAAGTCAGATCCTGCTTTAAAAAATAAATAAATAAATCCCTGCACTACAGGCTTTGTGTAGCTTTGGAAACAGAGAGCCTTGCTGTTAACCACTTCATCAGCAAACACTGTTAATCTTTAAACCAAGCCAAAAAATGTCCTGGTAGATCATTTAGGGGCACGTGGAACCACTTGTATTCATAACATGAATATAGTGATGCTTGCATTAGAAAAAAATTAAAATAAATAAACACTCCCTAAGCAAAGACCAACCTCCACAGCAGAAAACAAACTCCAAACACTCAACTCACCAAAAAAAGAAATCAAAGCAATCCAGTAAAAATGAAACAATGGGTCTGGTCATTTTCCATTAACTGTACCCAGCCGTCATTTCTAAACACTAGCCAATGGACAGTAACAACTGCCATCTCTCTAAGAATAATCCCAGCATTCACATCTGCGAACTTTGGAGCCGTTCTGCTAGCTTGAGGCCTGACCGTGTGACAAAGGACATTTACACAGCAGCTGCTGAGCAGAACAAATGCTAAACAGTAACCTGACAGTGTATAATTAACATCAGCGTCCCGATGTTAAAGATCCAGCCTTAAATCGATAACAAGAACAGCACTAGCATTAAAGCTAACGTTCCTGCAATACGCTAAACACAGAAAAATAACAAACAAACAGGTGTAATACACACAGCACCGTCCAGCCCCAGCTTTCCAGATCCCATGTGTCGTCACTGGTCATCCCATGGAACAATCACATTACTGCACACTCACGCTCCCATAAACACAAGGAGCTCTAGAAGGATCAAGCGAATTAAGAAGGCTTGCTCTACTTCCTCTGTACAGCTCCTGTATACGTGACATGTGAGCCACTAAACGTTCCTTGTCCCTCCCTCATTATCCCCAGGATTGCTATCTTTCCATTTTAAATGCACTTCACTGTACTTTGAACATGAGATGAATTGCATTTGTAAAAGTGGTTAAAAAAAAAAAAAAAAAAAGAAGTTCAGCCCAGTATTCACCCTGTATTAATCTCTGGTGATCCAATCACATGCGATCCAATCACCTGAGACGCATCACGGCTTTGCAGTAACATGCAGAAATTAACAATGTTCTGCTAATCAAGGGTCTGCAAGTGTCAGTGAGTTAGTTTATGGATCTGTTTTTATGCCTCATTCACTGAATTTATGAAATTAAGAACTGCAGAATGCTTTATTATTGCAAATCTTGGAAAGAATGCTTTGAAAATTATCTACATTTCTTAATCTCTGAATGTGCGAGAGGGATGAGTCAGTAGCCCATGTACACAGAACAACAAAATGCAGTAACAGTAAAACCAAACCAGTGCATTAATAAGGCTATACGAAATTAAAGCTGCAGTCGGTAAGTTTTGGCTCTTTGTCACCATCTAATAGTAAAGCCGTAAATTGCAGTTGTGTGTGGAATTGACATGTACATAATATACATGAACAACAATTAGAAAAATCAAATGACTAATGGCACTTTAGGTACCATCTCTGGGAGGAAAGAAACTCAATCTTCCGCAAATATCCAGATATTCCGTTTGAGGGTTCAGACGAGATCCCGAAAGACCATGGGAAATTAAAAACATTTATTTCTTAATAGTTTCCTCAGTTGGGGACTTAGATATACAAACTGGGGGGGAAAAAAGGGCGGTCAGAGATGCAGATCAACTAAATGGGACCAATACGTATTGGGTAAAACCTATAGAGAAATTAATATAAATCAGACTAGTAATTGGAGGTCTACATTAATATCCATATAAATCAATTTCAAGCATAGCATTTGTAATTGTGCATAGCAGGCACTGAACACTTTAACAAATTATTTGACAATATTTTGTAGTCGTAACATGACTTTGACCTGATAGAAAATTCAGAAAATACATCAATTCTAATACTTTTTGTATCCCTTCTACTTTTTAGAATGCATAGAAGAGAAGAGATGTATATAGAGGTCAACATGACAGATTAGCCAATGGGAGGTTATTCTTTTTGCTGTATGAAGTCCAAAACGCATCCTTACAACTGGTCATTAATCTGGCATTTCCTTTCCATATGAAAGATAATTAAAAGACCATAACACTGTGTTGTTGGCGTGAATAAACAATACAGCAGCCGTCTGGAGAATAGGGTGTGTGTGTGTGTGTGTGTGAATACACACAATCACAAACTCTCATGCAATACCAATGGCTGTGAAATTACAATAAGCACACGATTTTTCACATAATGCAGTATGGATACATTTTACATGCACTAAAAAGAGGAATCATACACAACCATAATAAACAATGTGCACTTAAAGCAACGGAGCAGTCAATAGACAGCAAGTGTTATGATAACGCAACACGAGACTCACTCAAACGGGTCTGATATCCCTCCACCCTCAAAATAACAGTCTTCAACACACGAAACTGCACCAGCATCACCGGTAAACCATTATAATCCTTATGTGGCCATCTCTCATCATCCAAAGAAAACGGAATAAACCAATGAAGAAGACCATCGGCCTACTGCCGCGAAATACAAACACCGATATCTAACGTTACCTCTGACAGACGACATCACTCAACGGTAGATTTACAACGACACAGCACTTCACAAACGGATATTATACAGCCTCACGTACTTTAAAGGCAAACAAATACAATTAAACCCCGCAACGAGCGCACCAATGAGAAACTTTAAGGTAAACGCTCAGCCAGCTGCACCTGTCGCATTTGACTAGCAACTTAACGTTAGCAGGACACTAACTTACCTGAGGTTAAACGTCGCGGTTTTACTCTCAGATCAAAACGCAAAGACCTGAAACGCAGTTCAGAAATAAACGCTTGTGCGTTAGTTTGCGTTGCCTTTACAGTACAATATTATTCAGCAGCGCTAACGGTGTTGTGCCGTTTCTGTAATCACGCCTCAGGTGGCTATTTAAATATCACGTCACGCACTTGCGCTTGAAACGACGTCATATCCGTCAAGTTCTACCTTAGTACAAATTAAATTTAAAGTATTATATTTTTTATTTTATTTGTTTGTTTCTTTCCCCTTAGTACTCTGTTTTACTGTATAAGATTGCCTTAATATTTTGTGTATTTGGATTTACTTGTTAATATTTTTGTATTGTTCAATCTTTTTCTTCAATAAAAGGAAAAAAAAAGAGAAAAAAATGGAATTTTAATAATTTATATTTATATACACCGAATATGCAATTATTACCTTGTCTTTCTTTTTGATAGAGCGACAGTTTTATTTATAATAATTAGTTTGTGATATATGTAATGTAAATAATTTAGATATTTACATTAACTTATTAATGCAATGCAACTAATAGAGCATATATAGTTTTTACAATGCATATTCGAATTATGTGATTTGTATGACAAAACTGATTGTTATTGATAATCATTCCTGATAAGATCACAAATACCTATGTATTATTTTAAATAGATATTGACTTTGTCATTCTTAAATGTTTTGTGCTTTTAAGCAGGATAAATGACAACTGACTTGTTTTTATTTTGCTCAGAATTGTCATTTTCAGAAAAATAAAATAATAATAATAAAATATATACACTAATGTTCAAAGGTTAAGGATCAGAAATAGGCATTATTTGATCAAATATATATTAGTATGTCTATCATACTGCAAAATGTTATTCCAATATATTCTTTTTATTTTAATACACTTTAAAATACAATTTATTCCTTTGATGCAAAGCTGAATTTCCACCAAGGTGTCACGTAATCCTTCAGAAATTATTCTAATATATCAGTTTCTTATTCAGTAAACGTTTGCAAATACTTTTTGGAAACTGCAATTTTTCAGGATTTTGGTGAATAAAAAGTTAAAAAGAACAGGAGTTATTCAAAAATATTCAAAATCTCTTTTCTAACAATATATTATCTTTGCCATCATTATTCATTTAACACATGCCTGCTGAATAAAAGTTAATAAAAAAAAATAAAAAGAAGTCTAACTGCAGTTAGTATACTATAAACAAATAAACAGTTTACACAGACATTAACATCTTTATTTAACAATACATTTCTTTAATCACATCAGCTTTAAAAAGATCAGAGGTTATAATACAATAAAATATTTTTTTCACTATAGAAAACACTTCAAGTGCACAAATGTTTCTAAATATGAAACCTAATCCAAAAAGTGCAAATTCATGATTAAATTTAATATTGGTGCAAAAAGTGATAAAGTGGTAAATACACAACCACACGAAAACAAACACCACAACGAAATGAACACTGTATTGATGGGGTGTACGTTATTAAGGAAAAACAACAACTGCATGGATAAAACTACAAAAGTTGAACACCTCCTCAACTTAATTCAAGGGTTTGATGATTTTCATGGAAATGTAGTTCTGAAAAAAACAAACAAAAAAACTAATTAGCATTGTAGATATTAAATCTCAAGTGTCAAGTCTCTATAGGATTCATGAAGCGTGTCCTTACCGGTAACGAATACAAGAAGATACCAACGAATAACAGCACTAAGATTAGCACAACCAGGCCAATGAACAGCCACTTAAATCTTCTCCACACTATGAACTTGCACGTCTTGCATGGATTTGTGAACCAAAAGAACGACGTTTCAGGTCGCCTGAGAAGTTAAATAGAAAAAACACATCTTGTGATGATCTTCTATTAACATACAGAACAGTAAAACTAGAAGTAATAAATTACTTGGGAGGATCCAGTTTTGGATTCATATTTGGCTCATCTCTGCCTTTTCCAGCTGGTCTCTCATCCGCTTCCTTCTCATTTACAATCTCCAAAGTCAACTCAACCTTTCCCTGAAACCAACATATAAACAAGCCACTACAAATCAAGCTTTTAGAAGAATACGCCAAGATGAAATGACACCAACAACCCATTTTAACCAAAATATCATGTATTTGCAAGTATTTAATGTAGAGAAGGTTTGACTATATCCATCTGATTGCATCATGAACAACACCATAAGTTAGCTGTACTTACAGCAATTTCCCTCTTCCCATCTTTATCCATATAGCATGGCCACCATCCTCTAACTGACTTCTGGTCAAAGAGAGACTTCAGCTGGTTTGACTTTGGATGCGTGGTTCCATCCGGGACCATGCTAAGGCTACATTTCTCCGGTGTTTTGGAAGGGTTGATGAGGTGTTGCAGATCAAGTTCAATAGCACCTGTTACATAAGTGAGATTAATACACAAACCCAAAAATATGACGATGACAAAAATCCAAAGACCTGCATACAAGTCTCACCAAGGTAATCATCCAGAGAGAATTTGTCATTGTCCCATATTTGAACAATCAGCTTGGGGGGGATTCTAAACTCTGATTTGTCAAGGCTCCAGAAATGCTCCTTTTTAACAGAAAAAAAGAGAACATTTTAATACCTGCAAGTGCTTTTTGTAATGAATTAAGCAGAACCAAACCCGTTACCTTTTTAGATACAAGACACAGCTGCTCTGCAGGCAGGTAATCAAATCCAAAGACAAATCTCCAGTTGAAATTGCCATCGCCATCCAAAGATCGGTAATGGACGTCTGTTTTTTGCTTATCTTCTTCCATACCAGGCATCCAACTAATTACAGGCATAAATGCATGAATTATGACAAATATTACTTGTAAAATACATTAAGGCAAAAATCCACAGGTGAACAGTGCAAAAATTTAATCAAATGTGGCGATTTCTGTTAATCACAATACATAATAACTACAGGTTTCCACTCTATAAATCCTGTAAACGGCTAGAAAAAGTTTCAACACGTGTTTAGGAATATATAAATAAGGGAAATTATATATAAACAAAATATAAATAGTTGGGTGCATGTAAGTGTTGATGAAGTAGATTTCTGGCAAAAATGCTTTTTATTCGGTAATGCTATTAAAATTTACAAATTCAAATGTAAAAACGGTCACACTTTACACTAAGGATCGTTAGTTAACAGTAATTAACAACATTAGTAAACATGAACTGCGAATGAACAACACATTTATTAATCTGACCTAATGTTTATTTCAGCATTTACTAATACATTATTAAAATCACAAATGAACATGAGTTAATGCAATGTGAACATGAACCACTGTATTTTTAATTAACTAACATTAACAAAGATGAATAAACAGTGTAATAAATGCATTGTTCATTGTTTGTTCATGTTAGTTAATACATTAACTAATTGTTAACTAATAGCGCCTTATTGTAAAGTGTTACACTAAAAACATTTAAGTGTGTGTTTTGTTGTTTTCTTGCCACTAGTCTAAAAAAAGACATGTTATGGAAGCAAAACCTCACAAAATCTCAAAACTGACCAATAGTTTTTGCTTTAACACACTATTTCTTTTTTTATTTTATTTTTTTTACATACCTCTTTACATAGATGTCACTCATATTTTCACCAGTAACGCTGGTTTCATCCAAAATGACATCAGTCGTGTTCCAAACAATCACGCGCAGAAAATACCTGATAGGAAGAATGAACATGAGTCAACTGCCCAACACCACAAAAGCATAACCGAAAGCACAAATCTCTTCTCACTTTTTTGCTTTGCGTGGAGATATGTCAAAAGGAGGCCCAGGAGGTCCAAGACTTTTTGGGAATATGTCAACCCAAATCTGGAGTTTTCCCTATAAAACAAAGACTAGTCAATAACAAATATTATAAAAGCAGCATTTTGATTAAAAACTCCAGTAAAATACTAAATACTTGAACCAAATAGAGTTGTGTAAAGTATATCAAAGGAAGAACCAGCTCTGTGAGTAGTATCAAACCTGTGGGAGAGTGGGTTGGAAGCTACTGTAAAGAGTCCTGGTTTCTACATGCTCCGGAACCAGGCCTTGAGTCCTGAGGACGTGCAGAGCGATCCTTTCACTTGGAGGTCCCAGGTGTTCGTGAAGCTCCATGTTTGCTTCTACAGTGCATACATACATACACACTTACAACACAACTTTGAATTCTCACTTGACTAAATGTTTCAAATAGATTTTAAAAGATCACAGATTGTAGTATTTTTGTAGGATATGTGTGACCCTGGACCACAAAAACCAGTCCTAAGTGTTTTTTTTTTATTAAGACTTATACATAGTCCGAAAGCTAAATAAAACAGCATTCTTATAATGTATTGTTTATGATTTGATAATATTTGGCCGAGATACAACAATTAGAATATCTGGAGGGTGGGGGAAAAAAATAAATAGTGAGATAATCACTTTTAAAGCTGTTACTAAACAAGAATTAAATACTAATGTATTTACAGTCTGAAATTAACAAAATATCTTTTTTGAATCTTTTGAAGCAAAATCAGTCATTTTGACCCATACAATGTGTTTTTGGCTATTGCTACAACTATACCCCAGTGATTTAAAACTGGTTTTGTGGTCCAGGGTCACATATACAGTTTCTGTTGGACTACTGTACATCCACTCAAATTGACAAGATATATGAATCAGAATAGGTTGAAGGTCACAATACAGTTTGTAAAGCTACCATATAATAATGATGTTCAAAAGAACAAAATCTCTGTAAATTACCAAAGTCAGAGAGGCAGTACAATCGGCCACCAAAGGATAACGTGTTTCCATTGTCTTCGCTCCTGGGTGGACTCAATCCTTTCCATCGAGCAAGGTGTTCAAGAATCTTAGATGGATTGAGTTGATCGCGCCACTGGTTTGGTCCAGAGCTAGTTAATGAATAATACCATTTATCAACTCATGTCTCTGCTGTTGTTTTTACTTTGCATAAAAGTGTATGGGCCTTACACGCAGTATGTCTGGGCTAAACCACAGTAGGAACCAAAACGAGAAAGAAGACGGTTCTCCAAGTCAATCACCGTCTCCCCGACTTTCTCATCACGGCTGAGCAAATCAAAGTCATAGACTGCAATTTTCAGGTCTTTGTCTTGTGGGAGGAAGCATGTCAGTTCAAACATTCTGTTGAGGAACAAACAAAACAAAACAAAAAAAACTTAGCTCACGGTCTTCTGATTAGAAGTTGAACTCTCAATAAATCTAAGACATTACCTTCCAAACACTGGGTTAAGTGTGTATGGTACATAGTTGTCCCTGTCATCAATAGACTTTCTCCCCAAAGAGATTTTGATATATGGGTCACACTGGAAAAAAAAAAGATAAGTAGGTTTGCTTTTTCATTTTACCAAAAATGAATTCAACAAACTTCAAGTCAAAATTAATCATGAGGTTTTCTGAAATGCTAAGTACTTTGCCATTGTTGTCTTTGGGTTGCAGGTCAATGGCTTGAACCACATAAATTCTGACCACACACTCCTGAGCGACGCTGTCGGGCAGCTCTCTGAACTGTTGTCTTGGAGAGGGCACCCCTGGGTCATCTGGCAATGGGTACACCTTAAAGGAGCCCTGAGAGAAGGGAGGGAAAAAAAAAAAGTAAGGTGTGACTTAATTGGCAGTAAATGTATTCTTAAAGCATTTGAATTAATAAGACATCTTGCCTTGAATTCTCCAACTACAGCGGGGTCATCCTCGTCACTTTCATTTTTACCACGCTGCAATTTGAAGGTGCTGCAGAAATCAGTAAATCCCATGAACTCTTTTACATTTTCAAGCTCATGGTCATATACCTATGAAAACCAACAGAAGAGAACCTCACTACAAATACTAAACCATACAAAAATCTTTTTTTCCAAATGTATCAGTTGGTAAAATAAGTGAATTGTAAATACGAGTGGGAATATGCTTCAGATATATTTAATTCATTAGAATTTCTAGGGCTGCCAAAAATGTTTTTCTCTAATACACGTTAGACAATTAATTTCATAATGATATTTCTCCTTCATTAACAATTTTTTATTATCCAATGAAAAGTAGATTTTTTTTTAAATAAAACATCAAAAAGGAATAACTACGCAGATCAATTTTCACAACCACCTTTGATCATATTTACCAAGAGTGCCAATATTTTTGGCCATCACAGTACATCTACATATATAAAAGAGTAACTAGCTCACCAATTTAAACTACTCCTATCATGTAGAACAACTTTTTGGGTGAGCAATTCTTGATGTAGCAACATAATGAAGGTATTTATCAACTGAATAAGAAAGATGTACACAGTTTAGACAGAATTCACACCTCCAATGTGTCATAACCTTTGTCAAGGTAAGGGCGGCATTTCTCACTCTCTCCAACAGAAGCATAAAACTTACTCCACCAATCAACAGTCTCTTTCTCCTGTAAAGTAGTGACAAAACTCATCATTTCATCCTCATGACAGAGCTGAAATACTGATATGATGATAAATGATTTAAAACCAAAGCTTAAGTGGAAAGTGTGTAGAATATTACCACAGAACTCACCTTCTCACGCTGTTGAAACCAAGAAGTGAATACATCGAACGTGCACACACACACACACACACACACACAAAACACAAAACATTATTTGTTAAGAACTGGTAATATTAAGCAGCTTGTCATTTGTAAATTTTCAGCTTTATATAAACAGACCTCGATCATCATTAAAAGATTTTAACCCTCGTGTGATGTTCATATTTTGGTTACTCTGCCCATGTTCAAATACTCAACGGATGTTTACTTTATACCAATTACAAGCAATTTAAACAGCATATATGCTGAAAATGTATCCCTTACCTTTGTTTGATCATAACTACGCGTCACGGTGCTGCAACCTTGTGTGCAATGGCAGGGGCAGAAACTCTAAACTCACACTCGTACAGACTCTCTCTTATACACATACACACACTAATAGCAGTCCCAGACAATAGGAGGACAGAATGAAGGTACATACAGGACCTGAAATGTCCACTCTTTTAGTAGCCCTGGGTCCAGTGGACCTGAACATCCTGTATATAATATAAGTGCCTAGGGGTGTACAGTGAGTGCTCATTAAAAAGTTGTTCTGATATATGTTCTTCACAGAAAATGAGCCAAGGCCAATGAGTCTCAGTTTAAAAAAAATTATTAATAGCATCTATTTTTTTT
>JAUYWG010000046.1:4378989-4402554 GCA_034779775.1 Enteromius afrohamiltoni | reverse complement strand
GTTCCCAGTGGAAAACCCCCCAAAAGTGAGCTGTACTGAACCGTACCGTACCGTACTATGCAGTGGAAAAGCGCCATTAGGTCCAGGCGTGTACGACCGATGAAACCGTCTATCGAAGCACAGTCAGGTTCATATCAGGGTTGTGGGGTTGGAAGTGCAATAAAATTCTGTGCTCTACACTACACTTGAGTCTAAGCACCATGGCAAAAAATAAATGGTTTATTGCTTAAGCTATGAACCTTATGAAATGTAAGTATATAGTTAGGAACAATTACAATTAACACACCAAAATTGTTGAATCACCTACATGTTCCAAATTGTATTTGACTTTCTTCTGTGGAACACAACTGATATTCAGAAGAAAAATGTATTAGTGTTTTTTTTGTTTTTTTTGTGCATACAATGCAAGTCAGCATTGACCAGAACGATTTGGCTGTGAACACTCTTCAAGTTCCGAACAGCATGAGAGCAAGAAAGTGATTGTAGAATTTTCTTTTCTTTTTCTTTTTTTGGTTGAAACTGGAATCTGAACCAGTATAATTAAATTCCCCATGATTGCCTACAGCCCAACTACTTTACTAAAACACCACCGTTCATAAATTTTCACAAGCTGTATTGATTTTCTCTACCTTGATATTTCAGTATCCCACTGTGCATAATGACACATATCAACACAGTATTCATCTCTGCTTCAGTTTTCTGTCTCTGATTCTTTCACTAGGTGCCAAAGTGGCTGCTGATACATGCTTTCTGCAAAACACATGGGGGAGAAATGTTTCTCACTGTGGAAAGACCATAAGTGGTGGCTACAGAGCCTGTAAAAAAGAGTATGCCAACTTTTTTCATTTACTGATTCAAAGTAGCTCACAAAAGAAAAATGTCCAGCATTAAAATGTGTTACAGGACCTGTTTTTAAGACTAAACTGTTAGATCAAGCAAAGATTACATTAAATATGCTTTATGTCCTTATATAGAAACATGATGTGTGGAAAGATTTTTTGCGATGGAGGAAATGACTATCCCGTTACTGGCCAGAAAGCTGTCATATTTACAATGAGGGGATTTTGCAACATAGCTGGGGACCAATCTGAAGAGGACGCCCTCAGTATGGTCCCAACTGGCACAAAATGTGGGGATAATAAGGTAAGCACGGAAGAATGTTATTTAGGCTCTGACAGCAGGACTTGTAGGCACAAAAATGAAAACTCTCTGTGTTATGTTTTAACAGGTTTGCTATGATTATGCGTGCCAAGACCGGAATGTTTACGGTAGTAATGATGATTGCTCACTGCAATGCAATGGAAGAGGGGTGAGTTCAAATTTCCATTTCACTGAAACCAATGTTTTAAAATATAAAAAGCTTTTGAAATTTACATTTTAGAAAGAATTAATTTGTCATTTTTATCTTATTTTTGCAGATTTGTAATCATAAAAAACAATGCCACTGTGAGCCTGGATGGGCTCCTCCTTACTGTAAATTCAGATATTCTGAATTGCCATACGGTAATCAAACAAGCCTTTTCTAAAAAGCATGTTTAAATATCGTACCTGTAGTAATGCACCGTTCTGACAAATTCTACACTTGTGCCCAATTTATTAGAACGAGCAAAGATAATTGGCATCTCAGTAGCAGCTGTAATCGCTCTACTTGTACTTGCACTATTTGGAGCCTTGCTTTATTTTAAAAGAAGAAAAGCCATCGTCAGCCACAAGACGTGAGTTGTTTGATTTTGACATGCTTTGTGATAAAATTCGAATGTGAGAAATTTATGCCCAGCGTTTTGAATGAACTGCAAGTGAACGTTTTCCAGCCAGGAACATTTTAAATCGCTATAAAACCTGCATCATTTTCTAAATGAAAGAAAATTATTAACTTATAAAAGTGATAAATTACATAATAAATGTAATTTTTTGAAAAGTACTATTTTTTTAGTGCTGTCAAACATTTAATTGCATCCAAAATAAGTTATATTAAGTATATTTAAATATTATATAATAATAAATAACATAAATGTATATACATGATATCTATCTATCTATATATATATATATATATATATATGCATATGATATATGATATATTTTCCAAAAATATACTTAATGTGTGTGTATTTATATATACAAAATAAATAAACACAATGCACATACATATATAAACAAAAATCTTTATTTTGAATGCGATTAATGGCGATTAATCATTTAACAGTGCTACTATTTATGCAATGAAAGAGTGTATCTTTTAAAAATGTGCCATGTTGCATAGCAACCACCCTCTGATTTCTTGTAGATGTCTTGCAAATTTATTGGTCTGAAGGTGTGGGTAGCTGTGAGTAATGTAATTATAGTAGTCTGTCCGTTGATGTCAAGTCTGTCTGCTTGTTTACAGAAAAACTCCATCTGCAGGGCGGTTGAACCTTCTTTTTGAGAACAACAGTGCCAAGAATGACCGCCCTGAGATCAGCCAGCCCATATTCATGGGTACCACCGTAACTCAACCCTGCACCCCTGTAACTGCAAGACTGGGCCCGACTCGTCCTGCTCCACCAGTTAGTAAAACCTTCATTCTGATGCAGCTTGTTTATCATACTAAAGTCAAAAACTAGTTTTTTTCCCTATCTGAGACCAATGAGCGTGAAATAAATATCGCAAAGCCATACTTTTGTCTTTGCACACGAAATCTGACTCACACTACAGAACGTTCTGGACAGGTATGCCTATCTAGATAAAAACAGACCTTCCTGTACTCATGTCATGCTATCTGTCACAGTTTGTACAGGCCATTTAGGGCTGGGAAAATCTAAAATGATTCATACGATAACAACAGATTATATATATATATATATATATATATGTAATAGATTATATTATATAGATTGTAATATATGTTGTAATATAGGTGTAAAATCTAGTTTATCACTACACAAACACAACTATTGAGCGGAGTATTTGTTTTGAACACAATATGTCAGGCCAAAGCTAACAATAGGGTTAAATAGTTGTAGTTACACCCATAATGTCCTTCCAGGACAGCAAATAATTAAGTAGTCTTTTCCCATTTCTAGAAATAAATAAAAATATGTTTGTATTCTTCTTGCAGCCTCCAAAAAAGTCTCCATCACAATCTCTGCAGACCATAGTAAAACAGGTAAGATCAACTATTTATAGGAGAAATCCTGTGTTTCTGTAACTTATACTTTTAAATGTATTTCTAAATATACCAAAAATATAATACATTTTAAAATATATTTGTATTAACAAATTCTGTTTTTTTTATATACATTTATATTTCCAATCTAAATATATTTAAAAATCTGTTTAAAATACACATTTGTTAGAATGTATTTTGAAATATATTTTAGTGTTTGAAAGATTAATTTAAATAGAAAATATATTTCCTTAATCCGTGCTATAATTATAAAATATTTGAAAAATAAACTATGGCCAGTTTATGCAATATGGTAATGGTTTCTACCCCAAAACGTCCATTTTAAATATCTATAAAAGCAGTTTTAAAAATTTGTATATAAAGAGTGCAGTTGTGTGAGTGCTCGTATATTTTTAGCATTGCTTGCTAGTCAATAGTTATCAACTGTAGTTTCACTATTTAGTTTCCTAATTCTAAGCTGTGGAAAACAGTACTGTAATACTTGAGGGATTTCACTTAATTACTTTGTACTTTACTCAACAGAAAACATTTCAGTTCAGTTACATTTCCAAAGTAAAGAGCATACTACTGTTTAATCCCTTTTTTTTAGTCACGATTCAACAGATATTGTGCAGGGCATCTTAGGTCAAGTTCAGCCAAACCCATTAGTTGAGTCAGCCGTGGTTTCCTGTTCATTACCACTGAAATGTTTTTTTTTTTTTCTCATTCCCTAGTTTGTAACAGCTTGTTCTTTTAGTTTCTTGCTGTGAAAATTTCAGTAGCATATATGTTTTGGAGCAGAGCCAATAACATTTTTAAGTAGGTAAATAGTGTTTTGGATTTATTAAAGCATTGAAAAATGTCTGTGTAATTACAGGGAGTCAAGACGAATCCTCCTCCTGTTCCTCCAGTCAAACCATCTTTAGCAACAGGATCCTGGAGGACCGATCAAGTTAGTTGCTTAACATTTATTCTGACAGAGATTATCTTGTTATGCATGCAAATTACAGTTAATCTTGTAATGTTAATGTGATGCTTTAGATGTAGTAAGAAGTCTTACATTCACTTAATCTTAAACTGGAGGCTTTTCATATTGCAGGTCAAGGTTGTGTTGAGACCACCCACCATCCCAAGAAGATGACCAGACGTGTGAAATCATTATGTGATTTATTTTAACAAATTACAGTCCTTCTTGTTCACTTTTATAGTGTGGCTGAAACACAAAGTGCTTTTTAAACAATGCTTTAAAGAAGACACATACACTGTTGTGTAGGCCTCGAATAAGAGCTGTTAGTGTATGATGATATATTATACATGTAAAACATCTGAATGTGTAGCTAGAAAAATAATCTACAGGCCAAAGTGCTTTATACTGTCATTTATTTATTTTAACATCTATACTATTGTGGTGAAGTGAATGTATTTAATTCTAAAAAAACATTTTCTTACTTTTTAAATAAAAGTTTTAGCAATTGAATGTCACATTAAGAATATTAGTAATAAACAAATCTCACAAAATAAAGATGCAATGCTTCTTACTTGAATAAAATGCAATAATGTTGGTTTGCTGAATTTGTAGTGGTTTGTGGAGTTCATTTTTAATTCAGTGTTAAACTTGCATCTTGTTATCAAATGTTATTTATTCATTAAATCTCTATTAAGTAAAAAGTTGAAAAAAAGGAAAGCTTCGAGTGGTTCTTTATTTTATTTTTTAAAATATTATAATAATGATAAAAATGGCATTTCATTAATATTTACCAGCAGTAAATGCTTTTTAATAAACAATATTATTATGATTTGAGGAGACAGGCTATGTGGTTAAACCAGGAATGTTTCATTGGTTTGCTGACTTAAAACTAATTTACAATTTGAATGTAAATCAGTAAATTCAACAATGTACATTGCTATTAAAATCTGTTTTGTAACTTTAACATACTGACAACCACCATAATAATGCAGTTGGTAAAAGAGACTAATAGAAGGTGAACAATGTCTTGCTGGTAAACACAAATACACCATCACGGTAACACAAATGACCCCTAAATAATGCAATAAACATTCATTAAACAACACAAGATGTAACAAAGCCCAAATATACTGTTCATATCTGATAACAAAAACCTATTTATATTATTATTAAACATTATGATTATTATTATTATTATTAATGATTTATTAATTATACAATGATTTGTTCTATTGTAAGAGCAAATTAGCTAAGGATCAATCTCAACTGGATGCTCGACTAAAAAATAAGAACCAGCTTTTAAATGTAAAGTCGGCAACACCAAAGCTCCAAAAATATCAAAAATATTGAAGATGCTTGCGCTAGAAACATTTTACAAATTGTTTATTTAATATTTTTGGAGCTTTTGGTGTTCTATTTACTTCCAAAAACTGTATAATTAACAGCATTCTACTGTAAAATGACCTAAAATGTCTGGTTATTTTATTTACAGTTTTTTCCTGTATATAGTACGATATAGTTGTAAAGATGGACCAGGCAAAAAAGGGATCCATTCGTAGAGTTTATTAACGGGTAACGTTAGTCGTACAGGCAGGGTCAGGGGCGGAGTGGGGCACTAATCTCCACCGGGAAAATTCTGACCGCACCGACCCACTCCCTTTCAATAAAGTAACAATTGGCCCAACTATCTCAATTCTCTTATTAACTCTAATTATAAGAGCATAGACAGAATAAGCCAATAGGAGGCAATGCTGTCCTTCGCCGGTCGCGTTCGCCTCACGGCCGCTCAATTTGTGATCCGCTGAATTTGTAAATCCTTCGGCCGGCCCACCGGGAAAAGTCCCGATTGCCACTCTGCCCCAGGGCAGGGTCAACAAGCAGCAAACAGGGCAGTAGAGGCAAAACAGGTGTAGGTCGGGGTACACGACAAGAATCAGGGCAGGCAGCAAGAATCACAGTCCAAGTGTAACGGCTACCAGAGAGGTAGAGCCTACCCGGATGAGAAAGAAGGCAGAAGTAAAACCAGAGGCAACGGCGGTTCAGTATATATGCCTTCATAGTTGTTTGCACAGCATACTCTTCTCACACACATATGTCAAAGAGCGAGTACAAAACAGGAAAATACACCCTAGTAACGTAACAAACCAAAAAAATGATGGGGGACTTAAGTCAGCCGTAGAGCGACCATCTCTCCTACGCGCGCGCTCATATCACTATAACATATGGGTTTAAAGACACATTGACAAAACAATCAGAGAGAGATAAACAGTCCAAGGTCGACAACCGCTCAGAATTGATTGGCAGAAGTGTGTGTATGTGTAATCAGTGTAGGGGCATGGCATGGCAACAGGTGTGTGCTTAGTCCCAGGTATGAGGCATGATGGAATCCGAATGAGGGTTCCCTCTGGTGATCCGTTTTTTCCCCGTAGTGTTTTCAGATTTTACAGTCAAAATTACACTTATCTTTGAATTAAAGCTCAATTTAAATAATAATAAGGTTAATAATTCAATATTGGGCAGAATATTCCATTCCACTCTGATTCTGTAAACATTCGAATGTAAAAAACTTTTTTGGCAAATTTTGTTGTTGCAAAAAAAAAATCTTTTTAACCCTAAAAAGCCTGGAGGGCATATTTTGCACCTCACACACTGCTCCACAACTCCTGATCGGCCCCTATAAAAAACTGCTCTTGTCTGATCCTGTACTTAGTGCTAAATTTTCCCAAAGTGTATGATGAATCATACACTGACTCACATGAGCCTTTTTGATTCTTGCTCCTGTTTCTCAATGACTCACTGTGATTCACAGGTGCAGCTGATTAATTATCCCGTGGAGCGGATGGAAATACATCCTGGGCTGCACTTTAAAGTTGACTGTATGGTTGATACTGTGGATAGATACCTGACATCTGACATTTTTGAAGTTCATAAAATAGACGTGTACAATAGAAAAACCAGTGGTGTAAAACACCGGTGACATCACACCCCTGTCATCATATACATCTATCGGTTGTCTAACACAAGATTTCATCATTCTCAAATCTTTTGTTTGTTCTGCTTCTATGCAGTGCTCTTTCTTTATACATTTTTATTCAAAGAACCTTAAAAATGAGCCCTGGATTCCACAAAAACATTACGCAGCACAGTTTGTTTCATTATTAGGTTTCTTGAGCAAAACGGGATCCTAGAATGATTTCTGAAAAATGCAACACTGAAGATTGGAGTAATGATGCTGAGAATTCTGATTTACATCACAGGAATAAATGACATATATTTCAATAGAAAACTGTTATTCTAACAACAATTTCACAAATTACGATTTTATAAAAAAAAAAAAAAAAAAGAATGGTTGCAAACTGATTAAACACAGGACAAAAGAGAGGTTAAATGTTTTGCTTCCAAAATGAGACAAAAGCAAACTTTTTTTAATAACAGTGATCATCTCGTTTCCTGTAAGTTAGGTCACAACCTCTCCTTGTTGTTCTGAAGCAGAGAGGAAATCGTTTGTTAAGACATCAGTTTGCAAACAGAACAGTGTTTTGTAACCTGTGTAATTTGTAAGACGATTCCATGTAATCTAACAGATGTTGTGATGTAAATATTTTGAGTTGAGTTCTTCTTTTGTTCACTTCTCATGAGCGGTATCCAAGTGCAAATATTTAAGGCATGTTTTAGTAGATCTTAAAAAAAGTATTCATGTATAAATGGACATCATAAATGTGTGTGAAGCATTTGTACAACATCACATTCTTTTCTGAGTCTGATTCCATAAAACTCAGATCCCAGTCGAGTACTTGAAGCACAATTGGGAAATATTTAACAGGACAGCACTTAAGCCTGTTTTGTTGGATTCAAAGTACTAGAGATCACAAGGTCTGTCCCTTTTCCTTAGTGCCAGCTTTCTGCTGACTGTAGTATGTGTATGTCCTGCTGGAAGCGCGATTCTCCCGGTCTAACACAGTCTAACTAATAGACATGTACAGCAGCAGCAGCAGTCTCAAGATTCCCACAAGTCCCCAAGGAGAGGACAAAGGAGAAGGAAAGGTGTACGGGAATGTTTTTGCAGAACTGGAGTCAGTAGACCTGCCCCTAGGAACAACTTTAAGGTAGAGTGAGTGTTATGAACAAAAATGTTTTTAGGATGCTTTAACCTGTTATTTTACCACAGCTGTGTGTAATATAGACTTAGGCCTATGTGGTATTAAAATATTATAAATCAATTATAAATAATTGTGATCAAAAACACATTGCATCATTTATTATTTTGATTTTCACAAACAGGATATACTGTATATGTAATTACAATTAAGTAATAAGAAAAAATATGAGTAATAATATTTATTCAATATGTTTGTTGGCAGTATATGCATATGAATATGTATATATTTAATAGCCCATATTTTATTTGAAGATATGTCGAAATAACAACACTGTGTATTCAAATGAAATGTGTTTACTCAACTAACCAAATGAATATTTAATATATTATATAAAATATTTAATATATAAAATATTAAATATATAATATTTAAATACTCATAAAATTATTGAATAATAACCCATAAGCATTAAACAAATAAACAAACAAATAATAATAATAAGCTACAACACACCATTCTTGCCTTCTGTGTCAGTACTTTTTACCTCACAGGTCTAATTGTATTTTTCACTTCAAAATAAATATATAAAATATACATATTTAATATATCTCTTTAATATAACCTAATATATAAATGACAGCTGTTAATATTACGTTAATAATGCCTTTTTTTCTATTCAAGGTCAAGAGAAAAGACCCATGCGCACTTTCCTATAATATTCCACAACATTTTCAATATTCCCAACAATACATTATATGGTTCAATATGCTGAATTATTCTTTTTGCGCCAAAAAATCATTAGGATATGACGTAAAGTTCACATTCCATGAAGATATTTTTCTATTTCCTACCGTAAATCAAAATGTAATTTTTGATTAGCAACATGCATTGTTTAAAAACTTTAAAGACGATGTTCTCGGTATTTAGATTAATTTTTCACTCGGATTCCAGATATTTAAATAGTTGCATCTCAGCCAAATATTGTTCTAATCTAACAAACCGCGCATTATTTATTCAGATTTAAAAAATGCACCCTTATGACTGGTTTTGTGGTCCTCTGCATGGACATAATCACAGAACAGTGACCTCTGTCAAGCTTCACGTCTGTCCCGCGAGCTGCCGCTCCACCCATCGGTGGACTCGAGTTACTGCATCTCTGTCGGCATTGTCACAAATGAGCACTGTGACGATTAGAGCCAACATGGCGGAGAGCGAGAGCTTGGAGACTATCACCGAACATGAGCGAATATTACAGGAGATCGAGAGCACGGACACGGCGTGCGTGGGGCCGACGCTACGGTGAGAGATGAGCACCATCCGCTCTTATTTACCGCTCAGACGGCGATCTGATGTTTTCTCCTGTCTGATGGATGGAAAGCAGGCCTTTGTTTGCTAAAGATGCGGCTCATCAGCAGGACTTTATGTCATTGCTGACGAATCTACCAAATAAAGTGCTGATCGGGTCGATGTGAAATGCTGTTTTTCCAGATGAATCCTTTCCGTGATCGCGGTGCGCTGTACCGACGCTGTAACGTCACGCTGATTTCAAACACAGTCAGTGACACAGAGCGCTGTTTTCCTGTCATTCATCGACCGGGGGACGTTAGGTGTGAGTTATGTGTTAATATTCGCTAAGCATCTGTCTGTGTCTTAGCGAAATACGATGTAAACATCTGAGGTGAAGCAGCACAGGCCCTGTGACGGTCTCCCTGCGTTATGAATATGATGGAGCTGTCGACAGGTGGAAAGCCTCGAGCTAACGTAAATAGCTTTAGTTTTGCCAAACGGACGTCTCTGGCAGGTTAAGTTCTTCTGTATGCAGTCCGTTTCCCTTTCCAAACACTTTTCGGCTGCGGAAGAATGAAAGCTGACAAAATTGTAGGTGTGGCGTTAATAAATGAGTCTGGGTTGAGTTGGACATTAATATTCCGCCCCGAGCTCAGGTTTATCTCCTCGTGTGAGCTGTGTTTTAATGATTTCAGTAAAAACCATCATGGCCCTCACAATTTGATTTGATTTCAGCACAGTTGTGGTTTTATCATGTATTTTCATTATTTCACAACGATGCTTTCCTTCCAGTGAAGATTTGTTGTATTTGGCTTTATGATTTCTGATGAAATCGTGATTTCGGTAGCTATGCCCTGTTTTCAGATGAAATAATTTTGCTAGTGCTCATCTGCTTCCCGTCATTAGATCTTTGACTTCATGATTTCTGATCAAATGATCAGCTGCATCCGACCATGATATCTTTGGTTATATGATTCAGTAGCATTCAGCTACAAACCACCTCTGGATATCTTTATGATTTCTTATCACATAATGAATTTTTGCAGTACTCGGCCATGTCTCATATTGAGATCTTTGGCTTCATGATTTCTGATCAAATTATGATTGCGCTAGCATTCAGCTGTGTCCCACAAAGAGATCTTTGGCTGTATAATACCTCTCAACTACATTCCATCTAATGACATGTTGGGCGTTACGATTTCTGATAAAATTATGATTTAGGTAGCACTCAGCTGTGTCCCATAATGAGATCTTTGGCTTTGTGATTTGAGTTAAAATCAATGATTTCTGTGATGAGATCTTTATGATTTCTGGTCAAATCAGGATTTCTGCGGTGTTAAGTTGTGGCCCGTCATGGCCCTCTCAGTTTGATGCTTTCAGCACAGTTGTGTTTCATCGTATATGTCATACTTCAGTAGAAATGATTATTTCATGACAATGCTTTTTATGCCGGTAAAGACTTTATGTCATTGGCTTTATGATTTCTGATGAAATCAGGATTTCGTTAGCTACGCCCTTTTTCAAGAGCTTTCGTTTCATTATTTCAGATAAAATCATTTTGCTAGTGCTCATCATCAGATCTTGGATTCATCATTTCTCAAATCATAATTTCTGTGGCTCTTAACTATGCCCTTATTATAAAATCTCTGGCTTTGAGTTTTTGATGTCCCGTCATTAGATCTTTGACTTCATGATTTCTGATCAAATGATCAGCTGCATCCGACCATGATATCTTTGGTTATATGATTCAGTAGCATTCAGCTACAAACCACCTCTGGATATCTTTATGATTTCTTATCACATAATGAATTTTTGCAGTACTCGGCCATGTCTCATATTGAGATCTTTGGCTTCATGATTTCTGATCAAATTATGATTGCGCTAGCATTCAGCTGTGTCCCACAAAGAGATCTTTGGCTGTATAATACCTCTCAACTACATTCCATCTAATGACATGTTGGGCGTTACGATTTCTGATAAAATTATGATTTAGGTAGCACTCAGCTGTGTCCCATAATGAGATCTTTGGCTTTGTGATTTGAGTTAAAATCAATGATTTCTGTGATGAGATCTTTATGATTTCTGGTCAAATCAGGATTTCTGCGGTGTTAAGTTGTGGCCCGTCATGGCCCTCTCAGTTTGATGCTTTCAGCACAGTTGTGTTTCATCGTATATGTCATACTTCAGTAGAAATGATTATTTCATGACAATGCTTTTTATGCCGGTAAAGACTTTATGTCATTGGCTTTATGATTTCTGATGAAATCAGGATTTCGTTAGCTACGCCCTTTTTCAAGAGCTTTCGTTTCATTATTTCAGATAAAATCATTTTGCTAGTGCTCATCATCAGATCTTGGATTTGTCATTTCTCAAATCATAATTTCTGTGGCCCTTATTATGAAATCTCTGGCTTTGAGTTTTTGATTTCCAGCCATGAGATCTTTGACTTCATGATTTCTGATCAAATGATCAGCTAAATCCAACCACGATATTGGCTGTATGATTCAGTAGCTTTCAGCTACGTACCACGTCATGGGATTTCTGATAAAAATATTTTGGCAGTACTCCGCTATGTCCCATAATGAGATCTTTGGCTTTGTTTTCTGATGAAATCATGATTTTAACAGTGCTTAGTTGCATCTTTGGCTTCGTGAATTCTGATAAAATCGTCATGTTTCTTGTTAAATGTTTTCAGTAGCACATTTTTGTCTTTCTGATTTATAAAAAAAATAAAAATAAAATTATGATTTTGTGTATAATGTAGTAATAAATAGTGCTCAGTTGAATTTTAACTTATTACAATAGAAATTATGATTTGCACTATACGTTGATTCCTTGTCTAAATCTCAATATGCATTTAAATATCGGAAGAAAACTGTCAAATTACTACTGGTACTTTAGGCTAACCTCTAGAAGCCTTGACTCACTTTGTCACTTGTGAATAAAACGGTTCAAAAATTATTCTCTGTAATGCAACAGAAGTTCTTTTACACAGTTGATCAGCTGATGTTGACTTAGAACTGTGTAATGAGAGTGAGCGATTCATTCATTTAGACATAAACCAAACCAGCTGTCCAAGTCCCAAAAAGCAGGTCTTCAGGATACAAATTGGTTGACATTCCAGTGCATGCAACATGTCCTGAGGCTATACGTTCATGCTGATTTTTACAGATATGACAGCTGTATTTTCTCATTCCACAGATTTCAGATACATTACCAAGTCCACACAGCATAACGTTTACAGCAGCAAGTCTTTGTTAGAGGCTCACCTGCTTCTAAAATTATTCATTGTAAGCTCAAAGGTTGCATAATGTGTGTTAATTTGTCTGTATTAATAAATGAATGGATTTTGATGCAACACGACTCCCTCAACTGGCCTGGCTTCCGCGACTATTAAGCTCATAGGAGCTTAGTCTGGCAAAGCTACCTTAAGGAAAGGAAAAAGGAAAGGACGTGACAAGTGGCCAGGTATGGTTTCCCATACTAGGAATTGGTGCTCTGCATTTAACCCATCCAAGTGCACACACACAGTAGTGAGAAGTGATCAACCAAGCACACACACATCGTGAACACACACCCGGAGCAGTGGGCAGCCATTGCTGTGGCGCCCGGGGAGCAGTCGGGGGAACGGTGCCTTGCTCAAGGGTCTCACCTCAGTCGTTACTACCCGTCTTCTGTGAGGCGGGCTTAACCTGCGTCCATCAGATGCCTCTGTATACTACTGGACGAACCTACAACCAATCAGACCACTCATTCCGATGACGTATGCGTATCGACGGAACCTGAAGCCACTGTAACCAGTTGTAGCTAGCTGCATTAAAGGAAAATGTCTTTACTTACTTTAATTACTTCTGCTCCGTTTTCAAAGGGGTTCTTTTCTCATTGGTTCCCACTTTTTTTGGGAATGGAAATGCTCTAAAACCCAGCTTTGCCAGACTTTGCCAAAGGAGGTTTGGGCGGGCACAGGCTACTCTCAACTGATTCGACTGACTAAATCAGAATAATATTACATTAAAATGAATCCAAGGGCCCTGTGCTCTTCACAGATGAAAGCAGGTTCACACCAAGCACATGTGACAGACGTGACAGAGTCTGGAGATGCCGTGGAGAGCATTCTGCTGCCTGCTTTCATCTGTGAGGAGCACAGGGCGGCAGTGGCAAATTTGCCAATTTCCTGCACAGTGTTGGCCTGCTGGAGGTCACTTTGCAGAGCTCTGGCAGTGCTCCTCCTGTTCCTCATTGCACAAAGGCGGCGGTAGCGGTCCTTTAGCTGGGTTGTTGCCCTCCATGTCTCCTGATGTACCGGTCTGTCTCCTGGTGGCGCCTCCATGCTCTGGACAATGCTCTCGCATTGATGTGCCAGCCTGGATGAGCTGCACTACCTGAGCCACTTGTGTGGGTTGTGGACTCCGTCTCATGCTACCACTAGAGTGAAAGCATCGCCAGCATCCCAAAGTGACCAAAACATCAGCCAGAAAGCATAGGAACTGAGAATTGGTCTGTAAACTGATGCTTCGTTCTGTTTATGACATTCTTTAAAAGGTTCAAATGATTTGCAATGGTCTCTTGGTCATATGCTGTGTAGACAGACTTTTTATCTTACATGGTGAAAAACACAAATGATAAAAAATACCATTAGTATTGAATAAACCCCATTTATGATGAGGATTCTTGAGGTTTTTCCCAATGGACAACCTGCAACATAAAAAAAAATTACTGTTACTAAAATTATTTTAAAAGTCAGCATGGGATTAATAGCTTCCTCTATATCTTTCCATTATTTCCATTATTTTTATATGTTATTGTCAATGTTCTTTTACAAATTTTATTTGCATTTACATGGCCCATACACTGTTCTCTGACAAAAACTGTGGTATACTGTTTTCTCGCGAAGAATGCATTTTGAACTTTTGATCTCTCAAATTGACTTCTATAGTAATCGAAGAATTCTTCAAAATGTCATCTTTTGTGTTCAACAGAAGAAACACAGGTTAAAATGATTGCATTTTGGGTGAATTGTCTCTTTAATTCCTTAAACTGAGTTAGGAAAGCACTTTGCATGTACATGATGCTTCGCAATACATTTGATTCCTGCAAAAACCCTGGAATAAACATTATTTCCCAAGCCTATTTACCTTAGTGTATGTAAACAGTGATTGTCCCTCATTCAAGGTCATGTTACAGTAGGGTGTAGTTTGGTTTCGTTTACTGCCCTGTGGTGGTTGTTAGTTGTATATAGACGCATAATGATTTGTGTTTGAGCTGTAAGAAGAGAGTCTTGACTTTTACTCTCTCGTGTTTCTGTTTCCTTCAGTACCTCCTGGCGGTTGTCCGGAACTTGCTGCTCTTTGGTGTGATGAATTCAATAACAGGAAAGAGGAAACTCATTGTGAACATGGCCCTACTGATAATAGTTCTGAGTGCGTGTGTGCAGATTCGCAGAAAGGATGTTCCTTTATGGGGTGTAGTGTGACCTTGTGAAAGGCAATGGAAGCGTGTACCGATTTTAGAAAGCTTAGCATGTTTTCAGTAGAAATTGACCCTCAGCATTTTTCAGATGGGTGGCAGGAAAGGGCCAACCACATAACTGCAAAAAAAAAGTGTGTATCTATATATACTATAGTACGAAAAGTATTGGGTCGTCCCGTTCTGATGAACAGATGGCTGCTCAGACTGCTGACTCATGAGATAATGCGCTCAACATAGCGCTGAATGGTTTCTGTTCTCGTCTTCGGCAAAGTCCTTTTTTTAAATAGTCTTTGATCTCTGGTACATTTGAGCGTATTATCTCATATTGCTCAGTCATTTGCCTCTAATCAATAAATGACATCAAAATGACAACGTTTTCAAGAATACATTAAACAGTTCTTAGCCTGGAAGCAAATTAAATTCAACTCAATTACGTAATCCTGATAGAATAGATATTTAACCATGAATTTCAGTCATCTCTGGTTTCATATGTATTTTCCGGGGCGTATTATACAGCGTAAATTTACACCATCACGTTAGTGATGCAAAGGAGAGCAAATAGTAAACACAGTATTACTTTATTAATAATAATAATAATAATAATAGAGGGGGAAAAAATCACGTAGAGAGAGCCATAATGCACAAAGAGAATTATAACTGCCACCATTTAGAATTGAATTGAAAAATTGGTTTGTGATGATCCAAGCTGGCCAAACATTTAATTGTGAAATGTTCATGGGACGTTTTAAAATCTTTAAAGGTTCGTGCAGTTTGAAATAATTTCTCGTGCCCATTTGTTTTATAGATCCGTTTACGATGATCAGCCTAATGCACACAAAAGGTTTATGGAGAAACTTGATGCCAGAACACACAACCATGACAGAGAGATTGAGAAAATGTGCAAAAAAAATGTAGCTATGCCTTGAATGCGGTGTCAAAAAAGTAGTTTTTCATCTACCAATGGCACAAATGGAATGAAAATGAAATTGTGGTGAAAAGCTACATTACTAGGGATGTAACGATGCACCCTGAGCTGGTTGAAACTCATTTCTATTGAATGTAGATATGTTTTATGAAGTATAATTTCATAGAGCTAAAGTCCGGCCATTCTGTTTTTGCTTTATATTTTAAAAACTGAAAACACTCATTTGATGCAGTGGTTTGTTTATATGAAAAGATTTACTTTGCCATAAATCTAATTTTGTTAAAAACGAACTAACTTAAACTAAGTGAGAAAATTGCATCGGGAATCACATCGTATTTGTTAATCGTTAAATCGTAAAAAGCTGTACAGAAGATTCCACCAATCAGAGCGTTACGGCAAGGAAACTGTGCCACTCTAGCAGTTTTATCGCAGTGTGGTAAAAATGACTTAGGATCAGCTAGTCGTGCCATTTTAAAGGTTGTCATTCACAGTCTAGACGTTGAGGCTGTGTTGCCAATGGCAACCTGGATTTCATCTGAAAGAGAGAGCCAGCTGGCAGTTGGCGTCCAAGACTTTGCTGCTTTGTTATAATGAATATCTTTATTTTTATGCTGGTTGAGATGGTTTAATATGAATCTCATGCTAATTGCTGCCTCTTGCCTACTGTTCAGAAGTAGTTTTACAGCAACTTCTGCTTTTGACACAGGAAATACAGGCTGATGCTCATGCAAGATTAACCATTTACCCTGTTCGAATGAATCCTTAAATAAATGTTTAAAGTAAACCTCCAGTTTATTATTTTTATCATGGATCATAATGCTTTAAAGTGATGAACTTCGTTTTCCCGGGTAATTCGGTCAAACTTCAGGAAGCAGAAGTTTGTTGCACCATGCAAGCAGCATGACGCTTTTTTTCCTGCTGATTTAACTCGCATTTAAGATTCTTTATAAATTGTTGTACTATTCGAAAACTGACAATGAAAGCAGTGCATTTCTACAGAATTCCTGTGACCTCAGTTTTATGAATAATTCTGAAAATGTAATGATGCATATTTGCTTTTCATGATATTTTGAAGTGCCTTTCCACCAATATTGTTGGGTCTGTTCAAAGCATGGTTATAACATTGATTTTAAGATTTATTTATTTATTTTACATTTGCACAGCAAGTTTGGTTCTTGTGCTGGGTGGCCACTTCCTGTTCAGTGTTCAGAGTGAACCACATGAGAGCCACTGACCTACTGCTGCTGGTTTGGTTAAATCTTTGCATATGTGTAGTGACTGTACCCGCACTGCACTTGTTGTCCTCAGTGTGGCGCAATTGGAAAACTATTCATGCATCCCTCCAACTTCAGCACGTTCTGCACTCTAGTGGTTTTCACTCATATTGTGTAGTAAATGTTTTCATAGTCACTTCATAACACAGTGTTCATAGATCACAGGCTTTTCATTTTTGGTCCGCTTGGTCCAATTATTTCATAAAATGCACTTGTTTTATACCTAAATGTATTTAAATTGTACTTACTTTTAAAAAGAAATTACATCTGGAATTAATTTCTGTAATTACATTTATAATTACACGTTGACCTAGCTCTTACCTCTTAACCCATCCCACCTGTCCTTAATCTGACCCATATCCCACCTTAATATCAGCAAAAGTGTTTTGAAGTACAATATGTAAGTACATACAAGTAGATGCGTAATGCAGATCCGTGTCAGCTGGTACAGTTCCCTCCACACTTCCTCTCGATCGGTGTCAGGAAGTGAGTGAAGACCCTGAATCATCTCGGACTGTTCTTCTTTACTAGTGAGGAGGGCAACGTGCTCTCAGTGATCTCACATCACACTGAAGAAGCGGCCCATCTGTTGGCTTCACCTTGCCAGCTTTCAGTGCTGTACACAGACACCGAGGCCATTGCTAGATAACACGGCTACTGATACGCTCTTAGATTGATAACACCACACAGAGACACCTGCAGAGTATTGAAGTGTGTGTGTGTGTGTTATCTGAAGAGCCGTTTCTGGACTGGAATTACATAAAATAATGCATTTTCTGAAGTGAGTTATTATTATTTTTACTAAATTGACTTTGGTTCCACCTTTATTGTAAACCGATGTAAAAAGAGCTTGTTTTTGGCCTGTTAATTCAACACAGAGCTCCTGAATGTTTTGCACTTGTGTAACATTTGTTTGACTGGACATATGATAAACATTTTTGGACTGACAGTTTATAAAAGTGACTTGAAACCAATAAAAATACGACATTTGGCAAGCATGTGTGTTATGTGTTGATGTAAATGTGTGTCGCTGTCAATTTAAACCAAGACATTCATGGGACGCTTTAAAATCTTTAAAGGTTTGTGCAGACTGACTGTTGTTTGAAATAATTTCTCGTGCCCGTTTGTTTTATAGATCCGTTTACGATGATCAGCCTAATGCACACAAAAGGTTTATGGAGAAACTTGATGCCAGAATACGCAACCATGACAGAGAGATCGAGAAAATGTGCAACTTCCATCATCAGGGATTCGTGGACGCCATCACAGAACTGCTGAAGGTTCGGGCAGATGCTGAGAAACTAATGGTAGGTGGAAATCATTATCAAACTTATTTTAGGGTTTAGAAACATATTGCGCAATGTTATAATTAAGAAATAATCGTTTTCTTTAATGTAAAATAAAGTTTAAAGTTCTAAATATGACTGATTTTGTCCACAATCCAAAATAAATTGATCATTGCTGTGATTTTGAATCGTGTTGAAAAGCTTTTCATTAATTTCCATACAATCAATTTGATGGAATCAATTCAAAGTGCTTTATGAGTGCTTAATAAGTGATATAAAGGAAAAAGATGTTATAATGTGGATAAGCACCACCTCCACTGAAGATGAACACCTGCTTCTACATCTCTCCCTTTTAAGCCCTGCCCACCGATTCATACACATCATGTTTACAAGAGAGCTGTTGCCTTCTTTTTCAGCCCAGCAGTGAATGCACTTTATTTTCGGTCACTTTCTGTTACATAATCGTTTTAGCTTCGGATGAGTAAAGGTTATGTGTAAATAGAGGCTGATGTTCACCACGTATGCAGATTGATATCAAAAAGTATTTATATTTGGATAATAAAATAAACCAAAACTGCAACAATAACAACAACTTGTTTAGATGTTTACCTTAAAAGTCCATAGCCATGGCCAACATTTCGTATAGCTGTAAACACCTTCTCCCACAAATGGAGACTTTTTCTGGTTTGGTCAGGCGACATTTGACATAACTCCCATTGGGCGTAGCTTGTATTCTATAATTGTATTGATATTTCGAACAACTTCTTACCCTTATGTCACGTGTGATCCCGCAAAGTTTAGCCCTGACTCCAACACACCTGCCTGCAAGTTCATAGCACTCCAAAACACTTTGATTAGCTGGATCAGGAGTCTTTAAAGGGTTAATTTACTCCAAAATGAATGTGATACAACTAAAATAATCCTTGATCCGGAAACATAGTAAACGCATCGGAAAATCAGTGGCTTTTTTTTTCCCCGCAAAGAAAACAAAAATAACTTGAATATCTTAATTAGTGTTCCAAAGATGAATGAAAGTATGGGTTTGGAGCGACATGAGGGTAATTATTGACATAATTTTCATTTTGGTGTAAACTAACCCTTTAGCTCTGCAGGAAAGTGGCCCTCCAAGAGCCGAGTTTGACATCCCGTCCCTAAACGAAGATCGAAAAAGCAGTTCACCAGAAGACTAGCTTTTCTAATTTGCTTGTTCGCTCGACTTTTCTCAGTCGGAAGTAAAATGTTCTTCTGCAATCGAGCATACTGCAGACGGTTATATTGCCTTGAAATTTTATTAAAAAGGGTTAAGCACCATTGTCCAAGAACAAAGTTTGAAGTAGCATCAAATTTGCATAATTGTGCAGTTTCAATGCTTTTTTTTTTTTTTTTTTGGGTTTCTTCTGCCCAGCCCTCACTCCCATGAAATGGAGAGATGCCCATGGGTGTCGAGTTTTTGTCCACGATGGTTCAGATCTCATGCTGGAATTGCACGCTAACTCTCTTTAGCTCCCTTTCCACTTCCCAGAGTGAAATATGGTTACCAAATGGCACAGGAGTGGCTCAGCAATCCTCGTAATTAGACGCACATTATATAAAGCATATTCAGATAACAAGAGCGCACATACGGCATCAATGAGGTCGCTGGGCCCTCTTTGTTCGTGAATAAATTAGATTTTTAATAAACTCCAAAAGCGGTTCTTTATTACGATGACCTAATGAGACATAATATGTGGGAAAGTCTGCGGCCATGCGGTCCCTGCACCTGGGGCACTATACTGGCGCAGTGGTGTGGAGGCCTTCACATTTGATGTTAATCAGCCACCCAGCTTTTGTGTCCAGCGCAAAAAAAAGAGAAAAAACAAATGTTTAATTACCAGAAAATGCTATCCGCGTTTTACCCCAGACAATGAATGGCACATAGAGCTCATTGAAGTTACCAACAAGGGACCAGTGGTCAATTGGGTCATTGATTTGAATTGTTTGACAGAGCCAGAGGAACAACCAAAGTTCAAAAATCCCAAGTAAAATTGAGAAGTTTGTCACAGAATCTGTTAGAAAGGGCTGTCAGAAGTGATTACCAGCCATAAAAGCTCCCCGCCGACCAAAAGTTCAAGTTCCCGCTGCACATTTAATTTGAATTTGCATGCCTTTGTTCTTGACTCCTCATGAAGCATGATCTGATTACAAGGGTGAGCAGTTACAACAGGGAATCGTGGGCTTATTTGTCTAACAAAAGTGATATTATGTTTTAAGGGCCAAGTGAGCGACACCAATCGAAGACTTCAAGACGCCGGGCGAGAGGTATGGCACAGTCTGGCTTTGTTTTGTATGTCTGCCGTTAGAAGGAAAGAATGTCGATTATCCAACAATAGCGCAGAGAGGACTGTCTCGTTAATTGAGAGGGCTTCACACTCTTTGACCTTCTCTTATGTAAGGTGACGGCCCAAACAGAGGAGGTCATCCGCTGCCGAATTCAACAGAGAAACATGGCCACTACAGTGGAGAAGCTGCAGCTCTGCATTCCCGGTGAGACGCCGTATTCGCCCAAAAATCTCAGCATGTGACCTATAAACTCTGCTTATTGGTGCTTGTTTCCCAGAGATTTTGTCATCCAGATACCGTAAACGCCAATGTTCCCAGGTTTCCTGTTACAGTAATGAGTCCAGGTCCTTGTGCGTTTATATGTTACTGTCTCCCTGACTTAAAACCGAATACGATACTTCCCAATTGCTTGGACAAACAAATGTTTTGTTTTTACAGTGGTTTAATCAAGAAACCTATTGGATGATTCTGTAGATAAATGCAGTTAGGTTGTGGCTCCTTTGGTTTGTTTCTGTTGAAAAGAAATAGTATTTAGGAAGTGGTTACAGTTCACCGAATAAAGAAAATGTTAATGTTTCATGTTTTTTGGGTTTGATTTCTTTTTAATTCATGGTCTTCTTTACTTGAAATCACGCTGACTTTTGTTTATGTTTCTGCAGTCTTGGAAATGTACAGCAAATTAAAGGAGCAGCTTGAATCGAAAAGGTAACTTATTACTTATTTGGACTAATGTGAGTTTTTATCTTTATTGCAAATCGGTGGTGACGAAATAGGTCGGAAATGAAAGGTGTTGAACAGAACAGGTACTGTTTATCCTCCTCGTGACATTAAACTAATTATTATACAAGCTTTTAAGTTGCAGCGTGGATTGAAGGCTTGTATTTTGTGGTCCAAATACAGTATTATTTTAGTGTTTTGTTTCTGCAATTAATACAATTTAATTAATTATTTTTTAATGAATACAAAATTAATATAAAACACTAAAATGTAAAAAAAAAAAAAAAAGAGCTACACTCATATTTGAAAGCATATTTATTCTAAAAGGTGTCTGTATGTTTACGATAAATACATTTTAATTTCACTTTTCCATAAATTAGAGAGAAAATATTCTCTTCATGTATATCTGAATATATATATGAAGTTTTAGATGGAGTGAAATCATGCAACGAGATTATGATATAATATGAAATAAACTTAAAAATGTAGTTCTTTAATAAACTAAATAGACATTTGTATTATTTAGCATCTACTTTTTACGTATGCATAAATGTAAAAAGAAGAAATGTATTAGTTTAAATATATGTATGAGTGCACACTCTAAAATAAATCTTGGAAATCCATTAAATTTGTTGAACTATTAGCATTTCTCTAAAAATGCACTTGATCCTCTTTTCTAAAGAAATGTTCTGTCATCTCCTAGAATGAAGGGATCGGTTTAAGGTCACGTTGAATTTGAAAATAATGACCCTTCTTTGTCCGTTAATGTCTACTTAGTCAGTCATAACACATCATGAATAAATAAACTATTCAAACGCAAAGACAATTGACCTTGTGTGTGCCCTTCTTCACAGCACAGCCCTGTACCAGCAGGCCCATGACAGGCCTCCTCCAAATTGAGGCAATTAGTGCAACGTGTTTTTCCATTAATCTGTGTGTCGCCACTGCGCGCTAATGACTAGGCTAGGACATGGTCTAATCAGACAGGGATTCTTTCGCAGTTCACATGTAGCACTCGCTGGGAAGGGCGCCTCTTTGGCCTTCCACATGGATGCACGCGCACTTCAGAGCAGTGAGGTCAGGGAGCATTCAGAGGCACCGGGTACTGCGGTACAAGTTAACATGTAAATGAGTACGTTGAATATGGAAAAACCCAGGTGTGCAAGTTGAGTATTTTAGAGCCTGTGTTGCATACATACTACCGGATATATTTTGAATATTTGAATTTTTTAATTTTTTATAAGCTTTTTGAAGATGTTTCTAATGATAAAGAAGATTTGTTTGATCAAAAACTTTTTTTATTATTATCGTCAGCTTTGAAAACGGTTGTGCTGATCAAAACAGCATTTGTTTGAAACTGCAAGAATTAATGCATCCTTTATTCATTTCATGTTTTTTTTAATCTTACTTAGCCCAACATTTTGCATGGTTCACAAATTAACCAGCATGGTTCACAACCATATTAACCAGCAATGATAATGATTATAAATATTTATTGAGCACCAAATTGGCATATTAGAATAATTTCTGAAGGACCTTTTAATGCTGAGGACTAAAGAATAAATTACATTCTAAAATGTATTCTAATAGAATCCAGTTATTTTAAATTGTACATATATTTACAAAATGTGTTTTTCATTAAATAAATGCAACTTTAAATTAACATTAATAAAATCTTAATTATTATAATCTTAACAATTTACCACTAATGCATCCTGTAAGTCTGGATATAAATGGCAAAAAACACCAAAAAAGCTGTACTTCCATGAGTTGGGCCACTACACTTGTTAAAACAAGTATAATATATAATGAATTAGGTGTAAAGATCACAGGAACACAAGCTGTTAACTTTCTGAACTTTTGTGTTTGTTGTGTTAGTATTGTAGTTATTCAGTGCTGATAAACAACCACCTGTGACCACATAGTTGCAACATTGCTCATCAACCATAAACACAAATTTCTTAAAAAAAAACTCTTAACAGTTATAGTAACAGTAACATTCTGAGTTCAGTAAGTCAAGCTAAATCAACAACATTTATGTCAACAGAAAATGTACTTGTCTTTTGTTTTCTTAAA
>JAUYWG010000046.1:4352295-4378889 GCA_034779775.1 Enteromius afrohamiltoni | reverse complement strand
TGTATGTATGTACACATACACAGTGGGTACGAAAGTATTCAGACTTATACATTTTTCACTCTTTGTTATATTGCAGCCATTGGCTAAAATCATTTGTTTATTTTTTTTCTCATTAATGTACACACAGCACCCCATATTGACAGAAAAACATTTTATTAAAAATTTATTAAAAAAGAAGAACTGAAATATCACATGATCCTAAGTATTCAGACCCTTTGCTCAGTATTTAGTAGAAGCACGCTTTTGATCAAATACAGCCATGAGTCTTTTTTTGGGAAAGATGCAACAAGTTTTTCACACCTGGATTTGCATTTTTAGGTCTCTCCAGAGATGCTCAATTGGGTTTAAATCAGGGCTCTGTCCCTTCATCTGAAAAACACCCCCACAGCATGATGCTGCCACCACCATGCTTCACTGTTGGGACTGTACTGGACAGGTGATGGGCAGTGCCTGGTTTTCTCCACACATACCGCTTAGAATTAACACCAAAAAGTTCTATCTTGGTCTCATCAAACCAGAGAATCTTATTTCTCACCATCTTGGAGTCCTTCAGGTGTTTTTAGCAAACTCCATGCAGGCTTTCATTCGTCTTGCACTGAGGAGAGGCTGCTGTCGGGCCACTCTGCCATAAAGCCCCGACTGGTGAAGGGCTGCAGTAACGGTTGACTTTCTACAACTTTCTCCCATCTCCCGACTGCATCTCTGGAGCTCAGCCACAGTGATCTTTGTGTTCTTCTTTACCTCTCTCACCAAGGCTCTTCTCCCCCGATAGCTCAGTTTGGCCAGATGGCCAGCTCTAGGAAGGGTTCTGGTCGTCCCAAAGATCTTCCATTTAAGGATTATGGAGGCCACTGTGCTCTTAGGATCCTTAGGTGCAGCAAAAACTATTTTGTAACCTTGGCCAGATCTGTGCTTTGGCACAATTCTCTCTCTGTGCTCTTCAGGTAGTTCCTTTGACCTCATGACTCTCATTTGCTCTGACATGCATTGTGAGCTGCAAGGTCTTATATAGACAGATGTGTGGCTTTCCTAATCAAGTCCAATCAGTATAATCAAACACAGCGGGACTCAAATGAAGGTGTAGAACCATCTCAAGGATGATCAGAAGAAATAGACAGCACCTGAGTTAAATATGTCACAGCAGGACCATGTGACATTTCCTTTTTTAATGTCAACAATTCTGTTTTTCTGTCAATATGGGGTGCTGTTTGTACATTAATGAGGAAAACAAATTAATGATTTTAGCAAATGGCGGCAATATAACAAAGAGTGAAAAATTTAAGTGGGTCTGAATACTTTCCGTACCCACTGTAGTTAGCCACTTGCAACAGAAGTAACCAGTGCTTATAATTTTATAAAAATGCTTAAATTAATTCTCCTCTTAAAACTTGTTTAAGCTTTTTAAAGAATATCGACACATACTTTACTAATCAATACATTCCTGTTATCATGTAAAATCTGTTATCATGTATGATTTTAGGGGGTTTTATGGACTGGTAAACTATTGCCATGAATCTTCTATTTTTCAGATACTACTCTGCATTGAAAACCATGGAGCAGCTAGAAAACATTTATATTCCCAGAGTGAGCCAGTACAGGTTCTGCCAAATCATGGCTGAGACACTTCCTAAACTCCGGGAGGAGATTAAGGAGATCTCTATGTCTGACCTAAAAGACTTCTTGGAGAGTATTCGAAAGCACTCAGATAAAATTGGGGAAACTGCAATGAGACAGGTAGGATTTTTATTTTATTTTATCTTATATAATTTAGCATTTTCAAAACCCTATAATATAGTTGTATAATAACTGAAATGGATTCTGATTTGATTTAGAGGGCTGTACATAGGCGTCTGCATATTATGAGAAGTGCGTTTGTGATTGTGATTAAATTTGTGAAAATTTTGATGTTTTAAATTATTGTATGTAGACACCTGACTAGGTTTTGTAATGTACTGAATATTTTTCCACACGTATGCAATGAGAGGGTGTTGACGTTATTATTGTTCTTCTCTCTGTCACCCTGTTCTCTCAGGCTCAGCAGCACCGTACATTTAACAGTGCAGTGCAGAAGCAGGTGATTCTGAGCTGCGCCAAACCTCTGTATGGTCTGAATGGACGAACACCCCTCCATCACAACGGCTTGAGCACAGAGGCAGCAGATGAAGAGGAGATGGATGAGGAGGTATGTTCTGAGGATAATTAGCACAATATAAACATGATGCTTTATGTATGGCATTAGCATCCAGGTCTTCTAGAAATATTCCATATTTCATCCTGAAATTATATTGGACAAAAGAAAATTAATTCAGAATTATTTTATTTATTATATGTTCCATATACATCCAAAATAAAAAAATTTGGTAACATCCATGTGTATATATATATATTTATTTATTTATATAAATATTACATATATTTATATATGATTTTAATTATATGAGTATAAATATATGCATGTAAATACATGCGAATATTTTCTAATTATATGCTATATGCGTGTGTAGTTATATATATAGTTAATAAAGATACACAGAACATACATTATGTAATAATTTGTTTTTCTTTTGGATGCAATTATTTGTGAATAATCGTTTGACTGCACTAATATATCATAATATATCATATTGTATCATACGCTATATATATTTATCGTACATCGTATTTAATTAGCCATTGTACATTTCATTATTGTACATTATTGTGTTGTTAATTAATTTTTTAAGAATTACTTATTAATTGGTTATCTTGTATAGCAAATAGTAAAACATTAATATAGTTCTATACCCTAAAAATATTTTGAAGGGAAATTTTGTTGAATCTTAATATGCTGTTCAATTCAAAGATCTCTATTGAAAACATTGTGAATACAGTTGAACAGAAGCCACTCAGGTCAGTAAATGTTTTTTTTTACCTTGTCGGTTTTCTTTTTAAGGTTTTGACAGCGCAGGATCTGGTGGATTTCTCTCCAGTCTACCGATGTCTTCACATCTATACGGTTTTGGTAATTCCCAGCATCTTTTTTTTTTTTACTACAAATGTGCTGTGCACACAGTGAACAACCAGTATATCAACAGCCTCTCTCCATAACACGTTATGAAAGTCTGTTTGGGTTCTGCAGCATAACACAATATGTGTTTTATTGAGGAACATTCCTGTTGATCTGTTTCTAATAGGCCTCCAGCCTCTGAGTTGACAGTGCGTTTTCATTGAAAGGCTTTTCTTTCAAAGTGGCTCCTCGAACATTAATGGCTTATATAAGCAATGGGATTTCCAGAGTTTTGTCTGTCGGACCATCAATATTATTTTTACTTTAAACCAAACGCAAACTGTGAAGAGGTGAGATTGAGTTTGTTAGCACTCGGTGCCATCGCTCATCTGGTCAGAACTAATTCCGAGTCCTTCAACACGCCAACAAAAGGGGTCAGACTGCAGCATCTAATGGGACTGACCGAGCAGTAACCCCCTTTTCGTCGTAAAAACAAAGCATTGAAAAAGTTCTTTAGCTTCTGCATTCAGATTGTGCACAAACTGCGGTGCATTCACTGGCCGGAGGATGAGTCGAGGGCTTTCCCTTCAATGGTTCAGTTAATGAGAACACGAGCGCTTTTGACCGCTGTGCTACCCGAGCGCTCACAGGTGCTGGCAAGGGCCGAGGGCCACTCTTCAGCCACACTGAGAAGAGAGAGGAGGTGCAGGTGCTTTGTGTTACGATAGATTGTATGTTTCTAGTTCTCACTTTGCCTAAATTTCCGTCAAGCCACAAATAAACGTACCTATACATACGTCTCACTCCAGTTTCTAGCTGAAATGAGCAACATTAGATGGAGAAACATGGTGATCATATTTATTGCATTTCACACAAATTCTAATAACAGGGCATGTACTGCATGATTTATGTGTACATTTTTATATTTGTATTGCAGGACGGGCTTCATATGTAGGGATTTTCAGATTTAGTAAACTTGCTTGGTAGCCCACCTGACACAGCATTGCACTTGCGATGTGGAGTCCGGGACAAAGTCCGTAGGCTTGAAAAAGCCTGACCAGAAAAAGAAAATGTTTTGAAACTCATACAGTATGTCGAAAGACAGACAGACAAAGAGATTAGTTTAGAAATATTAAATGGAAGGGTTACTTCACCCAAGTAACCCTGAATGAAAATTCTGTCATTGATTACTCACCCTCATGTAGTTTTAAATCCATAAGACATCTGGCCACGATCCAGGTCCAGAAACGTAGCGAAAACATTGGTAAAACAGTCCATGTGACATCAGTGGCTCAGCTTTACTTTTGCGACCCTAGGAGAATACTTTTTTTGCGCAAAGAAAAAAAACAAAACATAATTTCCTCTAAACATTCTTCTTGCGTGACTTACATTTCTGAGAGTATGTGTACGCTTTCCTCTAGGCGTAAAGAGCTGCAGATTACGTACATGTGCGTGCTTTTACCCGGATGTAAACAAGGCTGATTACTTCAAATACGTTAAAGCTTGCGTATGAGGTGCCTTGTGATACCTTTTTTAAAATGGCAGAAGATGTCAGAGAAGAATGGTAAGTGATGTTGTTTTTGGTTTCTTTGTGCAAAAAAAAAAAAAAAAAAGTTCTCCTAGCATCGCAAAAGTTTTTGCTACGTTTCTGGACCTGGATCATTGCCAGCTGTGTTGCTGTCTTCATGAGAGTGAGTAATTAATGACAAGATTGTCTTTTTGGATGAACTAACCCTTTAAATTAATTTATATGGCTTAGAAATATATTTATATGCTTTTCTATAAATTAAATGGAAATGAATTTGCTACATTCTGTTTCTTTATAGGGCGACAGGGAGACGTTTGAGAATTACTATAGGAAGCAAAGAAAAAAACAAGCAAGACTGGTACTGCAGCCTCAGTCTAACATGGTTAGTATTCTTTGCTCTTTGTACAACAGTTTAATTTGTTTGGGTGTTTAACTAAATGTGTTTCACTTCAGCACGAGACAGTGGAGGGCTACAGGAAGTACTTTAATCAGATTGTCGGGTAAGTTAAATCTGCATTTTATCTATGTGGTTTTCTCAAGTCGATAAACTAATGCCAACTCCCATCATGCTTTGCAGGTTCTTTGTGGTGGAGGATCACATACTTCACGCCACACAAGGCCTGGTGACCAGAGCCTTCACAGACGAGTTGTGGAACATGGCCCTGTCCAAAATCATCGCAGTGCTCCGCACACACTCCGTGAGTCCCCCACACACACACACTCGTCCCGAGCAAGTCCAAGTACTGCGGGGGATACACTGTGGAGTCCCATGCGAGGATTTGACATCCCCCTCTCTTTCTCTCTCTCTCTCCGCTGTGCTCCGGCCCGAGTCTCTTTTTTTTGTGATTGAAAGTTTGCAGTGGGAGAGAGCAGGCTTGACCCCTTTGTTCGGGCCGCAGGACTCAGGCTGTGAGCTTCAGCCACAGGGTATTTGCATAATCCCTCACTGATTTACAACTGACTGGCCCTCCAAACACACTCTCAGCCCCAGCAGTTTAGAATATTCACAGTTAATCTGCTGTTATTGTTGCAATCTGTCCTCATTAGGCCCAACTGACCTCTCCATTAGATCAGATTGAATGGATCACCACTGAAAGGGCTCACCAGGAAATGCTTCCAATTATCATTCCAAATGCCTTGTTTTGAAAATAAACTTCACTGAAAGAGACGACTAAAGCCCTCTTTGCTCCTAAGCTGCCTGCGCTAAAAAAAATGGGTGTGCGATTTACTTGGAAACAAATTTCATTCAGAAAAACTAGTCCGTTTCACAAATAATTGCAGTTAAACAGCACATGGAGTTTTGAAGTAGAAAGACTGAATTAGTATTTTCCTGTAAATTGTACTTTGCTAATCTTTGCTTTATTTATAAGTTGGAAAAGACCATCACAATGTGAAATCTTTGTAATAATTAAAGAACATAAAAGTACACGCAATTGTTTGATTATTATAATATAATATGATCATATATGAAAATATGATGTCACAAGGAATTGCTTGAGTTTATTTATTGCAGCCACTGTAATATTGGAATTATTGTGTTATATTATGTGTAATTGTAATGTATGTTTTTTAAATGCTACTGTGATTTTTTTTTAACCATAATCGTCCTTGTTTATTTGCTTATGTTAAACAAGTTCACATTTGATTTGATTTCAAGTCATTTGTTTTATTTAAATAAAAAGTAATTAAATAATGCACCACCAGAATACGAATTATATAAATATAAATTATGTAATAAATAACATTCAAATATAGTTTTATGAATGTATTTATATATGAGATATAATAATAGATTTATAACTTCAAATAATACCATTATTTAATAATTACATAAGACATGTCCTTATATTAAAGTAATGGAATTGAAATGGTATCCTATGAAAATGTTTTGTTTTGGGGGTCATATATCCACGTGTCCAAATGCTTGTCAATGAAGTACATCACGTCCTGAAGTGTGGAGTGACGGCGTGTGTTGCGGCCTGACCAGTGCTTATTTAACTGTGTGATTTACGCACTCACTCCCCGTGTCTGAGAGGCAGGCCACTGCACCCTATCTAAATGTTTAACAAGAGAATCACACTAGTGCAAGGGGCTGTAAATCAAACCTGCAGCTCCTGTACAACCACCCTCACTATCAACCTGGAAGAGACTCGTCTGGCTCATGGTTAAAAGCTCTTCAGATCTTTAAAGATGCTGCCAGCCGTATGTTAATGTTAATAGTGGTTTCTCATAGAGTAACTCACATCTGCAGTTAACTGTTACTCATTAACTAGTTAAACACTCATCAATAACTGATTGAGAACTGCATTAAGTGGCGAAACCCTGGGGCAGCAACACATTTCTTTTACCATTCCAGCTCAGCTTACTATACATGTATATGATGCATTTTTTTAAAATATATTCTGTGTGTGTATTTAAAATAGTGAATGTATTACTACATAAAATATATTAAAACATTTAAATTTCAATAAATATTATAAAATATATAGTTTATAGATTTGGCACATAATATTGAGACTATTATACGTTTACTTTTTATTTAAATTAAAGAATTTGGCAAAATGTAAATTATAAAAAAATAAGTTTAAGTAAAAAAAAAGAATTATTAAAGGTTTTAATTACCCAATAAAGCAAATATTCCCCCAGTTTCACAGACAAGGCTTAAGCTAGTCCCAGACTAAATTGCATGTTTGAGCTGTTTCAGATGAAAATATCTTGTCATGAAAATCTCAGTGTCATGGTTCTGTGTTAAGATGCACATCTGTAACATTTTCTTATGAGGCATTTTTGTAAAAGTTGCTTGAATATCTTAATTTAACTAATGCCTAGTCCTGGCTTAAGCTAAGCCCCGTTTGTGAAACCGGGCCTATGTGTATTAACCAAAAAAAGCGCTATTTGAGACCTCTTTAACTTTTAAGAAGTAGTGAAGTGTGTTTGAGTTTGGACACATCACAGATGCTCAATGATTGGAGCGGAGCCGCACGGTGCCGTGGGTGGGCAGGCCTGTGTGCTCAGACATTGACTAATCCTGTCAGTCATCACTCCCCTGCCTGGGTCAAGCACTGCTCTCTTCTATTTAACTTCACGGACAGGCCTCCTCCATCAGCGGCGGGGGTGCACCGAACAGCCTCATTTAGATGCAAATTTAACCTAAAGTCTCATTAAGACACAAGTGTATTTGATCAATGAGTGACTGGCTGTGAGTTATCCATTTAGAGGGAAATGCTGAACCTAAACTAGTCTGGCCTGCAGAAATGTGATTCGTTGGATCTTAGATCCTCTGTTTGAATGGATTGATAACACAAGGTTTTATTGTGCGGTTTTAAGGGGGAATCGAATGAAAGACTGTCTGGCTCATATTTCACACCTAAATTTGTTGTCATTTTTATCATTATTTTTTCTTTTTTTTAACCCACTAGTCCTACTGCAATGATCCAGACCTGGTCTTGGAACTGAAGAACCTGATAGTTATATTTGCAGACACTTTACAGGTATTCTCCAGCTATGTTTTGTTTAAAGCATATCTATTGGTATCTATATTCTGTACATAAGCTTGATAAATTTTCAACGCTTGCTCACAGTAATTGCCTTGGTTCTGTAGGGTTATGGCTTCCCTGTCAGCAGACTTTTTGACCTTTTGTTTGAGGTTCGAGATCAGTACAATGAAACTTTGCTCAAAAAATGGGCCCTGGTGTTCAGGTGAGCCCAACTACAACTGCATTGTTTCTGGTGTCCGTAAATTGATACGGCTAGATTATGCATTATACATTGACATCTGTGTTTCCTCTGCTGAAACAGGGATATTTTTGAGCAGGACAACTACAGCCCCATTCCAGTGGAAACTGAAGATGAGTATAAGGCTGTGGTCAGTCGCTTCCCCTTCCATGATGCAGAGATAGAAAAGGTTGGAATAATTAAGATTTGTACGTTATGTATGTTTTTAAAAGACGTCTCTTATAAAACATTTGACAATTTAAACGAACTAAAATCTGTTTTAAATGTATTTTATTATGTAATGTATTTCTGTGATGGCAATGCTAAATTTTCAGCAGCCAATAAGCTATCAATTTAGAAATCAGACTAAAATGCTGATGGATATTCTAAAAGATTATTTCCAAGAAGGCCATTTTGAACAATTATTTGTGCTTGGTATAGCGTCAGAATAGTCTCGGGAACAATATATATATATATATATATGTATAAACCTGTGTGATGCAATAGTATTTCTTGAAAACGGGTTGCGAATGTCTATTCTTATCAACTAGATATGAATCACCTTTTATTGTTTTTTTTAATTTATTAATCAGCAACAATTTCCAAAGAAGCTGCCCATGTCCCAGTCAGTGCCTCAAATCTACTCTCAAGTGAAGGAGTTTATTTACGCCAGCTTGAAGTTCTCAGAGTCACTCCATCGCAGGTGAGCACCCATAAATCCACACACAGCAGACAATTTTCATACTCATTATTTAAGCAAAACATTTTTGTTCAGGTCAAAATGCAAATATGTGACCCTGGACCACAAAACTAGTTGTTTCGGAATTGAGATTTATATGTTTCTACGATAGCTGAATAAATAACCTTTGATTTATGGTTTGTTATTATTGGACAATATTTGGCTGAGACACAACTATTTGATAATCTGGAATCTGAGTGTGCACAAATATCTAAATACTGAGAAAATCACCTTTAATGTTCTTAGCCATGCATACCAATAATCAAAAACATTTTGATTAGTAACAAAAACGTTTTTATGTATATACAATAAGAAATTTACTAAATATCTTTTGGCATAATTTGTATTTTTGGCTATATATTTTAGCTTGAGACTCATTTTGTGGTCCAGGTTCACATATTCAGCATAACAGAATCTTGTTAGCAAAACATCCAAAAAGAAGGCATCTAAAAACAGAATTTGGCTTGCGAAACTCTTATAGTGACATGATCTCCTTCATGAGAAACCATCATGGTTCTAAACTGTCTTTAAATCCAGCACCCTCCCCTCCACCTCCAGCCATCTATTCTGCCAATATTTGTTCTCTTTAAGCTCTGTGGCATTCGGCTGGTCGTTGTGAGGGGTCTGTGTTGTGCTTGTCACAGGCACCCCAAATTCTTTCCCAGAGGGTTAGAAGTGCACATAGCTGGAGGATTTTACCAGCCCCTGCTCAGCTGCAGGGATTAGTGGTTGAAGAGTGGATCACAATACTGAGGTGTAGTGGATATTTGGTGTTTTTCTTTTAAATATTGTAGCAGCTGCTACATTTTTGTCTTTGATTTTTTAAATCATTGACTGTAGCCATTCAACATTACAGTATAACTGAGAGCTATCACTTTTAACGTTTATTACACTTTAAAAAATTACATAATTTAAGTGAGCTACAAGTTATTGAAATCCTTTTTGTTTGTTCTTTGTCCAGGCGTCATTGCAGCTGGGTTATTAGTTTTTTTTTTTGGTGCTATTGCTTTAAGAGCTGCCGCTGCTGGATCTGACACGCATCACATTTTCTCACAACATTCCTGTCCCAGTTCAGTTTTTAAAGTCTCTACTAATGAGCTGATGAGTTGAATTAGGAGTGTCAGATAAGGAAGATGGTTTTGAAAACCACTGAATGTCAGGCACATTCTTAAATCCTCCTCCTATATAACTAATACTTCCATGCATGCACACTTTCAGTTGCATTTTTGGTAACTTAATGACTTTATTTTGCAACATTGCATGCTCGTAGTTTATATACTGCTCGCTGGTGCATTTGTGCATGCAAAAGTGCATGCTACGAGCACAGTATAATGGCATAGAGGATTACTTTTTACTGTCATATGACAACACCTTATATAACTGCAGTGCACTGATGTTCTAATGAAGCTCCTCACGACACCATTTCTGTGCTCGATTGACTGAGGCCTGGTGCTGAAGCAAAGTGCTGTGCGTGTCTGAAAAGTCTCCTGTTTGATGTGGTCGTAAAGACGTTCCCCCTCTTAATAAACGCAGTTCTTTCAAGAAAAAGGAGACAGAAGCAGCAGTGGGGTGGCCAAATTTAGCTCCGCCCCTGCCTTAACGGTGTTAAAGATTTGTAACCCTGTTAATCTTTATTTATAATGTTCCTTGTCTGTTCGATTACGTTATTAATTGATCTTTATCTCACATCTGTGCCATATCTACATGTACAATGCCCAGGCATTTCCACAGAGTGCTAGCCAAGCTTTTGGGTAGTGTGAGGAGACCTATGTGAGGCTGTCAGAGCACTTATGGATTGATGTAACACAGTCTTTTCCCCTCCTGTCCCTTCACAAATCAATGCAAACGACTGCAGATTTCACACTCCTCTCTAATGGCTTCTTTGTTATTTAAGCAAGCGATAATGAGCGACCTCTGCACCTCTTCACGGAGCGTTTTCCAGCTGATCACTCCCTCCTAATCAACACCTCACACTGAGGCACACAGTCCCCAGCCACAAAATCAACACCAACCAGCAGTGTCCTGTAAACACTCACACCTTTACAAGCGTGCTGGGCAGCAGTAGGGCTAGTTGTGGACCCGGTCAGTACTAATGGGTGCAGACAGCAAGCCTGCTGTGGATAAAGATTCTGTCACCGTTTACTCACTTTTACTTATTTTTGTTCATAAAGTGAAAGTCAATGGGGTCCAATGTTGTTTTGTTTGTTGCATTCATAAAATTACATTTTTATAAAGACAAATCAAGTAGAGATTTTTTGACATTTATTTATGTCTGGTAGTTGTTTTACTTATGACACTACAATCAAAAATATTCACATGCATATCAAATGGCAAGCATTTTTGCATATTTACCTGATAACATAACACCTGGTTGTTAAGACAAACCTTTAAGAATATTTAGCCTTCTGTTTGTCAGAGGAATGTATGTATACAGTTAACAAGGTGTCCTGTCGAATATGTGTCCTAATTACATAATGAGGCATAATTAAAAAGTAAGTCTTTGTGCAAAAATTGAACATATTTCTTGATTAAAACATTCTTCTTGTATTTCAGCTCAACTGAGATTGACGACATGCTCCGTAAATCCACCAACCTGCTGCTGACGAGGACGTTGAGCAGCTGCTTACAAAATCTAATCAAAAAGCCACACATAGGATTAACTGAGGTAATGTTAATGCAACAAATCACCTCATTCTGTCTCCAAAGCTCAGTTCAAAAATAACACATGCCTTGCTTTCTGTTATGTTTTTCAGCTAGTTCAAATTATCATCAACACCACCCATTTAGAGCATGCGTGTAAATACCTGGAGGATTTTATCACGAACATCACCAATGTTTCCCCGGAAACGGTTCATACCACAAGACTCTACGGGCTTTCCACTTTTAAGGTAAAAGTCATTCACTGATATGTTCTTTAATTACACATTTTACTCGGTTGTATAACCGCCGGGGGCTCACTGCGAACAGAGAGCAGCCGTCTGGAGTGGTTCCCTAAGATTAAAGCTGTCATTGAAAGCACAGGACAGGAGCCGCCTCAGGCTTCACGAACTGCACACTGACCTTGTTTTGTTGCTACTGTGTTAAATGTATCAAAACCGAGGTGTTATTGGCTGACCTCTTTTTGAGTCATTAAACATGCAGCAGCATGTTAGCATTGCTCAACTTTGATTACAAGGAATTGCATAAGTATTCACCCCCACCCCTTTCCACATTTTGTTGGTTTACATGAAATTGCATTCGATTGTTCTTTTTTTTTTTTTTACGTTGAAGATTCACCACATTTACCAATTTATATGCCTAAAATAGATTTAATTTTAGCATGAGAACTAGCATAGATGAAAGAGGTCAAAATGGAAGTCTCATCAGGCTACCTCTTTTCAGTCATTAAACGTGCAGAAGCATGTTGGCATTGCTCAAGTTCGATTACACTGCATTGCATAAGTATTACCCACCACTTCTTTTTTGTTTCGCATTTTGTTGTTTTGCAAATTGGAACTGCATTTAATAGGTAACTATTAACCGTTTAAGATTTGCAAAATGTTCGATAGCTGCAAATTATGTTTGATATTTGTTGCAGCATTTATTGGCAATTGATTTCCAGTTCAACTAAGTATTTTCTACTTTTCATTTTTAAATCTTGGATTAGATATGCAAAAAAGGCTTGCCATTTGATATGCACATGAATATTTTTTATTGTAGAGCGAAAAAACAGACTTATTGGTCACTAAATTAGTTTTAGTACTATTTAAATGCATCTCAGAATTTAGTTATTAATTGGTTGAACCAGTGTTTACCCTTTTTAAAGGAACACACCACTTTTTTTGGCTCATTTTCCAACTCCTCTAGAGTTAACATTTGAGTTTTAGTTGAGTTTTACCGTTTTTGAATCTATTCAACCGATCTCCAGGTCTGGCAGGGCATTTTTTTTAGCTGTAGCTTAGCATAGATTATTAAATCTGATTAGACCGTTAGCATCACGCTCAAAAATGACTTAAGAGTTTTGATATTTTTCCTCTTTAAAACTTGACTCCTCTGTAGTTACATTGTGTACTAAGACCGACGGAAAATGAACAGTTGCGATTTTCTAGGCCTGTATGTCAAGGAACTATACTCTCATTCTGGTGTAATAATCAAGGAACTTTACTGCCGTCCCATGACCACAGCAGGTGCAATTGTATTATGCAGTGCTTGAAAATGCTATTTTCAGACACTGCATAATATCATTGCACCTCAACTGTTAAACTCTAGGGGAGTTGGAAAGTTTTCTTTTTCAAAAAAGTGGCAACAACAACATTTATTGTCTTAGTATGGTTTAAAAGCAAAATTGAATGCATGGTTTCTTATTTTTAGGATGCCAGACATGCAGCCGAAGGAGAAATATATACCAAACTCAACCAGAAGATTGATGAGTTCATTCAGCTGGCTGATTACGAATGGGGCATGGCAGAGTCGGACGGCAGGGCCAGCGGCTACCTCATGGACCTCATTAACTTCCTGCGTAGCACCTTCCAGGTCTTCACACACCTTCCAGTAAGTTCCATACCATCCTACACATACGCAGTCTCGCCATGAATTTGTGACCATTCTTCACCCGTGAGTTCACGTAATGTGTGTTATTGCATGTGTGGCGTCAATCAGTGTTGCATTTATAGGTGTTTAGATGGTCATACCTGGGTGGAAGTTCTAGGAGCTAGCACGTTTTCTAGTTTATGCCCTTCTTTTGACTTTCCACTGTTGGAAATTAGGTGTAAATCAATGCATAAGTGCACATGAATGTCGTATTTGGTGTTATAGGTGTCATTACACAAACATACAACGTCCGTTTCCAAATCCAATCAAATCTCTGTCTAATCAACACCGACAACTCCCAGCCCATCCATTCACTGAGAACGACACAGCTTGCTTGCGTTTCTCTTCAGCTGCCCTGTCCTCTTAAACAAATCACTTTAACCTCCAGTTTAAGTTGGTTATGCTTTGGTTTCTCAACAATGTAACATCTTTTCCTGTAAGTGAATGTATTCCTTGATTTATTTTCTGCCAGGCATGCTTGGTTTTTCTGATTTTCCTTTGTCTGTCCATTTATTATCGCTATACTTTCTTTCCCTGTCCGTGTTTTATTTTCTTGGGGTTTCTGCTCAGAATAACAACAATGATCATGCTGCGATGTCGGTAAGTAGACCCTCTTCGAACCCTAAAGGAGGAAGAGAACAATTACGATAATTCAAAAGCAAAAAAAAAACAAAACTTTAAAACTGCATGTTCATGTCAGCTCTGTGGACTTGCTGCCAGCCTTGTTTTGCTTCCCTTTTCACGTGCAATGCAGAATGTAATTCAGATCGATTGGCATGCTGCCCCTGATTTGCTCCATTATTGTCTGACGCTGATACCAGTATCTGCAGAACACGTGTGCCATTCTTATTTGAGATTCACTAACACTAATAACAGCATTAAAGGGACAGTTCACCCAAATATGAAAATTGTCAACTTATATTGTTACAAATCCTTTTTCTTAATTCTTTATAAACACCAAGGAAATGATTTAAATGAGTATTTTTTGCCCATAAAATAAATGCAATTGGGGTCCAAAACCTCACTGACTTTTATTGTATGGACAAAAAAATGTTTTGGGGTGATCTTTCTCTTAAATGATTTCAGTAAGTGTATCTCAATTCAGAATACTGCTTTATTAATGCTGCATAATAATGACACATTCTAACCTACTACCCTATCAGGATAGCTAGATGTCATTATATATCATTATAAGAACACTCATAAACTATGTTAGCACAGCTAACTCACTTTTCACCAATTCATTTAGTATATGCTAATTTAGTATAAACATAGAACAGATAAAAATTGTATTTGTGGTTGAAAGAGATGAAATCACAAAAAAAAGTGTTTTAGAATGTAATAGCCTTCCAGCACACGTTTTAATGGAACTTGCATGTTTGTTATTTTAACAAAATGGGATGAGTTTTTCCAGTTCTGGAGTTATTTTAGTGTCACGGAGATACTATTACAGTTGCTATTAATATTTTCAATTAGTTTTCTTTTTTCCCCCATTCCCATTTTTATTCGTTTTTAAAGTAATATAATTTTTTTTCATTTGGGTTTTATTTTTCGTTGTACTTTAATTAAAATAATTGAAACATTTGTTATTACAGTTAACATTAATTTGAACCGCTTGCCTGGTTAGAACTATTTGTGGTGCTACATTTACATTTTTTGTCTCAGAGAGCATTTGAAAGATTTTTTTTTTTTAAATATGATGAATTTATAGCCCTGATTTATAGAATAGAATCCTTGCGTTTTGAATTTATTGTCTTTGTGCTTTTTAGCTATGAAATGCTTGTTAAACAGAATTACTTATTGGTTCTTGTTTTAATGCGCTTACAAAATAATACAGGTGAAATATTTAGTCTTGTTTATAGTGTGAGACGTCTTATGTATATCATCACAGTTAACATAATAATGATGGGGGTTCTTCTTTGTAAAGGGCTTTGTTTTTGCCTTGGATAGAATAACTAAATGTCTTTGCTAGTTATCAGCATGTACTGGTGGAGCAGCTGTTGCATGAGTTTGAAGTGTGTTTGAGTGTTTGGCGTCTGGTATTGCTGGATTCGACTGGTCTTTCACCTTTTTCCTCTTTACTACCTTACTCATTTTGAGCGTGTCGGTTTGCATGAGCGACTGCTGTAGATACGAGACTAGATGTTTCTGTGTGTTCGTGTCGAATTTGAAATCCATTAGATGCCGGATTTTATATGGAAAACCTTTCTCATCTCCATTTTGCATCATTACTTCCGTTGATTTAGATTTTTTGGTGTTAAGGATGGTTTTACGAATTATGGAAATGAATAAACATACACTTCCAAAGGTATCTATGTGCTTACTTTCATACATTCACTTAAAAGTAGTTCACCTTTTCTGTCACTATTTACTCACCCTCATGTTGTTCCAAACCCAATGTTTTTCTGTCCTTGGTTGAACAAAAATGAAAAATGTATAGAATAAAAAATAACCAGCCTGATCTTTTCAAAACTATGTTAAATTATGCTATATTGTGATAAAGACTTCAACATAGAATATGGACCACTTTTTTTCCTTTTTTTATCTTAGTTCTTGACAGAGCCATTCACATACACTTTAAATATACAGAAACAAGCGGTCCTCTATATGCTACAGTTATAAATATTTGCCCTTGTTCAGCGTGCCCCACCCGTTCATGGAGGCGCTTGTCGCTATCACTTTCCTTCTGCACACAATGTGGAGGGGAACATCTCTCTGCAGCCACTGGGTTCCTTCTCATAAGCGGAGAGCTGGAATTCAGGCTCTGCCCAGTCTAAGCTGAGCATATTTGTAAGAGGCCGAGCCATAACACTGAGGAGGCTGCGGCCATTAGACTCATCGTTCTCTGAAAGACTTTCAGGGGATGAAGCGTCGCGATCCTGAAGGAGGCTATGGTCGTGGCGCGCTCTTGTGAGATCAATGCTCTGATTTGCATTGAGTCTATTACAATGCCCAGGAACGTATTTTTTGGCTAGGCATCAGCATGCCCTTAGCAAATTTCACCCTGAGTCCGAGATGGTCTAAATGGCAGAGGAGAATGCCCTGTGCCTCTCTGCCGCCTCTCACGAACTGGCTAGAACGAGCCAGTCGTCGACATAATTTAGCACATGGATTCCCATCTGTCTCAGATTGAAGGCGAATCTCAAGAATGGCCTGTGTTGAGGGGTTATGTGTACATGAAAGTACTGTCCAGTCTTAAGGTGCATCAGAGGAGATGGCGAGTCAGGAAATGTATCTTTGTGACACGGACTCAGAAAACACTAAATAATTTAAAATATCTTCTTACTATTTTCCTCTGACATATTCATGGTAATTTGGCTACTTTTGCTGGTGCTGTGAGAAGCTTTAGTCTGTCGCGTGTATTTGAATGCAGAGCTCTTCAGCTGCGCTGACGGCACACTCTCTGTAGTTATTTTGGTGAAAGTAACTCAAAAGTAATACAGGAGTATGTAACGCAGTACAATTTTGAATTAGTAATGTTGTAATGTAAGGAATTACTTTTAAATAGCAGTAACAAGTAATATTTAATATATTACAGTTTGGAAGTAACTTGCATAACTCTGTCGCTGAAGGAGAAGAAACCTGAAGTCCTGTAGCGGTTCAGCCGCTATTTGTAGACGGCCCCGCCCCCCTCAGGCTAGCTTCGGCAGGAGCCAGCAAGTGGTTGCCGCAGCACTTTGGCCAGCCGATTGGTTTTAAAAAAAATTACCACTGCACAACCAATGGCTGTGCAGCTTTTCTTTTCTCTCCCACTTGCCATTTCTACACGTACAGTATTGTGACCTGCAGCACTCACTCCACACCGTAGGCACCATTGGAACCGTGCGACGCATGCATGCACCGAACCGAGACAAGCGTACGGTTTTTCACTAGGGGTGGCACGGTAATTATGTATACAATAGCTTGCACAACATCACGTATCAGTTTTCAATCAGTGACCATATTATAATTGTTAAACTGAATAAACTATTATTTAATGTTTTTATAATTTATCAATTATATTGTCTGTGAGTCGTCATATCTAAAATATTTAAATGGTGCATAATCCGTAAAATAATGTACTTGTTGTAATCTAATCCAGCCTACTGGTGAAATCAGCCTTTGTGGGCACGTTTTGATTTATTAGTTTGGACTCTAAATTATGCATAAGAAGATTATATAAGAACAAATTATATGGGCTTGGAGCAATATTTTAGGGTGACACTGTTCCTAGAGTGGCACTTTGAGATAGAAAAGCACCGATGCCATGTGTAGCTGAGGACACCTGCACTAACGGTTTGTTGGTGTGTTTGTGTGCCGTTTCTCAGGGTAAGGTGGCGCAGACGGCGTGTATGTCTGCCTGTAAACACCTGGCCACATCACTGATGCAGATGCTGCTGGATACTGAGCTCAAACAGATCAGCATGGGAGCCATTCAGCAGTTCAACCTGGATGTCATACAGTGTGAACGTGAGTAGTGCTTTTTTGATATTTTAATAATTGCGCTGTTCATTTCAATAGTCCTCCAAGTAATGAAGCTTTTGTCATTATTTGAGGTAGCCACATGTAGAATCAAGCTAACCAGCAAGCAGTTTGATATTAGTAAATATTAATATATAAAAGGTGCACTCAGTGTCATGCACACAAAACCTTTTTATAGAAGGACTTCGCTATAGGGTTAGTTCTGTCATTAACTACTCAACATTATGTAATTCCAAACCCATTCATTTTTGGAACTCAAGAGCTTTGGAGAGCTATCTGACCATCCATAAACAGCAACACAACTGAAATGATCCAGGTCCAGAAATGTTGTAATCAGTAAAACGGTGCATGTGACATCAAATCAAAACTCAGTTTTCATCAAGAACTTCTTGTGTCCTGAAGATGACCAAAGGTCTTACAGGTTTGGAACGACATGAGGGTAAGTAACTAATGACAGAATTTTCATTTTGGGGTGAACTAACCCTTTAAAATGATGATGAATTCACAGTGTAGTCCCTGTACACTATAAAAGTGGTCTTTATGCTCTATTTTAAGTCTTCTCAAGCTATGCAACAGCTTTGTAAGCGAAGTCAAAATAATAGCGATCATTTATTTACTGCGGTAAATCTTTAATTAATAATCCAGAGCTTTGGCAAAATACGTTTGTTCTAAAACGTTTGAGCATTACCATAAACCATTTTCAAAGTGGAATGCGGCCAATTCACTACCAGACAGGCATGTCAATCTTGTGCTCTGTGAAGCGCAGCATGGCGGTAGATGCATTCATGCAGCAGGTATTATTGATATTATCAGCTGTTCTCAGAAGAGTGTAACTCAGATAACTGCTTCTAAGGAACATTCCTGATTACCCGCACTCCACCTGCTTTTGGAAACACACACCTGTTCTGATGTGAGCTGATATGGAACCGTTTACATTCGAATGTTCATTCATCTTGCATTGCTGCATTTGCATGCATTACCCACCCAAATAAGAATATCATTAATAGTTCTACTGAAAAAGGAAATGCTTTTTCGAAGCTTTCGAAGCTTTTTTGTCTGTGGATTACAAAAGATAGTAAACTAATAGTAAATAGGGTTGGGTTGATAGGACTTAATGGCTTCATCCTGACCTGAAATTCATTCCTTCCAAATTATAAAAACCATGGATATTACGGAACTGACCTTTAAATGTTTCTTTCCCAAGTCAAAAGATCCTCAAGCGTCTATAATATTGTGAAATGAGAGAACTTATCTCATTGAGGTTTCATCTCTGAGATCTCCCTGGGGAAGTCCATAAGCCCCTTTGGTTCTGAATGGCACAATAGAGATGTCAGAGCACAGCGTTCATTAATATTGTTAATATGTGGACAGTTCTTTGGTTCTAGCATCACATCTTGTACTTGTAGGTTTCAGTCACGCTACATCACTGTCAGCAGAAGTGAAAGGCTGTGTGTGTACATGCTCCTATATGATGCCTCAGGTCACAGATGTCTAGAGTTTGAGAGGGTTCAACCGCACAGGTACGGCAGGGAATGTCTGACCCTTTTTAAGGTCTGAATGGTGTTTGTCCCATTGGTGGCAGTTTATCTTACACTAGTCAAAACACAGACAGTTGAGACGCACCCACAGGAATACTTATCTCAAGTTGGGAGTTAACAGTCTTGACAAATTGAAAAACAGTCTTTTGCTTGAAATTTATAGGGAGTCAGTGGATAGTTATTAGGGAGGTGTAGGAACTGTGAGATCACGTGCATTTGGAATGTTAAAAAGGGTCATAAAAGCACTTTCATTCAGATTAAATGGTAATCTGCCTTTTTAAAATGTTTCAAACACTTCAACTGAATTCGTATCAGTCTATACTTCTGAAGTTTGACCTTGTCAACAAACACTGTAGGTCAATTGTAAGTGCACACATCACATACTGACTGACTATTGTGTAATGAGATGGTAGTTCTTCTATCATCATTACTATCTCTGTGGAAAAAGGATTTTTCTGGTTGAATAAACCTTAAACCTGTGTAGTTTAATGTCTGAACAACACAAATGATTTTTCTCATATATGGTCATACTCTATTACAAAGCTCTTTGGAATACAGTCAGAAGTACATAACTGACAGATTTTCAACAGCTAGTTTTTAGCTAGTCACAAATATCAGTCTGGTAGATATGATCGTCTGGTTTTAGAACCATAAATTGAGTGAGTGACTGATTGACTGACTGACTGAGATATGATTGATCGTCTAGTTTTAGAAAACCATAGACAGAGTGAGTTATGATTGTCTACTTACAGAAAACCATAGATTGAGTGACTTGAGTTTGTATCATCTAGTTTCAGAAACCATAGTTACATAAGTTATGCTCATTTGGTTTTAGTAAACTATAGAGAGTGAGTGAGTTCTTAGATCTTATGATTTTCGTAAAAATCGTAGGTTTAGATCAGTTGTGCAAGCTCTCTCACTTAAAAAGATGAGAGAGGCCTGTCAGTTTATCATAGGGATACCTCAGCTAAAAATCTAAATGCTGAGATAATCACCTTTAAGTTTGTCTGAATGAAGATCTTATCAATGCATATTACTAATCAAAAAATAAGCTTAAATATATTTTTGATAAGAAATTGACTAAATATCTTCATGTAACATGATCTTTACTTACTATCCTAAGGATTTTTGGTAAAAAGGAAAAAACAATCATGTATTTTTGGCTATAGCTACAAACATACCCAATGGTCCAGGGTCACATTGTAGAACTGTTAAATAATTTATTTGCAAGGTATGGTGGAAAATAAGAATTTGTTCAATAACAAAATTTCATCTCAATACTTAGTTACACTCCCTTTGTTGGCAGTGACAGAGGTCAAAGGTTTTCTGTAAGTCTTCAAAAGGTTTTCACACACTGTTGCTGGTATTTTGGCCCATTCCTCCATGCAGGTGTCCTCTAGATCAGTAATGTTTTGGGGCTGTCGCTTGGCAACACAGACTTTTAACTTCCTCCAAAGATTTTCTATTGGGTTGAGATCTGGAGACTGGCTAGGCCACTTCAGGACCTTGAAATGCTTCTTGTGAAACCACTCCGTCATTGCCCGGGCGGCCACGTTTCATCTTCAATGCCCTTGCTGATGGAAGGAGGTTTTCACTCAAAATCTCAGGATACATGGACCCATTCATTATTTTTCGTTTACATGGATTAGTCGTCCTGGTCCCTTTGCAGAAAAACTGCCCCGAAGCATGAGGTTTCCACTCCCATGCTTCACAGTAGGTATGGTTTTCTTTGGATGCAACTCAGTATTCTTTCTCCTCCAAGCACAAGTTGAGTTTTTACCAAAATGTTTTATTTTGGTATATATTTTGGACCATGTGGCATTCTTCCAATCCTCTTCTGGTCCATCCAAATGCTCTCTAGCAAACATCAGACGGGTCTGGACATGTACTGGCTTAAGCAGGGGGACACGTCTGGCAGTAGCACGTCTGATGGTAGCCTTTGTTACTTTGGTCCCAGCTCTCTGCAGGTCATTCACGTCATGTCCCCCTGTGTGCTTCTGGGATTTTTGCTCACAGTTCTAGTGATTATTTTGACCCCATAAGGTGAGATCTTGGTGTAGCCCCAGATCGAGGGAAAGTGGTGTTGTATGTCTTCCATTTTCTAATAATCGCTCACACAGTTGATTTCTTCACACCAATCTGCTTACCTATCTACAATTATGTTTCTGGTGTCCTTTGACAGCTCTTTGGTCTTGACCATAGTGGAGTTTGGAGTGTGACTGTTTGAGGTTGTGGACAGGTGTCTTTTATACTGATAACGAGTTTAAACAGATGTTACAGGTCTGTGAGAGACAGAAATCTTGCTTGTTTGTAGGTGATCAAATAGTTATTTTACAGAGGTATTTACCAATTATTTCATTAAAAATCCTGCAATGTGATTTTCTGGGATTTTGTCTATCATAGTTGAGATATATCTGTGATGAGAATTACAGGCCTCTCTCATCTTTTTAAGTGGGAGAACTTGCACAATTGGTCGCTGACTAAATACTTTTATGGTTTTGGACAACCTTAGATAGTTAGGAAGGGCATCCTGAGTAAAGCCAGTGGCAGAGACCTAGTGTTAGTGTTGGTTGGTTAGTTAGTTGAATAGGTGAATAGTCAGAATAGTTTGAAAATCTAAAACAAGTTTGGTGGATGTAACTTAAACGTTTTAGCACAACTTAGTGTTAGAAATGTTATTCTCAAATGTAATAATAATATTTGATCAGTATGTTGGTTTTATCAAGTTTATTAATTTTTCAGGGTACCAAAAATACTTTGTAAATATTGGTTTCATTTGATGTCTTTACACAACGCACATCAACTATTTTTTAAACACAATATTTTCCTGTTCTCTTTTTTCACAGTGTTTGCCAGTTCAGAGCCCGTGCCAGGATTCCAGGGGGACACACTTCAGTTGGCCTTCATTGACCTCCGACAGGTACAGACCTCTCTGCAGACATGACTGTTCTTGATCCACAGTCCCTGTGAGTGAGCTGAGGGGAAGGGTGGAGAATATACAGCATTAACAGGCACTAATGGATTATCTCAACCTGAACCCTTACCTTCATGAGGGGAAATCACTTAGTCCCTGTGGGGTTCGTTATGCTATCAGGAGCCCTTTCTTCGTTTGGTCCTGTTTTTTTTTTTTGGTTTTGTGCTGCTTTGAGTTTGAACTTTTAATCTGGGCCTGAGGTGCTTACGGTGTAAAACCGGGGTCATGTCAAGGCTTCTTCTACAAAGGTATGTCATATAAGGAAGTATTATTAGGGCGTGGAGTTAATAGCACTCAGTTTAAAATCCCTTTGGTTTCTAATACGTCTGTTTATGTTCAGCAGAAAGCTGGATGTGCGTCTTCAAATCACCCATGCTTCAGTATTCCTTTGGAAGCTGTTGAAGGGAAAAACCTTTTTTATGTCATCAGTGTCACAACCTCTTTTAACCTGATGTCTATTCCATGTAATGAAAAATCGAAGGGGACTGGGACTCTTAAAGTGATAGCCCAACCAGAAATGAAAATACTCATGTCATCCTAAAGACCTATATGACTTACCTGTTAATAGATGTGGACTTGCATAATCAGTCCATATAATGGGTCCATTCTTTAGAAATTCAACTTTGGTATTCCACTGAAGAAAAGGAAGTGATACATTTGGCATGACATGAGGGTGAGTAAATGATGACAGAATTTTATTTTCGCAATTGTAATCCACACGCCGAATCACATAGACTACCTGGTTTGATCTGCGCGGCACGCAACGGTCAGAGTGGCGTCTTTTAGCATGTCGTGACCATTAGCATGATGCAGCTTTGATCCTCGCCTGGTTTCTCGGAGGATTTGCTGACAGCTTCTCTCAAGTGCTCTCAGAGAGCTCTGGCTCCAATTCAGACGGAGTGAGCTCGGACAAGGTCAAAGATAAGGAGAGTGGATCCCCCTTCTGTGTAGATAATCTTCCCATCATGCATTATGACGCAGAGCTGCCCTAGAGCTCTAATCACAGTCCGGCACAATGTTGATGCCGGGCTACCGCTTTTTTGTCTTCTTATTTTAAGCAAGCACCGACACCAAATAGAAAGGTCACAGTCTCCCTGCCAATCACGCAGCGGCTAATGGAACGGCTCTTGTTTACTCTGCTGTGTTTTAAACATTTTAAGTTCTCCTTGTCTGTAAGGTGATACTGTGCAGGGCTGCAGATGCTTGTACTAATACTGGTAAAAATTCACTTGCTTACATCACTTAAAAGAGACACCAATGTCCGAAGGCACATTTTTGAAGTTTCCCCGTGTTCTTCACTTTCACCAGCATCGCAATAAATATTGAATTAGTAGCAATGCTTCTTCTTTTTTCAGTAGTGTGAGAATAGATCAGTTGTTCACAGTAATACAGTTTTTCCAATAACTAGCTACTTACTAACTTTTGCAACAGTTACCAATTAAAGCTACATTTAAAACATCACAGTTTAAAGTCTGTCTTATGAGTCTGTCTTTAAAGTCTGTCTTATAAAAATATAAAACGAGATCTCTGTGGCTTCTGGGAACAGTTTTAGCACTGGCAATAGTAACGAATGTTTAAACATTTAATAAATTAGATTTCCATTGAACAGTGTTTCTTGTCACTTTTGATCAATTTAATGCCACCTTTCTGGAAAAAGTATTACTAATACCAAACTTTTGAATAGCAGTGTACTGTGTTTATAAACGAGGTTTATTATAATAGTATATACTAGGGAATATTTAATGTCATGCTAATTGAAATGTAAAATCCCCCATAAAACACAGCTCTGAATAATTTCTCATTGCTATTGATTGATAGTTACTTTCAGATGTGAACTTTTTGTGGCTATTACTCACTCTGAACTTTGTCGGGTCGTATCGGTCTTGTGAGTCTATAGCGGTGAGATTTCTAAAAGGTCATGATTAGTGCTCCAGTGACTGGTGCACATAGACTGGAGGTGCTTTGTGGGAGAAATGCACTTTACTGGGTATATAATAATTTTAACTTTTAATTTGAATTTATAATGAGTAATTTTAATACTGACTTATAGATAGCGCCGAATCATAGATACTGCTTTGATATTTTTTTAGGGTGGTCTGGTACTTTAGGATCCCACCATTTATCAAATATTCACTGAGATCTAATTCAAAACAGTTCAGACTAGTCATTGTTTTAGGTATCCAGGAAATGCATGACCTTATATCATGCATCCCCTCAATGATCTATTTTGGATAATTGATTTAGCTGTTTCACCTTGACCCAAGGTCTGCAAATATTGACATTTTGAAAGCACAATCTTGTTGGCCATGATGCTCCGCAGGGTCTTGGTGTGTTTAGCAGCAATATTGTCACAGCCCAGCAGGAGCAGCAAACAGCACTAAATAGCAGTCTGAAAAACAGACCTCCTCAATACGGACCACATAGTAGGAGTGAAGTGCTATTAGCCCCCTAAACCCTCCTCTCCCGGCCCTCCATAATGAACGAGCCATCCAGGAATTGTCCCCCATTGATTGATATTGATTTGCATATATAGAGGTGAGTGATCTGGCCCTTCTCCAGCAAATTAAGTTCAATGTGTCCAGAGCCTTGCTTTGAATCAGAGTTGCAAAGTGGCAGGGAGCCCACTGACCAGAGCACTGTGGAGCCAGGATTAGCTCCTCTGTGGGTTATCCGGAGGTCACAAAGGGATTTCTCTTGCTTTTGCATTTAAAGTGCTCCCAGCTCCCCAACAAGTGACAGCCCTATACTAACCCCCGCCATTAGTGTATGACCTCACACACTTCTCTTTGGGCACTTTTTTCTTTTTCAAATTTTTGGACCTTCAATGAGATATATATATATACTGTTTTCATTTTAATTGTAGTGATTCTGTATATTTTAGCTTTTATTATCAAATATATATATTCAATATAGTTTTAGTTATTTTATTGAGATGACGATATTGCACAAATTACACTGAAATTATGCAAAAAATATTTCTGAATTATTACTGAAAATGAAAAATATTGCTTTGACCACTAGCTGAAATACATTTTAGGGATAAAATGCATATTTATTTTATTTTAGTTCATGTTTATTTTATTTCAGTGAATGAAAATGGTTTTATATTTAGTATACTTAAAATATTTTTTTCACTTTATTCTCAGCTGTGATATAATTTTACAGAGAATCTGTACATAATTCAAGCCAAATAAATATGTTTAAGAATCTTTGCAAAGGTTCCTTGGAAATTCTTTCGTTAAAGTAGTGTGGCAGCCGTAATTATGTTATTGTGGTGTTCATGTTTTTCATAGTTTATAACTTTTCTATTCTATTAGTTCTGGTTCGGATTATAAGATTATAAACGTTATAAATTGTAACGTTCTGGTTTTGACACTGTGTTTTTTTGTAATTCACTCAGCTTCTGGATCTGTTCATGGTGTGGGATTGGTCTACGTACCTGGCAGACTACGGACAGCCCAGCTCGAAGTACCTGCGGGTGAACCCCTCCACTGCGCTAGCACTTTTGGAAAAGTATGTGGTGTTTTTACTCTTTCCTTCAGCTCAGTGAAGAAATGCTAATATCAAATCATTGAAGCTTCCTAGAGTGCTTTAAACTGTAACTTCAGTAACCAGAATAGTTATGATGTTGTCTTAGAAGGCAGCTGGTTTCGGAACAGAATCTCAAACATAAGTGATGAAGTGATTTGAACAGTGGAGCTCTGTTTTGTCCTTTTAACCCTTATATATAATCTTCGTCCTCTTTCTTTTTTTACTTACCAATGCCAGAGTCAACCGAGGGTACGTAGATCCAACATGGATTTCTCTCTCCATAGTAATGTGATATGCTGCATGAATAGACTCTTACATATCATTATTATCATTTCATCATCATTTCATCATCCCACAGCTATTGCAGCATGCACACCATACAGAGAGGCTGAATAATTCTAATATGATTTAAAATGTTTGCATATCATGATACATATGTCACGGATTGCTGAAAATTAAACTAAAAAATGTATGTAGGCTGCATGTGCAGAACTGACTTAGCATCTGGTATAGCATATATATATATATATATATATATATATATAATATATGTG
>JAUYWG010000046.1:4337718-4351634 GCA_034779775.1 Enteromius afrohamiltoni | reverse complement strand
TATATATATTACATGTATATTATAAAAAACTTAATTGCAATTAGTTTTTCTGCACTAGTTCTTTTATATACCACTAGCCAAAAGAGTTGCAAAATATATTTGTGGTCCAAAAAAAAAAGAAGATAAATATTAATGAAAACAGTTAAAAATGACAACTAAAATTCAGCTAAATAAAAGATTAAATGAAATAAAAAAAAAATAATAAAAAAAAAATTAGTTGAAGTGCTAAATAAACTGAAACTTAATGGGAACTATATTGATATTTGAAAAATATATTATTAAAAAAAGATGGATTCAAAATATGAATAAAAATGAATAGTATATCTGTTTTTTTTGTTTTGTTTTTTTTTTTATAAATATTACTGTTATTGTTTAACATTTTTGATCACTAAATAATTGACATAATTGTCTTATGTTTTAACTAAAATGTGGAAAATATTTTCTGGACTGTGATATTTTGTTTTTTTCATATAATCAACTTTAATGTTATCCCCTCATTTTGCTTTTCCAGAATGAAGGACACAAGTAAAAAGAACAACATCTTCTCCCAGTTCAGGAAGAACGATCGTGACCGGCAGAAATTGATCGAGACAGTGGTGAAGCAGCTGAGAAGTCTGGTGAACGGGATGTCCCAGCATTCCTAGAGTCGTCCACATGAACTCCAAACAATGGGCTCGGTTCGACAATGTAACTTACAAGCTATGTTATTCTTCTTGCTTTGGCCCTTTTTTTTCTCTCAAAATCGAATAACTCGCTGTAAGCAAACTACTCTCAAAGTACTGTGGTATATTTTGACTGCATCCTCCATGTCTTCTGCCAAAATATTCACCACTGTAGGTTAATAATGTAAATATAGCGCAAAACACGAAGAGAAAAAAAGTGAAGTTATGCAGTAATTTTTTGTAATGTATTTTTAAAGGTTGAGAATTATGTTTTGTACGTTGTGAAAGTGCAATGACTCCTAACACTACACTTGAGAGAGCGGCGGTGTGTATGTGACTGGTGATGCTGATGGTCATATTGCAACCTGTATGAAATTCTCCCTGGTGTAACATTAATGAAGTTTTTATTGTAAATATTTTGAAATCTATTTAACACGGCTATGGAATCATGCTTCCCATCAGTCTGCCTTGAGTTGAAGTTGACTCAAATTAGGTAACTTATAAATGCTAAACATTTGCATGAGAATGCATCATTTTTTCTTTTACGTTTGCAGACTGACTCGTGTGCACAAACAGCATTTCTCCATTGAAAAGAATCTAAAATTGTCAGACGCATTTCACTGAACGATGCACAAATGCACCACAGAACTATATTTTAATTTAATTTTTTTCTCAGGGTGAAATGAAAGCTTTGGGTTCAGATGCTTTAGAATCTTGTTTTTATTTGACAATAAATAAGCAATAATTGGTCCAGCTAGATATCGACAAATTCCAGATTAGTATGGTTTTATTTTGTTTCTTGAAGTTTATTTTAAGCAGGCATTTTGCACTGAAAGTTATTTAAGTTTGCCTTTTAACAAGCAACTGTATGCTTATGTATTTAAAGTACCACTGTATATACCATAATATTTTATTAAAAATTGGGGAAAAAATGGAATGTAAAGATAAAACATTTGTCATCCGAGGGTGTTTCCATATTTCAGTTTTCTGTTGTCTCATGGTTGTAACAACACTAATATTGATTTCACTTTAAAATAACTCATGAAATAAGGTCAGGTGAAATAACTCATTAAATAAGACATGGATAACAAATCAGTAGTTCCTTTACATTCTTGGAATGTACATTAACTTATGTTCTGTTTTGATTATGGAATTTGTTCAAATTAATAATGAAAGTTACTATAAAGTGTCATCCAGATATTCAACATTTCAGCGAGGCAAACAGAATCACAAAATCCAAAAACTGGCATTAGTGACTTCATTTGTTTCCAAGGTCCACCCATTTTTATTTGTGTGCTTTAATAAAATTTCACCACAAAAAATACTTTTTGACTACTGTTTTTTTTGTTTGTTTTTGCATCTAATATCTCTATATACTGATTTTTTTATTTATTCTTTTGTTTAAAAAAAAAAATATATATATATATATATGTATGAATGTGTATTTATGTTGCTTACATAGACACATGCCATATTTTATTATATTATTCTGTTATTATATTTCACTTAATTTTATATGAAATATTAATGTTCATTGTTAAACATTCAATGGAACTGTTTTACTGCATTTAAAGTCATGCTTTTTCTGAACCGATGATAGCTGATATTTCTTAACATCACTTCCCAAGTATTCCAGTTGGCACGTGCTTTAGAAGGATATATTTGTGAACAATCCGCTAGGTCAAGTCTGTCACTTAATGTGGACAATCTTGATGGAGGTGGTCCGGCAGCTCTGGGCCCTGCACTCGGGACACTAACAACTTCAGACACTTCTGTGTTCTATAGATACAGATTTTTAAAAATAAAACCAGGTTTCTTTTTGTAATATGAAACTCTACATCCTCTTCAACTCTTCATTTGTTTTGCTCCAAGTTATAATGTTACAACATATTGAAGCAGACAATTCATAACAGCCAATTAAAGATTGCTTAAAAATACACTAAATCAAAGAAATAAGTAAAACAAGTACTACAAACTCACCTAATACAATAGACAACAGTGTCACTGAAGCGCTTTAGATTTTTTTCTGTCATCGCTGTAAAAATTAGTTGTAGAACCTTTACTTTTAAGAGTGTTCCAAATGTGCAAGATCTGGTGAATACAGAAATGTCTGAGTGGAGTTCAAAATGAAATTCCATCAAATTTAAATTTGCATTATAGCATAAATAAATACAATAGTTTGTTTTCTTTTTTGCAATGTTTCCTCATTCCAAAGGGATAGAGAGTTTCATACAGCATCAATTAATACTAGCATTGGACCCTAACCGAGGAAATCCATCCCTTTTGGGAATGAAATGAGGAGTGGCCAAGATCATCATGAACAGTCTTGATGTTGAACTGCTCACCAGCTCAGAATGGAAACTTGTTACCAAGACGATCCCAAAGATGCAGTGCCTGTCGTTTTTTAACCAGAGTGCATATTCAAAACACATCACACTTGAATGCTCTATGAATACAGATAAAATGATATAGGCTGCTGTTTTTGTTTTTTACTTTAACACATGATTGTTAAAATTCTCTACATTTAACATTTTTAAACTATATGCCTATAAAACCAATCCTTCAACAAACTGTTTTCCTATAAATATACCACTTATATTACAAAATATAAATATATGAATTGAATTTTAATTCATTTTTTTAGCCTGTCGTTAGAGCTTGTGACTAAATTCAACTTCACAATGTCTTCAAAAGACACGTATAGGCTAAATTAATATAAGTGCATATAATGTAAAAGAACCAGTAGCTAATTAGAAAATTAAATGAGGCAGTATTTTATTAAAATAGGTAGCTTATCCTTTTTAAATACAGAAGGAGAGATCAAAACCTACTGCAAACCCAGTGACACAGAAACACTATATATACCGCTATCTAATCGTTTTGTTTAGTTTGGCAAGGAAAGAGCCTTTAATAGCAGCAGTATTTTTAAATGCAAATAAAAGACGGAATGAGGCTCCAGAGGCTTAAAGTCAGTCTTCAGTCTGACCCTTTAGTGAACTGTTTGGCTGTGCTCTCGTGACCCCCTCCTGTGGTGCTCACGGTTCAAACTGCGTTCGCGGGTCTATATGTCATGTAAACTCATAAATCAAAGACAAATTCACTACCTATAGCTGTGCCACGTGTCACTAATGCGAGTCATTTTATGCGAGTAAACAACAACAGCTCCGGCAGGCTGCGTGTACACGTCATCCAAGGTAAAGACGCGCGCGTTGTATCTGAAATAGCTGCTGGCGATGAATATTTTTATATGACCACGGGGTATATAAAGTCATTTACCCATACGTGGTGATAGAAAACTATGCCTTTTCATCATAGGCGCGAATTATGTGGGGATGGGGGTATAATTATATGTACATTTCCAAACATAAAAAGTTAGATTACTAGTAAGGGCGCACTAAATAGAGGCTTGCGAACGACTCACGTTCGCCTGAGGAGGTAACAATAACAACAATACGCTGCTCGAGCGCTTCTGTTCCGTTCTGAACTCGACAAAACTGCGTTTTTTCTCTCTTTATTAACATTTAAACTTACACGTTTAATGTCTCTCAAATGGTTGGCGTTAAAAAAAAACCTCAACAACACACAATTTGGGTTGCGCGTAACCTGCGTCCTGAAAACCGCTGACAAATGTATTTAAAAAGTCGAACCCTTCTTTTAATCATTATGAAGCTTTTCACTGCCGTTTTTAAAACAGCTTCTTCCTCGCACATCTAAATATAGGTAGATGATGAGGATGAAACTGTGATAAAAGCGGCGATCTACATCCAAGGCTCCCATTAAAACTCTCTCTCGCGCACCAGTGAAAGGCTGTTTATCTCTTGACCCAATTAGAACATTACTGTAAGTGGCTTTAATGATGCCCTTGATTTGATTTTTGTGATGGACGGCGCAGCGGATGGATAATTACTGCTGCTCAGGCTGCGTATCTCGTTATTTGATGGACAGTGAACTTGGCGAGCTTTGCGCCCAGAGTTCACAGAGATGTCAGGGTCCGCGCTGCGGGGTCACCAGCAGGTCACCAGCACCCGGGAACGAGCGCTGAGACCAACACAAACACAGCGCTGGATATTACAGCTCATACGTGCCTTGTATGGTCGGCGATGACTCAGAATATTACTCTCCAAATAAACAAAAAAGCGAGAACTAAATAGCGGAGCGCGTGGATGCATTGCGTTTAGCGAACTCCCTCCTGAGTATTTTTAGTAATGAAAGCTCTTACTGCACGATTTGGCTCAATTTTGTGGTGAAAATAACGATTAGTGCAAAGTGAACGGGAATATTTAGACTGGGATGACAAAGAATAGAACAACAGACATTCAATTCAGTTTTATTTTAAGGACTGTTCGTTTTAATCCCACATGGGCAGTCCCAGCCCAGCTAAATCATCACGTTTCTCACACACACACACACACACATATTACATTTATCATATTGCAAAGTTGTAACAGAAAGTTGCAAAATATACTGTGTTCATGTTTTCTATGAGACTTTATTACATTATTAACATTGTTACCAGAGCTTTAAAAATTGTATGTATATTGCATGCGTATTGATATGTTTTATGATTCCATTCATGATTACGTTGCCTGCATCACATCTTTCAGGGGGCTTTTAACAGCTTGATTAAAAATTATTTGAATTTACAGTTGATGACTCTTTTTATAAAATATATAATCAACTTAACAAAAAAGTTTGGTCTCAAATGATGCCAGTGATTTAAAATACAACACTACACTACACTGGGTAATCTCACAGTTTACCTATCGGATATAATCAGGAAAAAAGAAAACACATACAGTAATAAAAAACTATTTGAGAGCTATAAATAGAAAGCATTAATACAAGATATACATTAAAAGCGTACGTTTTCTTTTGTGAAATATCCTTGAACTTCAGGTTGCATTGCTTTTGGCTCAGGTTGAAAGAGTTTATTAGGTTCATCAAAGCATTTCACACACTGCTATGACTCTGACGAGGGAAAACAAATCTCATGATTGCACAAATTGACAAATAAGGCCAAGTTTGAAGGTTCACTTGGGGCATTTGGCACAGTCGGGTCACGTCGAAGAATAAATATGGCAATGGTCGTGTAATGGGTTAACATATGAACGCATTGCTTACATAGACACATGCCTAAAATACCCTCAAACATAGATATGTCACGCGTGACTTTTCCCCATCCCATCACACAGGATGAAAGGTGAAATGCAGGGCAGACACACATCAAAGAATGAAGAGAGGGAAAAAATTGGAGCCATCCTGTCTCTTTAACTGACTGACTTCCCAGCTTGTTTTTTTCCACATTATGGCTGTCGTAAAAACAGCAATTCAGACCATGGGTGTTTGCTCTTCATGTACCGGTAACCTTGCTCTGCTCCGTCACTTTTTAAGCTGACCCGGGTTTGAACTCGCAGTGAGACAATGATCATATTTATGATATTACTGCACACTCTGCTCCACATGAAAACAGGGCATAACAGCTATGGCACGGTTCCAAGTAAAAGTCCAATGTGAGATCAGATCCCGACAGATGTCCTAACTTATTAGTTGGACATACACGGGCATACTGTAGTGTTCCCAGATTTTCACTATTATATTGTAATGTATATTAATATTGTAAATTCAACCTTGATAATAATGACTCTAATCAACTCGGTGCATTCTTATAGCAAATAATATAGGTGTCTATATAACTGGAAACAGCACAATCCAAATGTAACTATTATAAATAAGAAATATTCTACTTAATTTTTCAATATTGCAAATTATTTGTCCATTTACCATTCCATATGCATAACTGTACATGTGTGGAGAAGCTTTCTAAACTCTGTAATGGGCTTTTAAGGACCCCCACGCCAAAGAAGGACAAAAAAGAGGGACATTTAAGGGATTTAAAATGTAAAAGTAGAGCTTCACAGTTAAGCTCCTCAATTAAATCCTCTACGGCATTTCTGATGGCTCCACAAGCCCAGAGTAATGAGTGTAAACGACGGGAATATTGGCAACAAAAGAGCCTCGAATGCACCCTTTTGTGTCGGGGGAATTAACACCTTTTCAAAGTGAAATCTCTGGATTGTCTGCCTTCTACAGGAGGTGGTATTAAAATGCGCCTATAACAAATGGTTCAGAGTTTGGAGCAGCTTCTGCCCTGTGGGCGGGGCGAGATGACACCACAATTAAAGATGAACTTTGTGTGAACTAATTTATCTGAGGAAGGTAACAGGAGGAGACCTGCGCGCAATGGATATATAAGGGCGCACAAGCGAGGACGCCGTCAGTCTGTGCGTAAAGACGCGTCCCCTCTCCAGAAATTATTTTGCGATCTTTGCGCGCTTCGTCATGGGGCTGTACACGCTCATAGTCACCTTTCTCTGCACCATCGTGCTCCCCGTGCTGCTCTTTCTCGCAGCGGTTAAGTTGTGGGAGATGTTATTGATTCGCCGGATCGATCCGAACTGTGGAAGTCCCCTGCCGCCAGGTACCATGGGCTTACCCTTCATTGGAGAAACGCTCCAGCTGATCCTCCAGGTACGCGTGCGCTTTTATTGCCATTTGTACAAGTTCAGCTGAATGTGCTTAGCTAAATGCGAGGCACTCTAATGTTTTGTTGTGTTAATAAGAGATGCACGTGGAGTCAAATGTGCGTTTGGAATCTTTTTTTTTTTGCCAATAACGCGTTGTCTTTACACACAGAGAAGGAAGTTTCTCCGGATGAAACGCCAGAAATACGGATGCATCTACAAAACTCACCTTTTTGGTAACCCGACTGTCAGGGTGATGGGAGCTGATAACGTGAGGCAGATTCTGTTGGGAGAGCACAAGCTGGTTTCTGTTCAATGGCCAGCATCAGTGAGAACTATACTGGGATCTGACACGCTCTCCAATGTTCATGGAACTCAACACAAAAACAAGAAAAAGGTAAGGATGCAATTTTTTTTGTTGTAAAATGTAGTTATTTTGTCATTTTCTTGCAGTATTATGACAATGTTCTTTGCAGAACATGTGCAAGTCAAGAACCTTGCCAGTTTTTCATTTAAAATGTTTTAAGGCACTTGAGATGTTCCTTGATTATCTTCAAAAGTTAGCTTAGAAGTTGCATGAACCTCAGATATCTAGTATCAAGTAGCTTCTCATGCTTACAATGCCAATCTTAACTGTCCAGTAAACTTCATTCTGTGCACATCATTCATTCTTTTTTTTGAAAAGATGCACTGATAATTTTTTTTCTTCTGTCCTGCTTAGGCCATAATGAGAGCATTCTCAAGAGATGCTCTTGAGCACTACATTCCAGTTATCCAGGAGGAGGTGAAGAGCGCCATACAAGACTGGCTGCAAAGAGATACATGTGTGCTGGTTTATCCAGAGATGAAGCGACTCATGTTTCGTATAGCCATGAGAATCCTTCTCGGTTTTGAGCCTGAGCAAATCAAGACAGATGAGCAGGAACTGGTGGAAGCTTTTGAGGAAATGATCAAAAACCTCTTCTCTCTGCCTATTGATGTTCCCTTCAGTGGCTTGTACAGGGTAAGTTACTCTAGAACAGTCTGAAGATGCGTTTTCTGTATGTGAAAAACTTGAGAAAATAACAACCTGTTATTTGTTCGACAGGGTCTCAGAGCGCGCAATTTCATTCATTCCAAAATCGAGGAGAACATCAGGAAGAAAATTCAAGATGATGACAACGAAAATGAGCAAAAACACAAAGATGCTCTTCAGCTGTTGATTGAGAACAGCAGGAGAAGTGATGAGCCCTTCAGTTTGCAGGTAACTATTTCTCATTAGACTTCTCAGATGTTAATAAGAACACCCAGTCAAGGAACATCCATAATAAAATCTTTGTTTCCCTCAGGCAATGAAAGAAGCTGCTACTGAGCTTCTGTTTGGAGGACACGAGACCACCGCCAGCACTGCAACCTCACTAGTGATGTTCTTGGGTCTGAATTCAGAAGTGGTGCAGAAAGTCAGAGAGGAAGTTCAGGAAAAGGTATGATCCAGTTCTTCTCAATATGATGGAACATTTAAACTAGTGTTGTGGGCTAATGGACCAATTTTTATTCTCAGGTTGAAACGGGCATGTATTCACCTGGAAAGACCTTAAGTATGGAGCTGTTGGAACAACTGAAGTACACTGGATGTGTGATTAAAGAAACTCTCAGAATCAACCCTCCTGTACCTGGAGGCTTCAGAGTGGCACTCAAAACCTTTGAACTGAATGTAAGTTGAACATTAAGGCTTGTTCGATTTATATTGACCATTCCCCCATGGCGTATTTCACCCAAAAACATTCTTTAACACCTAATGATTTTTCATTTTCCTTCAGGGTTACCAGATACCTAAAGGATGGAACGTCATCTACAGCATTTGTGACACACATGACGTTGCTGAGGTGTTTCCTAACAAAGATGAGTTCCAACCAGAGAGGTTCTTGAGCAAAGGCCTGGAAGATGGCTCCAGGTTTAACTACATCCCCTTTGGAGGTGGTTCCAGGATGTGTGTGGGCAAAGAATTTGCCAAAGTGTTACTCAAGATCTTTTTAGTCGAGCTAACACAGCAATGCAACTGGATTCTTTTAAATGGACCCCCGACAATGAAAACTGGGCCAACCGTTTACCCAGTGGACAATCTCCCCACCAAGTTCAGTAGTTATGTCAGAAATTAGTCCTGAACTAACGTGAGCTTTGTACATATGTTTTTTTAGATGCGCTGTGATGTATTGGATATTTTATATTTTGTTTATATAAAAGCTGTGTATATAAGTCTATACAAGAAAGCAAAAACGAGGGCACTATTTTTTTCATGGATCACTGTAATTCTACAAAGTGTCTGTGATGTATATTTATAATGTAGTTGTGTTTTATATATATATATATATATATATATATATATATATATATATAAAGCTTTTGTACTGTATGCAACTTATTTAACTTGCTCTTTATCATGTGGGTTTTATTTAATAAAACAAGTTCTTTTAAATTTGAATAGACTTTTCATTACTGGCTATAAGTTGATGCTAAGATAGCATTTTATTCATGTGCAAAGCACATGCATATGCAAATTTTAAGATTGAACATGCTTGGCAATGTCCAGAGCTTTTGTCATGTAAAAAGTGGATTCAATATCCTTTTTAAAAAGGTATTTTAGGCAAACAGGAACACTGAGATCTTATTAGCAACTAAAGCACTATAAAAGTACCTTTTGCCATGACATTATAGAAACTGAACAAATGTGGGTCCAGATAATAATGATGGTTTTGAGTCTAAACTGTTTGAAGAGATCTTCATCACAGAAAAAAATAATTGCCAATTAAAAAATCCAAACAGCTCTCTGGGTCTGGAAGTAGATATGGAATAATTTTTAGTTAAAGCATGAGTTTCTTTTGATATTCTTTTGAGTTTGAATTTGATATGGAAATTTGTAAGATATGAAATTTGTTAAAGTTTTAGCAAAAAAAAAAATCTCACACATGATTTTTATTGTTGTAGTTAAACTCTAGAAGCAAATCTAAAATAATATAATATTAGGAATATTTAAGATGAACTTTGATTTACTTGATTGTCAACACATTATTATTATTACTATTATTGTTATGATTTGTTTATTTTTAATTCTGTTATGTATTAAATATAATACGTCTGGCTTTTGTAGAATGTTCATCTGTCCATATCTCAATTATCATTGTTATTGTACTGCTTTTTATGTTTTAAAAACTACAGAGCTGCTTTGATCTTAAAAACTAAACATTCAAAAATGATTTTACTAAGATTACAGGGATATACAAAGTGGCATCTGATATTTATATGCATTTATAAGGCGTGAGCTCCATTTCTCACTATATATGAGTTCATGTGCAAAAACATAACTTTTTAAAAAATAATTTTTAACAATAATAAAAAAAAATCTGTGAATTCCAATTAATCTCAATTAAACTGCAGTTGGGTTATTTTTTGATTAGGTTAAAAAAAAGTAAATAACTAAAAGCATGATAACATAAAAAAAAACATGATTAAAAAAAAAAAGTAGTTATCTGTTGTTTTTTTTTTTACAAACTCTTTAATTGAGCCTTAAAAGTGTGGTGTATCAAATATGATGCTTTTTTTTTATCTTTTTATTATTATTTTAGTAACTGTAGCATATTATTTAAAAACAAAATGTCTAAAGATTCAATAAACTGTTCCATAAAAAAATAAATAAATTAATAAATAAATCATACTTTACAGTCAGACTTCACAGGTTTATCTTTAAAAACACTTAACATGTTATTGTGTAAACACCGTAATGAGTAAAAATACAAATAAAGACTTACCATTCCTAGACTTTTTACATGTTTGTCGTTTAATAGAAATCATCATGTAAGTCTATTTTATTTAGCTGTTTCTCTGTTTTGAGTAATAAAGTTTTTTCAAGTACTTGCAAACGACAAATGCATTACCCCCGGCGGGGGCGCGTCTCCCAGCGCACAGGGGTCATGTGGAAGGGACTTGTCCTTGTGTGACACGGCATGAGAGACAGAGAAGGCGGTGAGATGCTGGCAGATGCCTCTCTCGGCTATTTCTCGGCTTTTCTCTGCTGCTGATTTACATGCGTCCGGGCCCAGGCCTGACACCTTTATGTTCAGCCACCCTATCGCTGCAGGTCCAGGCCTTGGGAGAGATGCAGCTGAACTTTTCCTCCTATCACCTTGTAAAGAACGTCTGTCCGGCCTATTGTTTGACATCTAGGGGCGACAACAAAACTTTTTATTCCCAGAGCCATTTTTTCTCTAAATTTGTGCGTATATACAGAATTTATAGCAAGCAAATGAAAGAGGCCTGTTTTTATTCACTCCCTTGAACTGAACACAGTGTAAATCAGCGTAATTGCAGGGTGTTTTCCCTCAGACACTGAACTGCTTGTTGTTTAGCATAAGGGAAGAGGACAAAAGAAGCATTTTCAGCCGAGAAGTTTCTTTTTTTACATTTTCTGCACAAAATGTAAGCCATGCCTGTGCAGAAGCCTCAGTACTGCGGCACTGCAGTTGCTAAGCTGTTTAGATCGGTTTTTAATGTTCTTATGTTTGATTGGATGTGATTTTGGTTTGCTGGTTTAGTATGACTCAGGTCCCTCTTTCACTGCAAATTTAAGGCATTTGTTCACCTATTTTTTGTCCATATCTGATCATTTAAAATAAAGAAGATATGTATTTTTCAGCTATATTTGCACTGACATATCAGATGAGAACATAATTTGAAGTCAAGTACTGTTACCTCCTGTAGAGCTGCTTATAGCTGAAATTAACGTTTAATAACTAAGGGACTTTGTGATATTGACATTTAATGAGTTAAACTGACTCAGCACTGAACTTACTTGAGTTGAACAACAAATTTGTTTTATATTTGTTAATAAAAGCTGATTTGAAACAGCCTGAATTTGAATTGTATAAAAGCACTATAATGTGTCTTCCCTATACTGTAAAAATGAAATCTGTAAAATTTACGATAAAAAAAAAAAACACCAAATGCAATCACCCAATTTAGCAGACGTTAAGTGCACCAAAGTACAATTGCAGAAGTGTTTTAGTATATTTATGCGAAGTAGCACGAATTGAAGTAGCACGCATGAATTGAAGCTTTGCTCATGTCTGTTGCATAAATGTTTTATGCTAGGTTTATTCAAAAACATGTGATTCCAGCTAAACGTACTCCAAAGGGGAAGGGTTAAAGATGTCTGAACCAAGCTGACTGATACGGCTCTCCAACACTGAAGTGAAAATGACTTTTTCATTACCATGAGGGTCAATGAGAAGTTTTCTAAAAGCATTTACACGTCTGTTGCCCTCTTGCCCTCCTGCCGAATCATATCAGACTATTCCAGCTTTCAATCGGATTAACTATTAGCAGCCCATTGCTATTTTTTATAATCGGGGTGGGGGGGTGTGTGCTTTTCACGGGTCCCCAGGGTCAGGAAAAGTTCAGTCATTTACAAAAAAGGCATGACCTCATAGAGACATTAATTTATCCATTTGGAAGTTTTGCAGGTCTGGTTTACTATTGATGAGGAAACCGAGCTCAGAATAGCTTGCGAAAGCCCCTTGTACAAGAACAAAGTAAAAGAAGCGTGTGACCTCCTTCAGGTATAAAGTACATCACCCAAAATACATTTCATTATTTTAGATCATTAGTCAACAGTCTTGCAGTTTGGTACTTTTTTATTGGTGTAAAAACTAAAACAAGCATCATTATTATTTGCTCATACTTGTAATCAAGACACATTATTTATGTAATGGTACAATAGGCTACATATTATTTTAAAGCAGAAAAGTGTGATAAGTGTAGTGCAGCTCAACCAAAGATAATAATGTCAATACGTACCTCAGGTTAGTTCAATATTGTTTCAGGTACGTTGCAGTTGTTTTAATCCAAATTTAGTTCTCATACAATAATACTATTATAATATTGAGCCAAAGATGACAGATAAGGAACCCAAACTCATTAACTGGAGAAACAATAAAAAGTGCAGCTTTAATGCAAATACAAAAATATAAAAGCATTAACAAAATGCATGATATATAGGCCTTTATGTGTGCGTGGAAGAGCAACAGTTTAAATTTCTTGATGGATTTGTTTCTTGTAAACATGCAGCTTTTCGCTTCATTAACATTAACTGATAAACTGGATTAATTCTGGGTTATTGGGATGTTTTTATCAGCTGTTTAGACTTTCATTCTGACGGCACCCATTCACTGCAGAGGATCCATTGGAGAGCAAGTGATGCTATGCTACATTTCTCCAAATCAATTCTGAAGAAGAAACAAACTCATCTCCATCTTGGATGGCCTAAGGGTTGTACATTTTCTACAAATGTTAATTTTCTTAGTGAACATGCATGGGATAGTAACCAACCTAGCAACTGCATCATAGCAATAATATCTTACCCTTTAACCACGGTGCCCAGTAGAATGGCTTCTACGCTAATATTAGTCTGTCTCTCTCTTATTCTGTTCCTCAGTCCGTGTCCAGATCAGATGGTGTACCAACACAAAGAGATGATCTTCACTGGAGACCAGAACACCTAGATGAGCTCCGTGGACAGATCGATGGAACCAGATACACACAAACACACATTATAAGTCCTTACACAATCTAACATGTGTTTAAAATTAAACTGGAAATTAGGTGCTGGGGTCCGGACAGAGGAGAACTGACCCCTACTAAGCCCGGTTCTCCCAAGGTTTTTCCCCCCATTCTCTCATGGATGGGGTTTTGGTTCCTTGCC
>JAUYWG010000046.1:4315828-4330610 GCA_034779775.1 Enteromius afrohamiltoni | reverse complement strand
AATCAGGTGTCCCCAACTAAGCAAGCCAGAGGAGACAGCGGCAAGGAACCAAAACCCCATCCATGAGAGAATGGGGGGAAAAAACCTTGGGAGAACCAGGCTTAGTTGTGTTCAGTTCTCCTCTGGCCGGACACCCAGCACCTAATTTCCAGTTTTAATTTTAAACACATGTTAGATTGTGTAAGGACTTATATTGTGTGTGTGTGTGTGTGTGTGTGTGTCTCTGGATCCAGCGATCTGTCTACGGAGCTCATCTAGGTGTCCTGGTCTCCAGTGAAGATCATCTCTTTGTGCTGATACACCATCTGATCTGGATTGAAATGTTACTAAAGCACAAGTACTTGATTATAATTGTAAATGCAGTGGGTTAATGTATTAAACTGCTACTACATAGTTACAAATGTGTAATAACAAAAAAATGAAACTACAATGTTGGTTATTGCTACAGATATGCTACTTGTGAATGGTTTTGTGCTCCAGGTTTGCAAATAAAGATATTCTGAAGTAAAAGTTTAAAGGAGGATCTGATTTTTATTTTGTAGGATATGTAAATTTTAGCTGTTAATAACACAAAGATGTCCCGCTAAGGGTACAATCTGGTTATATTTCATGATGTCACTTCAAGTCAATAAGATTTCTTACTTTATCTTTCCCCAGGCAAAAATCACAAGCTCTGAGGGATTATACAGAACAAAAACTGCTTTGGTATTTATTTCTAAGCACAAATAAAATAGGCTTATGTTTCTCTTCTCGGGTTCTGCCACTTGTTACAGCTTTTGCGAAGTCTCAGTTAAATTTACAAAGAGAAATAGCAGGAAAAGTGGGATAAACCTGGGACTGGCTCCGTATGAAATGAGTGTCGTTTACAGGCACAGGGCCGTCTAAAGAGAGGTACCTGCTAAGTGCCGTCATTAAGCTGGAGTCAAAGTGTCTACAGGACTTGCATTGTGCGCCGCGGCCCTTGTTTCCTGTCAGAGTGGAGATGTGAATTGTCCTGGGGCCCTTCAGGTTAAACCGGAGCTGGGGGTAGAGACGGTACAGAAGGATACAAAGGAACAAGAGAGGTGACGGTCTAAGTGAGTCTAGTCACCCGGTCTGTCTCCTCCCACCGGCCCTCTCTTATCTCGCTTGTGACTGGCATCAGGTCTACAGTAGCAAGCTGCGAGGACGCATTTCACACTTTCAGTTAGGGATGTATTATGTAGTGTGACACCTCACCTGCTTGTGAAAAGCGGAGACACACTATCAGGACAGGTCCCTGCTTCTTTGAACTGAAGCTCCACACCCCGGTGAGCTCGTTTGCATTTTATGCTTGCGTCAAAGCAGTAGATACGTGCCGACGTCGTAACGGTGCTCTGAACGCGGTGTGAGACGCCGTCCTCAGATCTTCTGGAGCCTCAGGGACTATTTAGGTGCAGCAATCAAAGACGCACTGCTCCATAAATCGGCTTTCGTACTCAACTTTATAGGCCCTGATTTGTCAGAACAAGGAGTGAAAGGAGTCGTGGTCAGGGGTTAACTGCAGTCCACCTCGGGGAAGATACAGGTTTCAGACAGCTTTCAAACGCTCTCCTCGAGACCGCAGATCATCATAGATCATTTCTGCTGCATTGTTTTCTATGCTAAACTGTCGCCTCTTTGAACGCTGAATAACAGTGGATCGTGGGCCAGAAAGTTTTGGTTGTCATATTCGGTTATACCTGATCTCAAAGTAAATGGACTCATTCATGGCACATTCATTTTCTATAGCCATGTTTGGAGTCTCTGTGCAGCATTCAAATTAGGTAAAAGTTACTTTAAACACAGGAAACGTGTCATGCTGGTTTAAGTGTGATGACATTAAATAGTTGTGAAAATAAATAAATAAATCAATAAATATATATATATATATATTTTTTTTTTTCATAGATTGTTTATTGATTCATATAAAATAAGTATTATAATATTTAAATTTAATTGAAATAAATTACATTAGAACTAAATAATACGCATACGCATAACATAATCATGCAAATAAATATAATTAAATGGTGATACTTTCATATATTTAAATATAATTACATTAAAAGTATATAATTATTATAAATTCTTAATATAATTGTACAAATAAATAAACAATTTGAATTTATATACAATATATATATTATATATTTAAATTACTAACTATATAAAAAATTACTAATTATATAAAATGCATAAAAAATATGTAATCATAATAAAATCAAGACTTTTATTTACTGTAATACATAAATATATTATACATTTAATTTAAATGATCTCTAGAAATATAATACATCCATATGTATTTATTCATATAAAATATATATGTATACTAATATAATTAATTATTATGATTATTGGTTCAGACAGTGTGTGACTCATTTTGTGTGCTTAATACCTGTTAATAACTGTACAGAATGTTCAGAAATGGCTTTTTTAAAATTATTTTCCCAAATAGGAATTCTTGTGAGGTCCACCTTACAGAGCACTATCACGATTGGATTATTCCCCAGAACGGCATGACTTCAAAGCATTTTGCAAGTCTGTTGTCATGACTACAATTTTGTATTTCTCTAAGTGCTGGCAAAAACAGCTTTAACTTTTTCACAGCAACGAGCTGTGGTAAAGTGCGTCATTTCTGCAACGATAACATCAACAGTTGCAAATGCAAAAATGTTCATTGTTCAGGACAGGTTTCACCAGTCTCTGGTTGGTCAACAGTTAGCCTCAAACTCAAATCACTGGCCTGTGATGAATCTTAGGTAACCGCTACTTCATTGTGACATGTATGGATTATTATTGGATTTTGGGCATTGTACACAACCTGTACATGAAAAAGGACAGAAGACAGTACTTAAAAAGTAAGAGAAATGTACACATTTGTCCCTTAATTAGCGACATTAGGAAACAGTTCATGTGTTTTATAGTTTTTTGGGCCTTGATAGTGTTAATTACTTGGCAGTCTCCTGGTTTTCATCCAAAATATCTTAAATTGTTTTCCGAAGCTTTTAAGGGTTTGGAATGACATGGGGATACGTGATTAATGACAGAATTTTCATTGTGGGGTGGAGTAACCCTATAACGATCCTTTCAGGCTGGCACACGTTCATCCAGCACCAGTTTCCAAACCAATTGCTTCAATTCTTCCATTAGCTCCTTCTTTTCACGTGTCCTCCTACCCCCTTGTGCTTGCTGGTGCATTTATCATCCATTTTCACTTTTGTTGAGGCCGTGCATCAAATGATCAATCATAGCCGAGTGTTTTCCTTAGCATCGGCCATCTTTCATTGTCACCATCAAAGAACTGTCTCGTCTCCTTTGTGGGAGTGAGAAAGAAAGAGAGGGGGTTAAAGGACAGGAGAGCCGGGTTTCATCCTTACACCACACCATCGCCACGAGAGAAGCTGAGGTGTAGCGTCAGTAGCAGAGAAGTATCTCTCCCTGCTCTTGGGTTTTTCACCGGCCTGCCCTCTGATTCACCTTGAGCTGTTGCCGAACCCTCCATCCCTCTCCATCTGTCACCAGCAGAAAAGCTCTGTTTTACTGCGGCTGGAACCGCGAACAGCAGATCTGGGTTCAGCCAAGATTCACCAGGAATGCGTTTTAACCACACACTCTGCATGTGACCCTCTTACAAGCTTGCTTTTATTTATAGACTAGTCAATCAGAGAGAGAGAATTCAGGGGTTTATAACATTCGCAGTGAGCACTAGAACAGTCCTGCTCTGTGGTAGATCGGCCATGATAACACTACAGCCGTCCTCTGGAGCTTTTACTGACTCGCGTTCCAGAAACTACACAAATGCGGCTGCTCGGTAGATCTGCTTCACCTAAACCTTTAGTCTTTAGTGTCAAACTGCATTGCCAGTGAAAGTTTAGAATAATTCCAATTGTGCTGGGAAAAAGGCCTTGCAGTAAACCCTTTTTTTGGGTTTGACATTTGACATATTTCATATCTTGTTATGAGTTTAGTGGGGTTGCACAATTTTGAAGGGAAAATTTTTTACTGTTTTTAAAAATAAAATAAGGTTTGATGTTTGTTGTTGAATGTATCATATATTAATATAACTGTAAAAATAATAATAATAATTAACTGATATGTGTAATTAATACAAAAAAAACACTGAATAAAATAAAAATAAAAACTACCAGGATTGTAATATTTCACTGTAAAATAAAGTATATTTAGAGAAATAATTATTATTTTAGTTTACATCACAACATTGAAATTGCAGGACACATATCTAAGCTATTTCACAATTGTGGTTCAGTTCAATTTAACAATTTAAAATGTATTTATTGTGACAATGTATTATTAACAGCAACTTTTCTATTTGATAATAAATACATTTTATATGAGTATGACCATATATGACCGTATAAATTAGATTAAATTATTAACGCCCCTAATAATCAATTCTAGGCAAATAATGAATATTCTATGAAATATTGAAGGTGTTATTCTTCAATGCTATACTGCCAGAAATATTAAAATGTCCCAGATATGGCAATGCATACGCAAATAGCTGCAAGAATGTGTGCAAGTTTTTTATAATTCAGAATTCATTCCTAGCTCCAGAACCTTCTGTGCTCTTCGAGTGGAGTCAATAATATCCTGAATTCAGAGCAAATGAATGACATTCTGGATGATAAATGGGTTGCTGAGTTGGAAAGGGCAAGTAGATTTGAAACACTGCGATAACACGTATCCATAACATAGAATTATTTCGTTTTTAGTTAGGCTATGTCTATGTCTATATCCAACTTGATTGTGTGACGTAATTACGAATGCCCCAGTTTCACAGATGAAGATTAATTTTAATTTTTTGGCAGAACACAAAAGTGAATACAAAAGTCATGATACCAGGATCTTTTTTCAGAGGAGTTGACTTCCTGCTGAATCTCATGGCTACGCTAGAGAAACAATCGAGATGTTAAAGAGATTTAATTTGTGGGAATAGTCCTATCACACTCTCATAATAATAAGAATGTGAGTCCAAGGATGTATTTGGTGTTTAAGGGACTGCATATTACTTCCAGGAGACTCGTTAATGTTTTTGAGACGGTTTAAATAGGTTATCTTCTCAGAATCAGCTGTTATCTGCAATTGCTTTGTTTTTTAACTTTCAAAGAGAGGCATTTCCCTGACCCAAGTCGAGCCAGTCAAGCGGCAATGACTGCACCTCAGTGTCAAAGCTAATTGGTAGCTGATCAAAATAAAGGCTTGAATGGGAGTTGTCTCTGCACCCAGAATTACCCTGAACTGTGGGTGAACCCAGTGCTCCCATCAAAGAGTTCACTGGAATTGTCCATGTGCCTGAAATCATCTCACGCCGACCTCAAATTAAACAGGGAAGTGCTGTGTTTCACAACTTCCCGTTCAGCAGAGGAGATGAGGAGATGATTGTAAAATCTGCCTTGATGGTGCCATGATTAACAGCTCTTTAAAGAGAGCTAAGTCCAAAACACTTCTGAGAGGACAGTCCAACGAACTACATAGTCGCTAAAAATAGAAATACTTGCTTAAACCTCGAGTTAGTTTTATAAAAGGATCAATTTATTTAAATTTTTGAGAAGATCCTACTGAGATTACAACCAAAATCAACTCGTATTTCATCTTCATCTGTGTAAGATGCATCATAAGTTACAGACACTTTAAAAGCAGCACCACTTTGTTTTTAAACGATGAGGTGTTGATTTTACTTGGCAGAACAGAAGCCAACAAGAAACCGAATAGTCATAGGTAATAATAGATCACAAATTACATTGTAATGAATTTCAGAGGTCTGAAATGGAAAATAGTCACTGTGACAATCGCATCTTTGGTTCATGTTAAAAAATATACTACATAAAGCCACTAAAGGTCATTGCACACTGAGTTCAAAATTCTTGTCTTAACATTTCGGACGTTAAAAATACATAACATTTGTCTGTCAAAAAAATCTGGTCAGGTTACTTTTTTGTTTTTTTTGCATCTGTAACAAGCATTTTAATAGAAAAGGCTGACAAATGCCAGTTACAATTATCACACCTTGTATTAAAATGCATTTTCAATTATTTGATTACAAAGTTACAGTTTTTCTATTATCTTTGAAATGCTGTCATTATATGATAATCCCGCTGTGGTGACCTCTCTAAAGTGAGCAACTGAAAGAGAAAGAGAGAGAAAGCTACCAGATGGAACCAGAACAGATTTTAAAGCCATCTCATCCAATTGGTGCTTCTAACAATAGACAAACAATACCTGAAATCCTAATACTATTCATTTGGCATTTTAGCAAAAAGTCCAGTTCTCACTATTACCTAGTTGCTTATTAGCATGCATATTACTAGCATTAATTTGTATTTATTAAGCACATATTCTGCATGACCATATTCTACTTCTCCAATACCTAAATTGAACTACCTAAATAACTATTAATAAGCAGCAAATCAAGAGTTTATTAAGGAAAAATTCATAGTTAATGGTTTGTTTTGGACCTTAAAATATAGTGTGATTTGTTAAGGAAAGGTGAGAATTTACCCAGTCTCACAGTATTTATTTGTGGCAGGGAGAAGTTTATTTATTTATTTTTTTTTTAAGTCCAGCACATGTTTTAAACTAAGATGCATCCAATTGAAATGCATTAGTTTAATAAACAAGCTGGACTTACGAAAATAACAAAATAAACATGTCCCTGGGACGAATAAATAGATTAAATTAAATTACGTGACTAAATTACGAACTGCCGTGAGACTGAGTTGGAATTAATACGCATGATATTTGCTTGGCAGAACATCTAATTGGGAAAAAACTTAAAACAAACACCTAGAAATGGCTGAAAATAAACTAGAAGACACCCAGAACTCCTTAATAGCAACACTGTACCAATCACACAGAACACCCTAGTGTTGTTCTTTATTTGGCTGCTACATAATACCCATGCTACTGTTCTCATCTGAGCAATTACAAAAATTTAGTTCTTGCACCTGCAGCAGCGGGCAAAACGCCACCTGCCAAACAGGCAACACGCGGAGCAGTTGTCTGGCTGCCTCTCCCTCTGCGCAACTGTCCTGGCAGATCTCTCTCGTGAGCCCCAGCAGATGCTTAGCCAGGGAGATAAGGGCCCAGCGGCGTTTGAGACGCGCTGACAGGATGCTCCATTACACGGTGTAATTACAACCAGAAGCGGCACCAAGTGTGAAAGCGACTGATAACATCAGGTCAACCAGTGAGCCGGGAGTTCAGCGGGAGGTGGAGGGGAAAGATGCCTCCCTGACGTGTAATGTTCCCATGGCCCTCGATTCTGAGAGCGCATGCCTGACATCCCACTCTCACACCTCCCTGTGTGTCCAAGCCCTGTTTACACTAGAGCGTTTTCAATTTATAAGCATAACTTTTGCTACATTTCCGGCTGTTTTTTACACTACTGCATTTTTGAGACTTTTGGAAATAAACGTTTGCGTGGCTGCCAAGTGCCAACATTCTTCCTGCTTGTCCTTGACAACCGTGTAAACAAGAATATAATGATTGGTTTTGTACCCATAGACATACTCAACATTTTAAAATAGTTCATTAATGTTGTCCTAAGACTAGAATGGATTTTGGTTTTACTTCGATGAAAGTTGTAGATCCACTTCAAATGTTGACTACTGTATATATACGTAGGTGCCTCATTAGCTTATGTTTTTATGGGCTGCTATATGTAAGCCGTCGGCAATATTGCAGAGGTCTTGACTTGATGTAATTCACCATAGTAATCACTGAATATTGTAAGTTGCCACAGACGTGCACAAGCAATTGTTCTGTACCCAACGGCTCTGTGCGAATGTACAGTGAATGACGTCAAGTTGACCTTTCCAAGATGGCGGATGCATTTACATGCTTTGAGCGGTCGAATGGGGCATCCATACCTCTCTAAGGTTGTACCTATGGATATGTGTTGGTTAATTCCTCATTTGTCTGCTCCAAGCATGCAGATGCATCCGCCATCTAAATAATTTTTAAGAAAATGAACCTTCATGGCTTACTTTTTTTTAAGTTTCATACATTTTGCAATTTGTACCACTGGTTTTTCTCGAGTAATTCATCCACCAAGGCTCATTGGAAATTGATGTCTGTGACGTCCATCTGTTCATAATGTTGTTCTTTGTATGTATAGTGAGTGGCACTAAAGGTTGTTGCTCTGTGACGTACTACCTACACTAAACCTGACAATAGTGTAAAAAATAACTGAGATAATCATGCATATAATTCAGAATATTCTGATTGGTGTAGAGAATAATCAGTTTATGGGCCTCAGTGGGAACTTGAAAATGTGCTGTGTTCACCATCAGGACATCAGCACTTGCTCTACTGCAGTGTATAGATGTGAGAAAACACAGCACAGGTGAAGCAGCACAGAGTCACAAGGTCGGCGAGGGGACAACCACAGGAAAGCTCTCATAAACTCAAACACAGAGGGTGGCAGTATTGCCCTCTCTCTCTCGCCTCTGTCCTCGACTTACCCTTACCCCCTCCAACCCCAGCCTGGCGACACGTGCTGATTCCACAATCAGACTTGTCCGTTTTATTTTGAGGTCCTGACCCCACCGCCTTTGGGAATGTGAACTTTTCTTGTTTATTGGTGGCCATCAGGCCAAGAACAGCTGTGTGTGTGTGTGTGCGCATGTGTGTTATTAAGAGGGAATGAGAAAGGGAAGCGTGCAAAATGCCTCCATTTGGCTAGACGTGGATTGCTCCCGTTAAGCAACAAAACCAGTCCAGATTTCACGCTTGTTGCGGGACGCGTAGTATTCCACAGTTTGCCACCTCTGCATCCTTCTAAGCATAAAAAAAGACAGGTTTATAATCATTGGATGGATGGAATGAAGCCTAGAGTAAATGACAGAGTCAGGAAGGGCTTGCTTGAATCCTCCACCTGTGCTCAGTTCGGCAGGGATATTAGTTAGACTGCTGCTGGGCTGCTTGTATGGAGGATGGGCGAGGCGGAGCAGTGGTTTGCAGGAGCTGAGGAGGTACACTGTCTCCTGTCGCCAGGCTGGATTTATGATGCTTCCTCTCACTTTGAAGGGCAGCTCTGTTTGCTTAGTCCCCGCTAACTACTTTGCATGGCCTGCCCCAGTGCATGTTCATTCACAATAACGCTCCAGGGCTGACGTGCTTGAAAAAAAGCATCACTGTTTTTTTGTTTGTTTGCTAGAATTTTACATGCTGAAGGCAAACCCTTACAAAACCTGTCTGGAATAAGTCCATGCCATATTTCATGCCAAAAACGAAATAAATAGGATGAAATTATATTAGCATAAAGCAAATGATGGTGTTTTTTATTGTTCTTTTCATTTCTTTTCTTATTTGATAACAGTTTAAAATTACCTAAAATGATCATTATTTAAATATGAAAATAAGATAATCACATATTATTTAGTATTATTACACACACATATAGTTATACTACGTAATATATATATATACAGTAACAACACTCAACAAAAATAATTAAGAATGCCCCCAAAAATAAAAATAATATATTGTGCAGTAAAAAGATTTCTTCTTTTTTTTCATTTGGCTTAATTGTCATGGAAATATTACTATGAAAAGAAAAAAAGTAAGAACAAATACATGTAAAAATAAAAATAAATAAATAAAGCACATGTTATTACGCATCTTACTCAAAATGTAAGAATTTTTATCAGCAAAAATTATTATATTTTATACATGAAAAATTATTATATATTATATATTATACATGATTCAAAATATTTATCAGTTAATATTTGTTTAATTGCCTTAAAAAATAACTATATTACATAACCATTAAGAATAGTGAGAATTACAAACAAATCTAAAAGTAAAATGCCAAGATGCATTGTGGCAATGACAATTTTGGGGGAAATTTGGAGAACTGGGAGAACAGCCTGTAAATAAGACAACAGGACACTATTTCTGAAAAACATAATTTCACACACACACACACACACACAGACACACGACATAGACACAAGTCAATGAGATTCACATCTTAAAGGCTCAATTGCTTGTGACAATTCAAAGACACTTACATTGCAACAATTAAATGTGTTCGCGTGAAAATCTGAACTTAAAACACATCCAGAGTGTTTGCAGCAATGGCATATTCACCTCAAACAAATTTGTGCTAAATCAGGGGGTGACAATAACAGTAAATCTGATAATGCGGAGCCAACTAATGGAGGTTCAAAGTGAGGGGATGGGAGAATGGTAGGATAGATCATGCCATCTGCACCTCTCCACGGCACAACACACTCTGTCTACAGCAGCAACAGGAAATCTCTGCAAAGTTCAGCCATGGGTCAGTGTAGTCATCGCTCCTCCCCTCCGCTCTCCCTCCACCACACAAACACACACACACACACACACACATCCACCTGAGCGGCCTTTGAGGGGTCATGAGGATTAGAGACGGGGCGGGGGCAGGGGAAAAGGGACATAACTACCATATAATTCAAACAATTAAGGAAACATTTAGTTAATGGTGCAGTGTGTGTTAAGTGTGTGACTGACCTTTTCCTGAACCCGTTTATGAACTTCTGTTTTGTTGTGCGTGGATGAGCGTCACACGGATGCTCGCAGAAAACAGATAGCTGTAAACTTTCGACACATATTGTTTGTCTTATGTAACCGCGAGGCATACATCTTCCACCTCAGATAACCGCTGATGGGAGGTAAACTAAACTGTCAGTTTGCTTGAACACTCCTTGCTGATATGCCAGCAAAGCTGCCAACAATCACTAATGTCTCCCTGGTGTGATATTCGTGATCGTGAAGCAGTTCCCGTGCAGATCTCTTGTTGGGGTTATGATTACACGTGATTCCTCAGATGGTGCTGACTCTTATCTCTATAGAGCAGCACTGTATGTGTCCATAGCAGAACATGAAGAGCCAGCAGGGGCTGCCTGACCTCTCTGTAATCGTGGAGTCAAATCCTGGTCAAACCCTGAGGGACAGCCATGACGGAGGAGGCCGGCCTGACTCCATACATGTGTTTGGAGCCGTGATTAAGCATCCCAAGAATGTGGTATGGAAATAAGCAACTTTGATTGAAAACAAACAAACAAACAAAAGATTATTCACCTAATCTGACGTTCAGTCACATAGAAAACATTTGTGTGTCTTTAATGGTGTTTGCTGTCCAGAAGGTTTGAATATGAGCATGTTTTTGTAGATTAATGAGAATTAATCTGGGTTTTGGTTAAATGCCACAAGCTTAAGATATGTTCATGTTTCATTTTACAACATAAAATGCATCAGTTGTACACTCTTGCAATCTTAAAGCGTTTACTTGCTAACAAGTGGCTAAATGGGACTCTATTTAAATGTAATCATGTTGAACAGATAAACCCATCTACTCATTAGTCCACTTTTACAGCCTCTTTTGCAAAAGATTGGAAATGATTTTAAATAAAGACTGACTAAGTTGTTGGAAAGTTGACATTAAGCTGTGTAGTCTGCTAATAGCAAACTTTAGCTTTTTGCTTAATTCGTGTATGCGCTTCAAAACCCCCCAAAATCTAACTTCATAAACGAAATGTGTAGAACTCATAAGCTTTTGTTGTTTATTTTCTGCAATACTGACGCTATCTTCTGGTCTGGCCTACATAAAACATGAATGAGATTGTAACGGGAGATCACAATGTCGTTGCAACCTCATATTTCGTCCACAGACGATTTGAAAGAATTTAGTCAGCGGGCATGAGAGCCTTCTGATGTCATATGGCGGTGAAATGTGACCGAAATTTAAGCTGTTAATCAGTAAATTTTAATATTGCATATTTGGGCATTCAAAAACATCAATGAGGTTTGAAAGCTGCAAAAACGTTCCACAGATAAAAGAAAGTCATATTGTTTAGGTTATACGAGGGTGATGACAACTTTCCTTTTCTGAGGAGCTTTCTCACCGAGGTGAGCACCCTAAATACATACTGTAATGGCTCTCCCTAGTGGACATCTAATAAAGTGCAATACAGTTTAAAACAGAATCACGGACAACATCTGACAGAGCTACTGGAAACCGATGAAAACTCCAAAAAAAGTGAGTCAAAAGGTCGAAATGTGCCATATAATGACTGTACTAAACTCGCTCCTGGAGCACTTTGCTGTCCTTTAGTTAACTGTAGTTGGCAATAATCATTTTATCAGATTTATTTGACAGCTGCCTTGCAAACATTCTGTATGGATCTCTGAAATTTTAATTCTCAATTTATGCAGTACAGGCCAAAATTTTGGACACCTTCTCATTCAATGTGTTTTCTTTATTTTCATGACCATTTACATTGGTAGATTCTCACTGAAGGCATCAGAACTATGAATGAACACATGTGGAGTTATGTACTTAACAAAAAAAGGTCAAATAACTGAAAACATCTTTTATATTCTAGTTTCTTCAAAATAGCCATTCTTTGCTCTGATTACTGCTTTGCACACTCTTGGTGTTCTCTCTATGAGCTTCAAGAGGTAGTAAAATGAAATGGTTTTCCAACAGTCTTGAAAGCGTTCCCAGAGGTGTTCAGCACTTGTTGGCCCCTTTGCCTTCACTCTGCAGTCCAGCTCACCCTGAACCATCTCAGTTGGGTTCAGGTCCAGTGACTGTGGAGGCCAGGTCATTTGCCGCAGCACTCCATCACTCCTCTTCTTGGTCAAATAGCCCTAACACAGCCTGGAGGTCATTATCCTGTTGAAAAATAAAGTAAAGGAAAGTAAAGGAAACACATTGAATGAGAAGGTGTGTCCAAACCTTTGGCCTGTACTGTATGTCAACTTTCAATAAAATTTGGTAGGTTTAATGGTTGATTAATATAATAATTTGATTCAAACAATGTCACTTCCAACGTAGCACATTTATTTATTCATTCATTCATTCATTCGTTCATTTATTTATTTTTAACTACAAAATTGCATGCAGCAAATTGCTACGTAATTGATACATGTTAATTTGCATTAACATCTATTATTTAAATTTTATGAATTTGAATTTAATAGATCATGTTCAAATTAACCATATTGTTGAATTAAATGTTTGGGTTAAATGGTGAAAATCAAGAATAGGTCAAAATCACCACAAAGTTTAATTAAGTACAAGTTGAAAACTTCCTACTTTTAATAGTTTCAGTTATGCTAGGCCAGGGGTCACCAAGTTCGGTCCTGGAGGGCTGGTGTCCTGCAGAGTTTAGCTCCAACTTGCCTCAACACCTGACTTGAAGTTTCAAGTATACCTAGTAAGAGCTCGATTAGCTGCTTCAGGTGTGTTTGATTAGAGTTGGAGCTAAAATCTGCAGGACACTGGCCCTCCAGGACTGAACTTGGTGACCCCTGTGCTAGGCAATACCATTTTCACTAAACATACCAGGTCTGTCCTCTAGTGGACGACACGCCTAATAACATCCTAAAGATCTTGTAAGTAAGCGAGCTCAAATCTTAAATATTGGTTTAATTTAAGTCTGATTCCTGCATTGTATTTATGAGACCAAATCAGAGCCTGAGTTCTTAGGAACTTAAAAATTTAAGTACATGAGTGCTCCTGGATGAAAGAAACGAAAAGATAAGATGACAAAGCTGTACCATTACACTTTAATGATGTGTGTCTGATGGGAGTTTCAGACATCTTCACTCCTCTGCCCTCTCATGCTGAGTGAAGCTCAAAGCTCAGGTTGTGCTTTGGATCTCAACACGCTTCATTAATAGTCAAGCGCTACTCTTTCCACAAGAACAGCCCCACATCTGTCCTAAACTAATGTCAGCTGTGTTTGAGAATATATGAGCCAAATATCACAAAACACCTACTTTATTGCTATTACACTACAGAAGTCATCAACCAGCATTATCTAAAGCAACTTAAGAGGTTTCATGGACATGTCTATCTATCCATTGTATATCTGTCATATGTATATATATACACTCACCTAAAGGATTATTAGGAACACCATCCTAATACGGTGTTTGACCCCCTTTCACCTTCAGAACTGCCTTAATTCAACAAGGTGCTGAAAACATTCTTTAGAAATGTTGGCCCATATTGGCCGGCTCACAGGTTGAAAACCACTGCTCTATTGGGTTGAGATCTGGTGACTGTGGGGGACATTGTAGTACAGTGAACTCATTGTCATGCTCGTGAAACCAATTTGAAATAATTCGAGTTTTGTGACATGGTGCATTATCCTGCTGGAAGTAACCATCAGAGGATGTGAACATGGTGGTCATAAAGGCATGGACATGGTCAGAAACAATGATCAGGTAGCCCATGGCATTTAAACGATGCCCAAGAAAACATCCCCGACACCATTACACCACCACCAGCCTGCACAGTGGAAACAAGGCATGATGGATCCATGTTCTCATTCTGTTTACGCCAAACTCTACCGTTTGAATGTCTCAACAGAAATCGAGACTCATCAGACCAGGCAACATTTTTCCAGTCTTTAACTGTCCAATTTTGGTGAACTCGTGCAAATTGTAGCCTCTTTCTCCTATTTGTAGTGGAGATGAGTGGTACCCGGTGGGGTCTTCTGTGGTTATAACCCAGCCACCTCAAGGTTGTGCGTGTTGTGGATTCACAAATGCTTTGCTGCATACCTCGGTTGTAACAAGTGGTTATTTCAGTCAAAGTTGCTCTGCTATCAGCTTGAATCAGTCGGCCCATTCTCCTCTGACCTCTAGCATCAACAAGGCACTTTCGCCCACAGGACTGCTGCATACTGGATGTTTTTCCCTTTTCACACCATTCTTTGTAAACCCTAGAAATGGTTGTGCATGAAAATCCCAGTAACTG
>JAUYWG010000046.1:4296356-4315728 GCA_034779775.1 Enteromius afrohamiltoni | reverse complement strand
CCGTGACTGTTCTTGAATGGCCCAGCCAGAGCCCTGACTTAAACCCAATTGAGCATCTCTGGAGACCTAAAAATGTCCACCAATGTTTACCATCCAATACGTAGGATCATGTGATATTTCAATGTTTCTTTTTTAATAAATCTGCAAAAATGTTAACAATTGTTTTTTGTCAATATGGGGTGCTGTGTGTACATTAATGAGGAAAAAAAATGTACTTTAATGATTTTAGCAAATGACTGCAATATAACAAAATCATACTCAAGGTCACGATTATGAAAAAATACTGTAATTACAAAGGAAATCACTCAAACCGATTTGAAATATAGCATGCACTGCTGACAGTGCTTTGAATTTATATCAACTGCCTATACCCAGCATAAATAATATTTGGTTATACGATAATGTGTAAACAATCAAAATAACTGCATTACAACATGTCGGCTTTATTCATTCTATTACATTATTTTGAATGACACATCCAGTCACACGACACACAGCAGAGATGTTATATTGGTGTGGACTTTCTCCCAAATAAAGAACATTCTGCATGAAGACCAGAAGTGAAGGGTCTGAATCGAGGATTTAAAGAATGTGCAAAAGGAGTTTTCTTTAAACCCACGTACCATCAATAACAAAGAAAACAGCAGCTGACTTTTTTAACATTTGAAAATTGTATTAAAATGAACAACACTGCCTTTTGTTCTCTTTGGTATTTTCTCTATTACTGATATTACTGACACTTTTGGTCTGATGCTGACAAATCATTTTCAAGTTTTTGAGAATCAGAATCCTTGCCTAAACTACAATTGTAAAAACTACTTAAAACATCTAAAAGGCAGCAAAAGTATGAAAAGAGAAATATAAAACCCACATCCAAATAAGACACATTTCCAAATACAAATACTTGAGACGGAGACATCTGAATGTCAATTTCAGACCAATAAAGCCATGTGTTACAAATACACCCATCACTCGAACCCCATACGCTTCATATACTACTCACGACACTCACTGTATGTACACACTTTCTGGTAGAAGTAATAAATATATATGCTGGTATATCAATGAAAAGAGTTAAAAAGTCCACAGCCCTTATGGAAAGAGAAGAATATGAACACATTGGTCGTCTGATAAAGTGGACACATCTTCCCATGCATCAGTAGTCAGCTCAGTTATCCACACTGGAGTAAGTCATGGCATTGATTGCTGGTCTTTTTCTCCCTTTAATCTTCAGAGATCCATAACGTACCTGTGACCAATGAATGACAAGTGTTAGTTATCGGAATAAATGTATGCAGAGAGCAGAGCCATAAACAATAATGAACTCAAGATAGCATGATTTAAATGAGGACTTCAAGTTTACAGTTTGTCCCTTCAATGCATAACTGAAATTTTACTGCAAAATTACTTTAAATGCTTCTTTAAGTGTACAATGTAAAGTATTTCTTTAAAAGTATATTTACATGAGCTTAAATGCTACATGTAGTAGTTTAAGGAAACACAACTACGAAGCTGTAATTGTCATAAATGCTTTCTTAAAATATAGCAATTTAAAAAAATGGTTTTTAAAATCCTATGCTAAAAATGCTATTAGCAGTCATAAGGTAATGTTTATTTAACTTCAAGAACAAGATAGAGATGTGCTTTGAGGTACTGTTGGACTTACATCTCTGCGTTTTGAGCGGGTCATCTTGACACTCTGAGATCTTCTGAGCCCATGATGAGACACGGCTTCATCTTCAGAGTAGACAGGTTTACCCTCGTCATCACTCCTGTCATCATCATCACCATGATAATACTCTACAATAACAAACACACTGAGAGTTAAGAAAACAAGATGTTGATCATGCAGAACAGCAGGCACGATCGAGATTTTACACTGGCGACCCAGTAACAGTTACTACTGTACACAAAAATAAGTATTACATCAAACACACAGGTGACACATGAATTTGTGCCAAAATGCAGCAGAATTCACGATATGACTACTAACAAGATGAGCCTATACATTTGTCTAATCGTGCATGATTATTTGTTTATTATTCTGCATTTAGCATCGGTTTTCCCATCCATTGGCCTTTCAGAACAGACTTGTTTTTGGGTCGCAATTGACCAGTTGAGAACCAGCGATCCAATTCATTGTAAAGGGTAGGAATGTTATTTCAGCCGTGGAGAAAGAACAAGTAGGAGAAGAGAGCAAGAGGGAAAGCAGCTGCTGGGTTCAGGCTGCTCCTGGCACCATCACCTCTGGGCTCACCGGGTACTGCCGGGAGCTAGGCAGAGCCAGTCTGTGCCAGGACGCCAGATTCACTGCACACGCCGTCACCCAAAAGATAGGCCAAGACCGCAAACTATCAAAATTGCACGCACAAAACTGTAGGTGTGTGCAAGTCTCCATTCCACCATAAGGGGGCAGAAGAAATACAGAAAGCGATGATCCTGAAAAAGCTTTCCTTTGTTTGTTTCCACACCCTCTGCTGTTTTCAATTACTACAATATAACAACTTCCTTGGAATTTTAAAAAGTATGCGATTCATTTTCTAGAACTACTCAACTTCTGTTAAGACCTTGTGTAAGCCAAGCAGAGAGAGCTTTGAAAGAGGACAAATATAAAGACGCAGCATATAGGTCTTATTTTCTTCTGCTCTAAAGGCAAACACATAATCAGGAGAGAGAGATATAAATCAATCTCCTGGTATCACACACTCAGTAAAGCATATAGATACATATATATCCACACATTTATAAATATTATATATATATTAGTGCTGTCAAACAATTAATCACATCCAAAGTACTTTTTGTTTACATTATGTATGTGTACTGTTCCTTGTGTGTGTATATGTATATATTTATATTTGGAAGTATATATTTGGAAAATATTTACATGTATACATGTGAATATTTATTAGTATTGTTTTGTTAAATAGTATTTTCTTAAATATATTCATGCATACGTTTATAAATATACACGAGGGAGCACTGTATATTTTTATGTAAAAAAAATGTGCGATTAATAATTTGACAACTCATATACATACATTCATGGTACATTGCCTATAACAAAGGAAAAATGTATCAAAATTAAAGTACATTATTATTTATAGAAAACAATACACCGAAACGTAACTTACAAACGTTATCTACATATATTTGCAAAAAAAACTTCTGTCAGCACATTTGAGTAACGATGCAAACTAATCCGACGAAGACACCAATACTTGTGTGTGAATATGACTGACAGGAGACCCTAAAAATATATACAGTCATATTTTCGATTAAGTCTGTAACTTAAAAGCTGACCTGCGCTCTTTTAGAAAAAGCAAAACCCAACAATAAAGCATGAGCGAATAAATAACACTCTTGAGCCTCTCTCTTAATAGGCTACCTCCCGTTTTTAAATTCAAACTGCAATTAGCAGCTCGTTTGATCAGTCGGGATCTTTCACCTCAGCTTTGAGCTTCTGAAAGGGAATGCCATTTTGGAAGAGCTGGCTTTCTGATGGCTTCATCGCAGACGAGATGAAAATGACCTGGATGCCAGCAGAATTTCAAATGCGGCGGACGCATTAGCATACTGAGATAGAAGCACATTAGGTATTCCGCTCAGAGCCTCCCTGAGCTGTTTTTTCCTCTTCTTCATCTTCTCACAAAGCAGCACTAGACCTTTCATGCTAGGAACGTGCCACTATTACTTATTACCCTCCCGTGCCTGAGACATATACCCAATCCATTCGCTCCAAAACCAGTTAACATGGCAGTGATTTCCAGAAGCGTGTGAGATTCAGTTGAGATATCATTATGAAGGCTCGATGGCTTTACTTGCGCTGCTAAACACCTTTACAGACGCTTTCCCGCTAGCTGTGTCACACAAAGGCTGTGTCTGAAACCTCAAAAATGCTGCCTTCGCAGGCGACATCAAAGCACATCTGAATTCAATGTTTGCGTAACATCCTGTCTGCTACGATGGTTTCATTTGGTTTGTGAGGACAGCGCACACCACAACCCTGTGTGGCAGATGGTGGAAAGAATAAACATGGCGTCTGAATATTGGCCTATTGTTTTCATCTTATTGATACGGAAAAATATGCACGGTGTTGATGAAATATTTGCGCGATCACCTTTGAACCTCATTTGTTCGGCATCATTAGATGTGATGTTATAGTGCACTGGGAGCTCTTTTGAAACCAAGTAGCTTCTGCCTAGACAGAGTAAGGCATCTGCCTTCTGTTGTGGACACAGCTGAGAAACACCAGTGTGAAAGGAAACAAAGGATGGAGTGTTAATAATTAATCTGCGAGGTAAGAATTACCAGCTCCGTCTGGCTGGTCCATGATGGCTCTTCTGGCTGGGTTGGACTTGTATGATGAATACGCGTCGTCTTGAGGGATCTGGGTAAGGTCGTGCATGCTGAAGCTCCTGAGCTTCTCTGTGATGGCACCTTGACCCTGTAGAGACAAAACAGCCCGCAGTTAGGATAAACACGTCAGTGCTGACAGCACACAGGACAGATTTAACGGAGCATAACAAGAGCGCACAGACATCCACCATGAGATCATTACAACATGCATGCATGTATGAACGAATGCTGATAAGATTTGGGCTCTGTTCCAACTGACCTGTTACCTAGTGAGCTGCCCTGATGTCAACTGAACAAATCGACTCGTAGATTTAACATTATCATGTCAGCAGCAAGTCTTTTTTAATATTCTTTAGTACATTAAATGTATTACAGACTATTACTGTTTGGCAAAATATCAGTCAAAATAGACTTTTAGGGTGTTGACCAACAGAAAGCTGTCCGAAATGGATTTCTGTGGGAGAAAACTAATACATAATAAATGCTTTACTAACACAATGGTTAATTGGTCTGTTTTTTTTTTTTTTTATTTAACACCATGCCAGCTTCCATGGCTAATTATATGGGGAGTAATACGCTGAATTAGTATAAGAGAGCAATTTAGAAAACGACACAAGGTTTTAAAAGTTTGCTTAAGTTAATTCTAAAATAAATTCACTGATAGACAACTAGCACAAATGAATAAAAAATGGCCTCTGGGGTGAAGAGCATATATTTGTAGATATCAGGAGTTTACCCCAAAATTCTGTTATTAATGACTCAGTGTCATGTCATTCCAAACTCATAAGACCTTTCTTCAACATCTTCAAAACACAAATTAAAATATTTTAAGATACTTTCTGACCCTGCAAACACAGAAACAGAATTTGTTAACGTTTTATGACGCAAAACGGTAGTGATAAAATGTAACACCAACTCTAATTTTATGAAGCTATGAGAAAATAATTCAATAATTTCTTCTCTTCTGTGCCAGAATTCGACATACATGTTCTCTGGAAAAGGAATGGCTAAATAAATGATATTACTGTTTTCTTTGTGCACAAAAGAATTACAGTTATCACATTTTACTCTTTTACTGATGTGTTACTACTGTGCGTTGATCATGGAAATACCCTTGCTGTCTATGGGGGGTTGGAGATTTCCTCAAAAAAATATTATTTGAGTAGTTTTGGAACAACATGAGGGGTAATTAACGACCGAATTTTAATATTTGGGTGAACAAACCCTGATTCTGGAATGTCTAATTCAACATTGTGCGTATATGTGATCTGACCCCAGCAGTTATTGGAGAAAAAAAAAAAAATAGGTGTGCTAATGTGACCACACGTTCAGAAGGCAGCACAACTATGCTAGAATTATGCCTTGAAACGTTGCTTACATATAGCCTGGCTTCCTTGCGGAAGTCAGTCTGGCCAAGCTACCTTACTACCCACCTTCTGGGAGGCTGGCTTAACCTGCGTCCACCAGATGCCTCTGTATACTACTGGACGAACCTACAACCAATCAGACCACTCATTCCGACGACGTATGCGTAGCAACGGAATCTGAAGCCACCGTAACCGATTGTAGCTAGCTTCATTAAAGCAGTAGGAAAATGTCTTTGCTTACTTTAATTACTTCTGCTCCGTTTTCAAGAGAAAACCTGTCATGAAAATTCCTGCAACAGCAGAGTCGAACAATTGTTGCTGCTCGGTACAAGCCATGTTTGAAAGCCGGCGTGGTTTCACGTCGCAGAACCGCTGCGTCATCGTGAGCTCGTTTCTCATTGGTTCCCAGTTTTCTGGGAACGGAAATGCTTTAAATCGGAAGGTTTGCCAGACCAACTTTGCTCGCGGAGTGAATGTAGCGTCAAAGGAAGTATGGGCGGGCCCAGGCTATCATACACATGCAGCACACTTGGTTTTTGGAAGAGAGCTTAAATGAGCAAAGAACATGGGATTAAAAACAACATTCTTTAGATAGGGACATTTTAGGCCTCATAACATGAATGTTTTATAATGATGTAATGATACCATTAGCACTTAACACCATGTTTATGTTTGCAAAAAAAAAAACAATGAAAAAAATGGGAAAAGGAAAGCATGAGCTTTAAGCTTTTAAATGATACTGCTTTTCCACATGCTGTAGACACTATAACATTACCTGCACTGGAGAGAGCAGGGCTGCTGAACTCCTATAGGGCAGTCTATATCAGTACAAGGTAACAAGAAAAAGATCATAGCCAAAGAGCAGATTTCACAAAGAAAACAGAAGCAACAAGCCAGAAAGAGGGTAAAAGCAAAAAAGAAGAGGTATGATTGGGAAATATGGCAGCGTTTAAGAATAAAGATCGACACAAGCCTTTTACAAGCTCATTGGCTCCACTTTAGAGACGTCGTTTAATAACAGCATCTTTTCAGGGAGAGCCTAGGCAGGACAGTGGCCAAATGAAAACTGTTAAGCAGCCCTGTGTTCTGCTTCTGATTACATTTACTACTGCACTTTTACTAATGGCTTTGGGTTGTTTTCACAAAGGAACAGTGACCTTTGCTTGGAAATGAAAGTCATTAGTGCGTCATTTATTGCAGGTTTGTGCCAGTGCACTTGTGCTCTTTGTTGCACAGGGAATAGGGACATGAGAAAACGGGTTAAAGTGAAGTCATTTGCAACCTGTTTATTTTCACATGATTTACACTACCTTTAAAGGTTTGGAGATTGTTTGATTTTTGTGCCTTTTTATTCAAAAGCGTTCAAAATAACATGGGTTTTCTAGTTTAACATATGTAATTATTCAACAACATCCAACCTTTCAAAGGGTGAAACAGAACATTCATGTGTCTGTTTTGGTTTCTTGTTGACTTTAAAAGGACACAAGCTAGCTTCGTTACTGAAATTGGAAACACCCACACAGTAGAAAACTACATATCAGAGGCAGAGCTATATATAAACACTTTTAAACAGCTCTCTCTCATTCTGTGTGTCTATATTCAACACACACTTGCCTTGACAGCAGCAGACACAGCAGCAGTTGCAGCGATGGTCAGGCCCTGCTTGCCAAAGTTCACCATGGTCTCATAGCTCCGTTCTTTCGCCTGGACTATGTAGTCATCAATTTCCTTAAAAAAAAAACCCATTAAGGCAAGATTGAGTACTTTCTGGTGACAAAGTACATAACCAAAGAATAAAACATCAGAGCATGGTATTGTAAATGAATAAACGAGAGCTAGATCAGGAGATCAACTGGAAGTCTGTTTTTATAGGATCCTAAAACATCTTTCATTTTGCATTCTGGTGAGAATATTTGCTCAAAAGCAGTATATGAAACATAGATTCACCCTTTCTTTGGAGGACAGCAGGGGATGAAGGGCTTTTCTGTAGATGACACCAGCTCCTCTTGTGTAGGGAGACAGAAGCCAGATCACAAACGCAATCTTGATCTCGTAATAGAGGGGAAACCTTTAGATCAGAGGGAAGAAAGAGAGATATTAGGAGCCACGTTACATCTGATTAATCAGCTAACATAATTACACTCATTAACGCTGTATTCCAACAAATTAATTTGTGCTACTTTAAATTAAAATGGCAACTTCGTTTCATTAAACCCTGATTGCTTCCCTGCATTTCTTGGTCTAGGGAAACAAAAACAAGATCTTAAATGAAACGGCTTGCTTCTTTAGCCTGACATGAATCACTTGTAATCAGGAAAATGGTGTGAAGAAAGACTCAATCGTTGGCCTCACCAGGCTATGGTTAGATCTGTGACAGTCTCCACTACTGAAAACAGCGCAAAAACAATCCAGTACATCATCCATCGCACCTGAAAAAGGAAGAAAAAAACAAAGGCGATTTTCGTTGAGGAATGAATAATACACTCATTCATGTACTAAATAAGGAATAAACACACCGCCGATTGCACTGATATAGAAAATAAACACATGAGATGAAGTGATCATTGCGCAGTAAATGATCTCATTACTGTTCACATACAAAAATGTGTATTTTTCTGCTGATTAAAGTAATGTGGCATCAGAGTTAGGGTTGGGTGATGTTGACCAATTTGGCATTGTACGATGTCTAATGTGAAACATCACGAATGACGATCATCGTCGTAGGTGGCGGTTGGGGGGGGTAACTAAAACACCAAGCCCCGCCCCACGACGGACAAACTATAACAGTGTTCGCACGAGCAGGTGACAGAGGATCGAGCGCAGGAATGATCAGTTTACAGTTATCCATAATATATCCATATCCATAAGTCTGACCAATCACAATCAAGTATTCCAAGGAGCCTGGACCTGGAAGTAAATATCCCATTCACTGTATCTGTGATGTTAAATGATGTATTTTTTTAACGACAGACCTACTACAAGCTACAAGGTTGTTAGTCGAGGATAGGCGACTAAAACTACATTATCCAGGATTCAGCAAAAAAAAAAATAATAAAATAAAAAATAAAAAAAATAAACCTCACCTCCTCTCATGAAGTAAATATTTAAATCTAATCAAAATCAGTTATTCATCCAATATTTCGCCAACACACAATCAAAGTGTTCACAGTAATTCATGTGGGATTGTTATTGACAGTTTTTGTCCAATTTATACATTTTTTGCTTTAAAGGTGCAGTCAAGTGTGCTGCACGAGTCTTGAAAACTGAAGCCATCGCATCTTGACCGCCCCCAGGTGACTGGCTGCAGTATAGGTCATAGGTCAACCCCGCCCTCTCCATGTAATCAAATGGGAAGTGAGACAAACTAAATAATCAAATTACACTTCAAAAATGTTTTTTACAAAGATGGTTTCCATCATTTTAGGTAGTTCTTATCATGCTGATGTACGTTCAAGCGTTCGTTTTTCTAACCAGTTTGCTTTAAACTAGTTGTTTGATGCTATAAAAACAGGGTGTGTTGTTGTGACTGTGAGATTGTGATTGGGTCTGAGTTTAGGCGGGGCTTCACCTCACGATCTCTACTGTGAAGACTCTGGCTTCACTTTCCATAGTAGTAGGAAGTGGAGTTTTTTTTTTACAGTATATGGGTGCAGTTAGTAAGATTGACAGCTAGTGGTTGAACTGGTTGGGTACTCCAATTCCTGCCCGAAACGCAGATTTTAGAGTAGAATTACTGGCTCTTACATTGCTTTTCAGAGAAACAGTTTTCCTAAATATCTACAAACACAGTATGCGCCTGTTTTGGCTTTAACGTCAAAAACCTACATATAGCACCTTTATATCAACGTTTGAATTTTGTAATTCGGAGCTGGTTGGTTTGATTCATGGCTTATAACTCTTCAGCAAAAACTTAAAATCCCTTTGGACATTTCCGCATACTTCCAGGACCAAGGCCAAAGAAAAAGTTGGCAGTGCTGCACTATGATGGACAAGCTGATGATCAACTGTTTAGTTGGAATGAAAGATTAAACTGCCTCACTCTACAACAGCTGGACGGCAATTAAACAAAAAACTAACCGAACAGAAAATAACTACTTTTAACTAGATCATACCAATGCACGGCATAGATATACTCTGCATTTCAAGCCAGGTGCTACTCTTAATGCAGCACCGGTCACCAATATTCCTATATAAACATTCAGTAGAGACAATGCCTAATCTTTCTGCACAGAGTGGCTCGCTAACACAAATCCAAGCGCACCTATTTTCCTAGGAGAAGACGGAAACATAGTCAAGTGTAACAAAAAAATCATTATGTCCGTGACATTAATTTCCATCCCAGCTCTCTGTGTGTGTCTCTTTGCAGCAGGACCTGTTTGGTATGCTCTACCTCTCCTCTGCTCTCAACCACAGCGAGCTTTCAGCCAGCTTCTTAGCATTTCAATTTCAAACGCCCGTGCAGACAGTCATGTGATCCCCAGCCTTGAGCTGCAGCTCTCGGAGGTATTAGGTGATATTTTCAGCCTGACTGAACAAAGTCAAATGAATCCATGCAGAGGCAGCATTACCAGCCTGACAGGAGGCGTCAGATTTAATTGGTGTCCTCCCAATGAACCTTCAGCGGTCTGAGAGAGATCAATGCGTTGCATCAGCTGCAGGAAAGCTGCCGCTCCATGACAAACCGTCAATCGAAATCCACCAGCAGTGGATCGCTGTGGAAATCCACCAGCGGCGGAGCGCTTCGGTCGTGGACTGCATCGATGCAAGAAATCTAATCAGATGTAGAAGCCTTTCTCCCATAATCCTCCAGACAATCCTATTTATTACAAGTCTGCAGTTACCTGGCTTCAATTAGAGAAGTATGTGAGATGTAAGCAGAATTGTTCCATCTCGTCGAAGAACCAGTTTGAAGGCAATTCAAGAGTGGGCTGGCATCCAAGACAAGCATGCCTTTCCTGTTCGGAAAGGCGCTGCAGTTGTGTAGCCTGGATTTCCAACAGAAAAAAAAATCCATTGAAGTATCCTGATTGTGAATGGACGTATTCCTTTCCGGCTCCGTGTGTGTACAGTGGAGAGGTTTCTTTGTTCAACATTTAAACTGAACAGTGAGACATATGAGCTGACCTGCTCTGTTTATGTAACAAACAGGAGTTGTAGGCATTGTACAGATTCGTTCCGAGTGGAAAAACCACAGTGCGGTTTCTAAGAGCATCTAGTCTATGCTTGTAAACACAGGCTTTGTCAAGCTGCCTTTAAACTTTATTTTAAGTCCAACGTAAACCAGCAGCTCCAGTCCACCGGCCCTATAAAAAGACTTGCAACACAAAGCATTATTTGTCCAGTTCTATTTTCGAAACGATTTGAAAGAGGTTTCTGAATTACCAGTCTGTGCAGAAACGGTTATGACATGTTTTTAAAAAGCAGCTTTTGCGGTCGATTGAGCTTTCTTCTTTTTTTCCAAGGTTTTGCTATTAAAAGTATAAGTTTACCGAAATTGACTTTCCACTCGAACATTCTATGATGTTGGGCTGCCAGTGTCCGTGATGCCTCTACTGCTGTTTCATAAACCGGTCTCACATTGAGTAATCTCTTTACAGATCAAATATATAATGGGCTTGACAATAAAGTTGGCCTGACAGTTGGTTTCAGAGCAATTGAGGCCCACTCAGAAGTATATTAACATGGCTATTTGTTAGGGCTGTCAAAAATAACGCGTAAACGGCGTTAATTCTTTTTTGTCGTTCATTACGGCAATTTTTGAATTTCACACGTGCGCAGTGTGACGAATTATTTGTCTGTTCTTGATCATAAATTCAGGTGTAGTTGCAAATAGTGATTAATCCTAAATTAATCAACTGAAAATTAATTTGATTACAAATTTTAATCATTTAACAGCCCTAATATTTTTACAATCACTTATTAATCTTTAGAATCTTTACCTGGTTTACTTCTACTGAAGGTGTGTTACTGTAACCATGGTTTTTGCAACACTTTCTGAATATAAAAGTGCAAAACATTTTCTAATACTGTACTAAACAAAAACTACTAAAAAATTTTTATGTGATTTTCAACCATTTTTTACAGTAGACTCTGGCAAACACAGCTACCAGATTTTAGCATCATACTCAACATGCCCATCTGACATTCCTGTATAAGAATATCCTCCCTCTGCTCCCAGTGTCTAAATCTGCAATGTTTTGCATAGAATTTAGTTTGTTTTTAACAGATTGAGACTTTTTTTTTTTTAAGAAAACGTTAATGCTCAGAAAATCATTACTATCAATGACCTATGTATATAGATTTATTGACATATGCTGGCCACAATTAACATAAAACACCTTTGTTGATAAACCAGTGGAGGCTGTTACAGCAATGTTAAGAAGAATATGCTTTTTTTCATGCTATACTTTCCAAAGATTAAAGACTTTTCGAAACACCATATGACTGTTCTGTTTAGAAGAGGTAGCCCTGACATGGCTTCTAGAAGTGAAGTAGAGGGAAATGCATCAAAAAAAGAAATAAATCTATTCACTGCAATGCAGCACTGATACAAAATAAGTCCAAGATTTCTAGGGTACTGAAATAACACCAGTACAACCACTAAGGAAACCTAAAATTAGCCATCTGAAGCAGACAAAGGCATGACAGCCAAGTAAGAGGAATGTTCAAAGTGATAGACTACTCCAAAAATAAAACATGTTCATTTACACACCCTCCTGTCAGTCCTAACGCAAAAGAAGCAGAGCATCGGGAACTTTAGGTTCTGTGGAACAACCGGAGGATAAGCAAATCAAATTTAAAACACAATTTTAACTTTAAAACAACATTTGAATCATTTTACAAAAACAAAGACGACATTGACAGGAGATTCTGTTTTTGTTTCAAGAGGTAAAACCACATTCTGCATATTTTACTTATTATATCCTGCTTTGCAGGTTCGCCACAATGTTGCCTAAAGGCGTTTCTGGCTGTAAGGGACACTAATTCTGGCTGGACCTGAATTAACATTTTAACGTAACACCTGCATTAATCTTTCTCCTGAGGATGTAGGATGGGTTCTCACAGGGCGGGTGCTTTAAAACAACTAAGTGCAGAGACAACGTGTCACCTGATCCAGACATTCAAGCCAACACGCACTCCCTCCCAACATGCCCGAACATGTACAGAAACAAAAATCTGCTGGGGTGTCACGTCTCATTACAAGGAGTGGTATGAGTTAGCAGTTAAAAATCTGGGCTAGTAACCTAAAAGCTGGAGAAGTGTTGATTAATAAACACTACTGATCCCTTGAGCAAGACGATAAACCTCAGGGGCCTAATTTATCAACAGTGCAGTTTACATTCCTATATACACGTGCAAGTTGGTAGATCACACACTATGCACGAAGCTTACATCCTCATTACACCCGGGTTATGTATGAGCAGGCTGAGCCCGTAGCAATCAAACTCAAAGTTGGTTGGAAATCAAAAACCAGTTAAATAAAAAAAATGAATGGACACAGCGGTTATACTTACGTATTCTTTGACATTTTTGGTTTTCACTGCTTTGTAGGAGTAGTAAGCTGGGTACAGGTTTCCAAAAACCAGCCTGTGTGACGAAACAGAGAACAAAACACATAAATAAAGGAAAAAAACTGTAAACCTCTAGATATTCTTCAAAAGCAGGGCGATTAATGGGCTTGGATACTCCCATCTGTTTGTCTAGCTCTATTAAAAGACACTCACTTCCTCTGTCTGATTGTGTTTACAAGGTAAAACAACGATTTCCCTTTCTTCCGTTCCGAAAGAAAAAATAAAGAACACTGAAGGGGCAAAAATGCAGGAGACATCTAATGTAAAACATGCCCTTATAGTGATTAAATCCATGTGGACTGCAGTCCATAGAGCAGGGCTGCTAGAAAACGAACACTAGCTCTGTTTGCTTGAAGTAACCAAAGTGACAACAAGTACTACACGATATTGAGGACAATATATAGTCATTTTATAAAACAAATTCGTGAAGCATTTCCTTGACACATCAACAAAAAGCTGGAAACACAACACACCTGCTGAATGTTAGAGGCGGTTTACAGGGCAGGCAGAGGCCTAAATTGCTAGTTTGGAAAAGTATATTTTTTGCATATAATATGGACATTAGGGTCACACTGATCTGTTCATCTCAAGTTATTCCATTTCATCCATTGAGCTACTGACCTGAGACTAGCCAATTAACTGGCAGATGGGCCCAGCGCCAACCCTTCATCTGCAGCCTGTCGCCCTCACACGAGCCTCATTTATTATGTTCTGCTCGACTAAATTTGTTGGACAACTAGAGGAAGATACTACAACCTTGATAGTGAACCGCCTTCTTGTGCTAGACTTCCATTGTCACAGAGCAATTAGAGCACAATCAGAGGAGCCGTACAAGAAACAAATCCTCTTCTCGTCTGGACCCACACAAACACGTTCAGGGTAAGCAGAGCAACACACAAAATTTTGGCCCCAAACTCCCTGTGGCATGTTATAACAGACAAAAGCTTCTGCTGGCATTGACTTCGACATGCCACGCAGACATTACTGGTGTTTCACAGACAGGAACCAGGCTTGATGTTTCCCAGATGATAATGCTGCTCTCTGAAACCAGTATTTCACTTTCATACTATAGTCGTGCCTTGAAAATGTCATTTCCCTGAGGGCTAAAAGAGTCAAAGAGTCTTTTTGGTGAACTGTCTCGGTTGAAACATTACTCCTGCACTTGGATGATTTACAGGCACTGTGTCACAGCAGACAGACATGCTTCTTGACTCAGCAGTGCTGCTAAATTTGGGGACAGTTTGTACCATTTCCGCTGCCAATTATAGACAGTGTGTGACCCAGAAACGAAGCCCACTTCAATATCAGACCAAAAACTCAGCTCTGGTGCAGCTTCGACAAACAAAGTCTATTATGACAGTATCATATGTGGGATTTCCTTCTATTTTTTTTTTTTTTTGGATCATCTATAAAGGGCGGGATTACACATAACATAAAACAGTCAAAGTATTCATGCACAAAGAACTCAGCATCATTCTCTGGGTTTAATACTAATCTATAATGAAAGTACGTCTGCACACTGAGTGAAAAACATTCATAGGCGCAAATAAGGGGTGCACAGCAAAAATGCGCTTGGTAAATACATTTAGAACAATCATTTTCATACCAATATGGTTGACAGCTTTTACTGCACAGTCAACATTTTAGATAGACTAACTGTTATGCTGTATAAGATTTCCTTGAACCGAAAGCATTCGGGAAAAAAACTAAATATAAATATTAGCATTTAAGTGTGCTTTAAAATAATTGTATTGTTCTTTAATACAATTATGCATAATTAAATAAAAGTAACACTAAGACAAACCCTAATCCTAGCCCTAAAGTACAATTAACAATTCATTTTAATAGTTATATTTAATGGGCCACACACCAAACCAAATCTCCAGGTGATCTCATGACATCGGACTGAAGAACTTGTGCACCCTTGTCAGTATTAAATTCTGGATTTTTCTAAAGTTGTTTGATTATCTAATAATAATAAGTTGCAACAATTAGTTGAAAAGGATGCTCATAAGCATTTTAATACTCAAGAAACATAATATTTGTGCAGTGGATGTGCAGAACACACATGTTCACAAAGTTCTCCCCGGTGCATGGTCCTCATCCAAAGAACCACCTTGGCAGCAGTTTATTTTCCTGTTGCCATAGAAACAGCAGAGGCACCAGGCTGTAACAATGGTGTTCGGCTCCACACATCTCTCAACCCTTCCCCCCGCCGCTCTCCCTCGAGCGCTGTAATTTACAGATCTGTTACTCGCATTCATGTGGCTCTGTGTACCTAATAAGTAGTATTTTTCTCTCATTGGACGATTGTTTTAATCAGCATCAAATGAAGGAATTCACCTACAATGGTGCTCAGTAATTTTCAAGGAGCTGCGGTTGGCTGGACTGATTGTAGACACCGGAGAATACAGTTTTCCCACAATTCAGTAGTAGTCTCTGGACATGTAGAAACCTCAAACACACAGCGATGCTCTGCGTTCTAAACAAGCAGCATACTGCATACTACCAGTGGCATTTACCCATCTATGCTAAAAGAGAAAAGGCCATGCGATGTCACACAAACGGCCAATCAGAACACTGGAGTGGGATTTTTTTAAACTTATGAAATATTATTGTGGTTGACAGAAATCAGACTGAGTAAGTAGGGCAAAACTTTTACTGAAAGAACATGGTTAGTAAAACTAGATTCTAATTCCTCACAAAAACATTTAAACTGGTGAAATGTTAAGTGCCTAAGGACCTCTAAGTAAAAGGATATATATGAATAAAATATAGTCTACAGTCAGTATTACTCTCAACCAAGGAAAACATTTGGGTGTTATCACCAACATGCCAACAGCTGCACATCTTTAGATATCAGTCATGTAAGTTACTGCCAACTTATTTGTCATTCAGTTTACATGCAAACCCTTTTCTCGTAACAGACTACAAAAACACATATGGTTCCATGAATAAATATGCAGGAGGGAAAATATAACAGAATCACCTCTCAAAAACATCTCTTAACCTATATGGAAAAAGCTGATCAGAGTGTTTTATCAGACCTATTTCATACATAACATAATGCCTATTTTACCCAATAAATAGAATAAAAAACTTTATAAAGGTCAATCATCCACTTAATCATTATGATCTTTTTTCATTTTATTTGAATAACCCATTGCAAACAAAAAAAAGCCTATATATCACTTGAGAAAAAGCACATTAAAAGTAATATTATAAAAATATAAAAGTTGGTGTAAAATAGCTTATATAACCAGAACCGGACATTGAATTAATGATTACTTTTGTGCCAAGCTATTGCTTAGCAACTATAAACTAACTCTGCTTTGTTCCGTGCCTAACAAACAGCCCTTTAATAACAGGTTCTTCCCCTTCTTCACTTGTTTGGAACACATCTCACTCGACCGGTTAAGAGGTTTCTATCATTGCAGGGTATATACTATCAGACCGCCCAGCCCTAACAGTGTGCAATAAAGCCATAAAGTCTGCTCAACTTGCTGGTTTAGCAATCAGTTCGCTGGAAGGCTTTGATTCTCCTCACTTTTTGTCTGTGGCCCCCCCCTCCCACAACAGAACCTGCACGGCCTCTATGAAACACAAATAAATGTGCTGCACATCAGTCTTTCATTGTTTTCACAACAAGGAGTTGGTCTTCCTCCAGTGGGCCCCTGAAGGAAACGGGACCTGCACCGAACGCTCTTAAAAGTAGTTTTGTGAAGCGGGGTATCGCTCTCAGGGTGTGCAGCTGAAAAAATAAAACCATCAGATGGGTCTTGACACTCAGATTTAGGTCAACTTTGAGCTTCCTGCTAAGAAACGGAAGGCAGCGCTCACTCTGATGATGCTATGGATCGACCATTACTTGGAACCAGATGCTGAGAGCCTTCAAAACCACATATGGTTCAGCTCTCAGGACTAAATTTAAAAGGTGTGCAGCCATTAGGCCTTTCAACCGTTTCGTATTCTGACAAATTTTGAAAAGAAAGATGTAGCCTCCACAGTTTGCATACTGTAATGGAAAACCTGTCATGTTCTGGTCCAGATGATAATGTAATTGTTTAGACTTCGAATATGCAGTTTGTTCATAAATTTAAAAGGTTTGCTATTGTTATTTTCTGAGAAATGAGCTCCAGGGCATAAGCAGAAGGTTGAACATACAAGAACCCACTCAAAGCAGCCTTTACTTCAGCCAGATCTTATGGAATTTGCCGTTGATGCTGATGTCTCTATATTGGGTAAACACGGGATATGTTACTTTAGGTAAATCTCATGGAAAGTGTTTGGTCTCAGTCTATTATTTGTTCTAGAAAAAAAAAACTTAACACTTAACAGATGAAAGGATAGTACGACAAAGGTATATCCTCAGGAGACATCGAAAATCATGTTATATTGTGAATATGAGATTGTGCAGAAGAATGAATGCTGTATCAGATGCAGGTCATCTCGATATATAATAATACTCTACATAATATTCAGCTTTTAATACAGTAATACAATAAGCAGCTCAACATTCCTTCATTACTACACTAAAGTGCTTGGGCTCAACTGTTATACGGAGAATTGATTATGTGCCGGAAGTTCTGCACAAAAGGTTTTTAAATACACACCGTTAATGTTTCTTATGCATTTGCACACTCCCATGCAATCAAACTGCTGCATAAATGCAATATCACACTTGTAGCCTTGAGATATGACTATATATCAGCATACTGTGATCTCACGCCTGCTCAAGTGATATTGCCCATTTAAGAGAACAAATAGTGACACTGGTCAAAAACAATTCCTTTTTTTTGTCATTTGGCCATGTCCTGACTGGGCAAGAAAACAGCCTTGTAGTTGATACATAAACACCACTGTGATCATGACCAAAGAAGACAAGGACAAACCTGTTTCTAAAGCCCAGCTAATAACCCTGACAAAGTAAACAGACATTTCTATATTTCAATCTCAATAGCCGCGTTTCCATTACACTTAAAATTGCGCAAATTGCTATCGCAAAAAACTACAATGGAAACAGGTTTTTCGCATTTACAGGTCACATGGCATATCACTCTTAAATGTATCATAACCTCCAAGAAACACTTGGTATACCTGTTCATTCTCGAGAATAAGGGGCTTTCCCTGCCTTTAATGCATAGACAGTTTAAACTGCACACGTCTGCGGTACGGACAGTGAAGCTGATAGCGGTCACTCAGTTGATGCTTGTGTTTATTGCATCCTCGCAGAGCACATTTCTGAAGTATCTCTCTGTGCTGCTTCTGTAGATAGATGCACACGCCTCCTTTGTATAAATATATCCAAAATCCGTTGCTATGACTTGACTATGAAAGTTCACGTTTTAGCTGCATAACATTGGTTAATGGGAACGCCAATACTTTTTTTTTAGTGGCATTTATCAAATATCGCCAAAGTTTTGCACCAAATCTGTAATGGAAACGCGGCTATGTTCATTTTCCTGCTCTTATTATACTGCTTTCTTGCGTCATTCTGTACATACGCAGTGCTTTAAATCTTAAACAGAAAAAAAGACAAAGCTGGGAAGCCATGCAAGCGTCCACGCAGCATAAAAACCCACAGCAGCATTTCAAACAGACAGTATGGTCTTGATTTCTCATCATCTTGCCATAAGCTTACAGTTATTGTCCTATATTTGAACTTCTACATCGTATATGTTGTAAAATCCTAACCGCAGAATTATAACCCTAAACTAGCAAGGTGGACTGTAATTGGTACTTGCTGGTTTCTGAAACTGACTATGTCTCTTCCTAACTGCTTGCCTGTGATTCTGGAACGCTGTAAGGGGACCACGTTGTAAAATGCGTCTTGCCCACAAAATAAACCAAAATTATACTCTTTCTGCTGTTTGCAAATGAGCTACCAAACAAGAGCAGGCACATCATCAATCATTCAAACATATCTAACCCTAAAGGCAAATGTGTTCTATTTGCAGTAGAGAGAGAGTTGAAATTAAATACAGATTATGTTTGTTTGGATGTTCAATAACCAATTTACAGAACTGATTGCTTCTTATTAATTAAATTAATTAATTCTTTAAAAAAAAAATATAT
>JAUYWG010000046.1:4272193-4292244 GCA_034779775.1 Enteromius afrohamiltoni | reverse complement strand
ATATATATATATATATATATATATATATATTAATTATTGCTTTGGTTCTACTTGCGACATGCCAGTCTGAATATGATGATGATGAGAGTGAACAATATAAAATAATAATCATTATTAATGATGATAAAATATCATTATTATTTATGCCATTATACTTATGACACTATGAAAAAAAATCGAATCTAAATGCGTGCAAATATTAATTTTGGTTTCACTTTCTGCTTACGATTAACGATTATTCTATATTATTATATAAAAATAAATGATAGTAGTAAAAATTACGTCACGATATCTCAAATGTTGAAAGGTTAGACATATATTCTTTTTGATTCCCTGGGAGAAAGTCTTTCTTTTTGAGTTCAGGTCTCCCCTTCTTCCTTACGTACGTTAACAATAGGGAGAAGAAAAGTTCAGAGATGAGTCAGAACCTTATGACAGCTCCACCTTACTCAAAAGCCTCAACAAAACCTTGGTACAACAAGTCAACACAAAATATTCACTGACACGGTCCACTGTCGTATTAATAATTTCACTACAAAAATCTCTTGGTGGTGGCAAACGGGAAACCGCACATAAAAACAATGGCTTGCTGCTTCTTGTTTTCACTTTCAAAACGACATGGATCTTTCCCAAAAGTCACGATTAAAAACAGTAAAGAGCTATGATTGAACAATCCGAACAGATATGGGCTTGATAAGATCATAAATCTACTTTGTCAATGTGTGCAGTCTTCGGTATACTGATGCTAATAGGCTAACCAGCTAATTAAAGGGCTAATTTAACCCAAGCTTCAAAAACAAATTATGTTTATGGGGAAAAACGAGGTTTAAACTCACACGACAGATCTTGATATAATCCAGGACACCATATTTTCTTCAGGAATGAGCCGATCAGAGAGAGATGCTAGCTAAGCTAACCTTACTTCAACTTCAGTGTTAAACTTCAGAAGAGGACAAACATTAACGGTCTCCTGAGAGCCTCCGCTCGCTCATTACTCAGTATTACACACACACATCCCGTATAAAACTAAGTACGGATGTAATATGAGTTAAAATAATGACACTCTTGTTGTGCCCATCTTCTTCGTGCTCTCGCCCAAACCGATGCCGTTTCTGTAAAAGGTGCGCTTTCACGTTGACGTCAGAAATAATTTGATTTCAGGGCCCGCTTTTCCTGTTACGTGATTGGCTAATATGATTTGTTTACATGAAACTCGAGCATTGGTTGGCTGGATAAAATGTTCGTCAAGTGACGTCGTTTCGAAGACGCAAACGTTACACCCTCAACGCATTCGATGCTGATTCGTTGAGAGTCACCTTGAAGAGGTACAGACCAATCAAATATAAAAACGTTGAAAATAAAAACTTGTAATCGATTATCTTGTTGGCGCTGTGTATCTGTAGCAAAAAATACAGAAACATACTGAGGAATTTTGTGGTCGTTTGCCACTTTTTATAAACGGCTTAGCTTTTAAGCGCGTAAATTCAAGACTTATTTTCTAAAATGTTATTTCTAAGCTGCTAATATTTATTTTGACCATGTATTATATACATATAAATAGAGGGGCAATCAGCTTAAAAAAAACCCTAGCCTAAATAGAGTTGAATTCTTACAAAGGCATCAGTTCAACTTTGGCCTTAATCTGTCTGAACAACACAGCTGCTAAAAATGCAATGGAAAGTGTAACCAAAATGTTATTTATTATTGAACTACAGTGGGGGAAATGCAAATAATTCCTGAATCACAGTTTAAAAGAAACTGTAATTTCCCTTATTTGTATTTCCCTTTTTTTCATATTAAGCAATACATATGCTATTATTACAACAGTATATCTGTTGTGAATGTGTGATAGCAATCTCTCTCTGTCAGAGAGGAAGGATGGCGGTGATGCTTTCTAACTGATTGAAATAGTACATCAAGCATAACCATCTCGGGTAGCGGAATACATCAGGCAATAGATGACATCTGTGAATTGTGGCCTCTCTTGATAATCTTGTTGAAATTCATAAATATTTCTATAAGAAAGCTATTCTGTGTCTTGCCGCTTTGTGTAATTAAACATCTTAGGTGTTAAGCATCTAATTTTCTCTTTGTGTATTAAGTACATATTGAGGTAACATAATGGCACTTAGCAGAAGGTAATTATTTCTTTCACCTTTATCTTTTCTTTCATCTGTAATATGTTTAATGTTCACATAATAATGTCTCTGCTACAGTGAAGACCTATTATACAATAAATTCAACTTTATAATCACAGTACGCAATGTAATTGCATTTTACATACACGCTGCATGTGAAGAAAATGAAAAATGTATTACTGTTGTTTACATTGTTCTCTCCACTGATGCTTCTAATCATTGGTGTTCCAGAACATTTTCATTTTAGGCAGGCACATGTTAGCCATCCTGCTTTCAGTGGAGTGCCTGCAGGACCAACAATCTCTGTGGCACTCTATGATTTGTCATTCTATCAGCCATGAGATATCAGTCTCCATCTTCTGCTCTGACCTAAAGGTGACACAGACTGATTGTATCCAGTGGATATGCTTTCCATATATCAGCGCTGCTCTTGTGCTCATCAACGAACAGCCCACAGGTCAGCTATTGGAGTAGCTACATACTTGCAAAAGTGTGAAACACAATTGGACACAAAAGGTAAAAATGTTTTCATCTGTATGGTTGTTTGATGAAATGGGGAAAAATAACTCTGTGCTGTGTATGTTATTTTTATAGTTAATAGCAAAATAATATTTCTATGTAGAATAATTATTACATCAATCATATTTTAATTAGAAATATCGTTTATTATTATATTGATTGTCTCATACATAGAAAAATAACAAACATTTATAGATAGATAGTACTATTAGACGAATTCGTTTTTTAAATCCTAAATGTATTTATTTATGATGCTTATTTAGATATTCTTCATTTCTGCGCTGTCCGCTAATAAATCAAATCCAACAACAACTAAGCACTATATTCCTCACACTGGCGTGTAGTGTGAAAGCAGCTAGTCTCCCATTGAGAATGGCGGACGTAGAAATCTTCCTGCTGCGGTTTTGCGTGGACTTGTGAGTTGTGTGGCGGAGGGATACCAGTTTTACGCTCGCAGTGATCCGGTCCAGTGTTCAGTTTCACGGAGCGCGAGAGCGACCATTCGCGGGTGGAGGCTGAGAGAAATTTAAATCCCCCGGGTTGCGGTCGACACGCAAAAAGGCGAAAAAAGCTTCTTTCTTTCTTTTTTGTTCAGAACGCAGTTTGACGGCGTAAATGTGCGGTCGGTAGGGCGCGAGCGTTGACGTTTTCGAGGGTTTTTCGCCATGGTGGTCGGGAAGCGGTTCCTGTGCGTGAGCGGAGAGGAGCCGCTGGAGCCCGCGCACATCGCGAGCTGGTCATGGCGAACCGGAGTCATCCGAGCCGTCACTCACCGCGACCACGACAATCCCGAACTGACGGTAAGACAGCGGCAAACATGCTGCTAAAAATGCTTTTCACGAACGGGAGATTTCAGTGAGGACATGGTGTTTTGAGAGAGCCTGTTAAACGATAGCTTAATCTAGGTTTTATCGCTTGGAAGTCAGTCAGGCAATGGGGTCGTGTAGTAGAGCTCTGTTTGGACCTCAGTCAGCGTTGGTGGATTGAAATACTAGTTGTCAGCTTGTGACTTTTGTCCCTTTTGCCTCCGAGTAAAAAAACTGCTCTTTGTATGTGACATGTTTTGTTGAACACTGACAAGTGACAAGTAAGGAGGTAATGTTTAAATGTTTTGCTCCAAAATTGACCTAATATCTAAAATCCTGACTTAACGTTACTGTATATATTTTTTTCCCTGTCAGACATAAGCTTGTTTGCTGCACTGTTTTCATTAGACCTCAGCGTAGTCATTTTGCAATCTAGTATTTTGCAAACAGACGGACCAAATGTAACACATCTGTGTAAATGGTCAGGGTCATAAAACAATTCTGACCTATTTTCATTCATGAATGCATAGTAAATAACTTCCCAGGCCCTCCGTGATGTTTATAGATAATTTAATTTTGTCACTGTTAAAAGGTAATGTCATCTACCCAACCCCCACTTAAAAATGTTGTCATTAAAAATAAAAACGTTTGTCGTTTTTAAAGGTCTTAAAATATGTTTATATTTCAGATCAATTTTTAATTTAAAGCTTTTTAATTATTATTGTTGTTTTTATCGTTACAATTAATACAGATTATCATGTGCCTCTTGTTCATATATTTTAGCAATAAAACAAAAAAAAAACAGCCTCAAATGCCTCCCCACTAATACATAAATCCCCATTCACAAAATATTGTGCAATACAATTTATAGTAATATTATAAAACGAACGTGTCAAACATAAGCAATTTATATATTTTTAATTGAGGGTATGAGGTAAAAAATATTTCAAATATAGACCTTAACGTTATTTTCTTATCTATTTGAAGCAAAACCTAGCTTGGTCTTTGATCAGCGAGACAGCTCTCATGCGGTGGAGATGAATGGAGCGGCTCCTGTCACTGTGTGTATAGAGGAAGTGTGTACAGTATGGTAGCCGTTTGTTTTCAGGGCTGTGTCCCGAGGTTACCAACTGTACTGCTGCTAATCAGCACACAGAACTTTCCGCACTCAATAGCTGCCCTGCAGCTGAAAGGTCAAGCTGTAAATGCTTTTGTTTCTTTGCCTTGTTTAAAGAAAGAGTTAGCCTAAGCTTGTAGTTTGGTTGGACTCCTGTACGCTGCATGGACATAAAATAGAATATGGTAACATGGAAACATAACCATTAAAATAATTTTTTTTTTATTTTTTATTGTTTTGCTTAATTTATAGTCCAAGTCTGACGTAGAATATTTAAAAAAACATTGTTTTCATGAAATGGCAGACTTTTCTACAACCTTTTATGTGCACTATATATTTAGGAGACAGTAAACATGAATTTCAATGGGTTAAAATCACATATCGTTTAGTTGTGAAATTCTTCAGTGTTTTTTCCCATGACATCGCACCACAATTATTTGCCAAGCTAAAGGGATGATGATGATGATGGAAAAATCCCTGATTGCAAAAAAAAAAAATGCAGCATGCATTTACAGCCCTCAATCACATTGGCAACAACTGGCTGTAAAGAGCTGGAAGTGGCCATGTGATTTGTGGCTTAAGAAAACAGCTCGTAACATGAGACCGGTGGTCGTTCATCGCCCTCCCCCACTGCAGCACAGCATAAAGGCCGCTATGTTCAGCCGTTCCCCTGAACCAGAGTTAACCTACAGAGAGATTGCTCTTTGTTCAGTCTGACTGACACTATAACCCTACACTGTTTTCCTTTGACAGTGAGCCTCCGTTTTCATATCTTCTCTAAAAAGATTTATTGAGCAATCCTCTTTTGTGCACCTTTACTCTCGAAATGACAACAGTTCTGTCTGATCTCAGGCAATGACACGTTTCCTATCTTAATTGTCGGTGAATTAGACTTACATAATATAAGGAACCCTGTCTTGTAATCTTTTGTGGCTGTAAAATAGTGGTTCAAAACGAGAGATATGACACTTATCGGCGGGAGAGGTTTATGGCTGACAGGCCTCGAGTTTAAACATTAAAGGTGGATGGGAGCATTAACCTGAATGCAGAGCATTCTAGCGTGTTCCCTTTCGGGGGCGGATTGCGACAGTAGTTTGCCAGGAGTGTTGAAGGACGCTGCATAAGTGAATGCAATGAGGTGGAAAAACATTGAACTTTTGTACTCTATTATTGGGTTAGATATATGCCCTCTTCGTTGTGCATTCCTTGTCAGGATTCTTCTGTAAAGTAACAACCTTTCATTGAACGCTGGGTTTTAAAGACTGAACTTTTGCAGTGGACAGTCTATGGCTCAATAAATGTGGTCAAATTAAATACTACGTACAGAATGCTGTTTGTTTGTATTCAGGAAAGCTATTTGTTTTCTCAAGCTGTGTTTGGTAGGACCCTATGGTTGCTGCAGTTCCAAAAAAGCAGATGAAATAATTAAATGATTACTGATTTATTTGTTTCATAAAATTGCATCCAAAATGACATACTAAAGTACTCTTTAGTCTAATTATTAAGGCAAAGTCGATTCCATTGTGGCATACAGTATGTGGTTTTCATTGCACATTAGTGCATAGAAAAAAATGCGCGCATATTGTACAGTATGGTACATGCTTTTGTATCCAGCATTTTCCAAACCAAACATGCATTTTGACCACTTTTCGCCTCTTCTGTGTGTTTGGCATTTAAACTCGTAGATTGAAATGTTAAACCTTGACGTTTTCACATTTTGTGACAGAACCTTTACACTTTCATCTAAAATAGTTTTCTAATGAAGACCAAATAATGTCACACTGCTTTTAGCCTGCAGAATGTGACGCATGTGCTCTTCTCAGAATCTGCCTGTTTAACCTGGACTGACCCCGTCCTGTACCAGCCAGACCTCTCTGGAAAAAATTACCCTCCGTTCAAATGAGCTCCGCTGTTGGAGAACAATTACATGATAATGTATACTCGACACCATTTCATTGTTGTAGCAATATGTAGTCTAACTGCTTTGTTTTGTACATCTGCCTGAATATTTCATATTGTTTCAGCTGGACTATTTTTAATGATACATAGTGTTTGTGGTGACTTCCTTGATCATTAAGTTTGTCACTTCATACAATTTAGTCCTGCAGTTGTTGTTTTTTTTAACATACAGATGAAGTGACATCTCAGTTTTGTGATTGGACTGTATCCCGTAGCAACAACGGCCCAGCGGTGTGAATCACCATGCAGGTTTGCGCTTAACTCTTCAAACGCGGAAACGGACAGATTTTATTAACTGCAGGGTGTAAGCTACATGTCATCTGATGCGAATATTTGTGCCCCAAATGATGCACTATGTATTTAAACAATGCACTATGTACTCTACCATCTAGTTTATGTATTTCATAAGGTTATTTTGTCATTCAGCATCAGAGTTTGATAGCCTTTCCACTGCGTAAGAAAAGCGATGACCATCGAATGCATGAAGTGTTTAACACACACTATTGCACTTTCTACAAACAATGGAATAGAACAGTGTACAATTATGCCATCAATTGTGTCATAACATTTGCACAATCAGTTGAATTGTGCTATTAAACTAAATCAGTTAAAAATCTCCTCATGAGTTAGTGGACAAAACATGCATGAATATGATTAATTAAATACAAAAATGTATTAATAAAAATTGTGCAGTTAATTAATGAAAAATTATACCAACATTTGTGTGTATAATCTGTATTTTTATGCTTGGGAGAGTATTGTGGTGATTTTTATGGCGTGCTGGGTCGTATCATTTTATGACGCAGTCGGTCATTTGTGCGGTTCTACTTCAGTTAGGATGCTGTCCATGTAGGAAGCAGACAGCAAGGCATCTCTCTAGGTTTTGGAAGAGCGCCTGTGTCTTGCTGTGAAATGGCTGCACTTCAGAACGGTTGAGTGCATACTTGAGCATTTAAATGATGTAAACATACACAGGTGAAATCATTTAGGATATTGGTACAGTCACACATCAAAGTATACTAGTGAATTTATTGGAGCCGCGCTGGCTGACCTCTCTCTGTGTGAACGGACACATTAGCGATGGAGGTCTGAATAGCTCTGGGGTGATGCAATGAGTAAGTAGTGTCGTATATCCTGTTATGCACAGCGGTGACACACACACAAAGCCTATTCCACTATTTCTGAATTACGCTCACATTAGAAAGCAAGGACATTTATTTCTCTTGCTCAATTTTTGTGGGACTTCCTGTAATTTCTGGAAGTGTTAATGTTGGTTTCTGTGATGGTAGAGTGTTTTTAGCTCGAGCTAAGACAGCAAACAAGGCTTTCTGTAGACGGGAATGGTCGGCTGAGCCAACGCAGGCTTCCAGCACTATCTCCTTGTGCTGATCCTTCTCTGAATGTGCTCTTAAGCGAAACCAGATGTCTACTGTTTAGACTGTACTGTATATTCATTTTCAGCGCATACTTTCACAAATCAAATAAATGGACTGTTACTCCAAGGGCTCCGCTTTTTTTAGCACTTCCATCTGAGGTGGCAGTCATGCAATTTGACAAGCCTACTGGAATGTGCTCTTAATAAAATTGGTTTCAAACAAGTGAACTCTTGTTGGTAACGTGACTGTGGCACGGATGATTCCAGCATAAGTGATTTGCTTTGAGAAATACTGTCACACTTCCAGATAGCAATATTAGAGAGCAATATTTCAACTTCACCCTTTAAGTAGTCGCATTAGCTATTGCCCAATGGGGAAGTGATGCTTGGACACAGCAAAGCAGAAGACGGAGAAAGTGGCGCAATGCAGCTTGATGCGGTAGAAAGAGTTTTTGACCTTTATGGACCTAAAGCCGTCTTGGGATGAAAATATGCATCTGAGTTTAAGTGGTTGTTTTGTCTCGGTTTGTCTCAACATCATGACTCTTGTGGCAGCTTGGCAAGATATGAAGGAGGTTGCTGAGAGCCCACATTTATTTAGTTTTGTTGTGCCTGGGGCTAAAAAGCAACACCCACTAGCTGGAGGCGGCATTGTGCAGCATGACACACCTTTTAAGAAAGGCCCAGTGGGAGGCGTGTACACGCCTGGAGCCGCGACAGTCTTTGAGATACACACACACACACACACACACACACACATATCTACCCATACCTTTGGCATGTAGGGCACAGCATGTGGCTGCTGCTCTTTAGATTTAGTGAAAATCTCCAGGGAAATTTGAGTGCAATTACAGCGAGCAAAGGATCGTCCAGGAACAATACTGAAATCTGGTCTATTCATCATGTGGTGGAACTGTGTCTGGTGCTCTCGAGAAACCTTTGATGCAAACATGTGCCAGTTTTTACATTTTTGAGCCCAGCATTGTTCTTTGTAGTGGCTGTATATCCCACAGTAAATTACATCTGGTTTTTGTATGACAGTGTATGTCATGCAGCGATAGAAATGTATCAGCTGGCAGAGGATACAGCTATTAAGGGGTTTTAGGCACAATGTAAAGCATTTAGTTGTTCATGGCATTCAAGCAACATCGTAACTTGAATATAAATGTAAAATTTAATATGGAGTACTCTGGTGTCTGATTACAAAAAAATACAGATGTTAAAGCAAATGGGATCCGAGAATATAGATCTGGTTCATCCATTCAGAATTGATTGTCAAGACTGTCTGTTTTATAATATTAGTTGTTTATTAGCTATTAATTAAAATTAGTATTTTAGTCATAAAGCTACTTTTTCACTGAAGGCAGATTGTTCATTTTTTATGAATATAATATTTTGCTTAATTAATAATAATTTCCTAACAGAAAGACAAAATGTGATTTGCAAAGACAACAATTAATTGTCCAAAAATAGGCATTGCATTAAAATTTATTACAATTTAAAAGCGCCTGTTTTTTTGGGGTGTTTTTTTAATGAAAAAGTTATTATATTTAGTGGTGTCAAAATTAGCGCATTAACTTTTTCAGATTAATACCTAGGGGCGTGGCTAGGATTAGTCACCCCACTCACAACTGCTGCTTCTGTCACCTTTTCTCTTAACAAGAAGTGCATTTATTCAGTCGCAGGATACCAGTCTTTACTACCACATCAAATAGGAGAAATTTAATGCGCGCGTTCCACCTCACTTCAGCACCAGTCAAACGGTTCTACTTTTTTTTAAAACTGTGGTCATACTGCTGCTATTTTTATAATTTGTAATCTACAATAAAACATTTTATACTTCAATGAATATTTAGGTGCTTCTAAAAACATTTGTGTGCACATAAGTGCTTTAAACACAAGTTCTCTTTGTCATTTTCAGAAGAAGCAATGGATGGGATACAATGAGAATGATCAGTCAAATTAATCTTGAGAACATATAAGTCAAGTTTCACATATGTCTTTTTGTTGGTGTCCAATGGATTGTGGGTTGTTTTGCCTAGAGGGGATTACTGCGTGCATAAAATCAGTGTCCTTTAAATGAAGGGCAAGGTTCTTCTGTAGTGTGAAACACTATTCTTTGTTTGGAAGCTCTATGGGCTTCATTGATTGGTTCCATACAGTGGAAACCTGACCTTTAGCAGATGTTTGAGGTCCTGCCACGACTCAGTGTGATCCCCAATCTAGACAGCTTTCTCCTTGTTATGTAGACCAAGGGGTGCTTATCTCTGACAAGATACAAAAAATTGAACCATTGATGTATTTACATGAGGCAGCCATTCAATCATCGCAGGGTTCAGAGGTGGTGGTCTGTAATGAACATGGCTGATGACCTGAATACGGCACTGATGTTTTCAGATTTTTTTTTTTATTAAAATGATGCCAAATTCTAATGGTTTGTATTAGCATGTGGCGTATGAATGGAGGAAATATATTTCAAGATTCTCTGTTTAATAAAATGCTCCCACCATCCTAACTCCAACTTAAAGTTTATACTCCAACTTTGTTTATAAGTGCTTTCCTTACAAGTATGTGATGATGTTTGGTGAATGTGGGACCCGAGAAACCAGAAGTCTTTTTGAAGTTTATTTTTATTTAAAAAAATGTTTGCCTGTTTAACACAGTTGAAGCATACTAATGTATTTTTTGAATAATGCCTACTGTTTCAGTTAATGAAAGCAATATAGTATTATTCAGTATTCAGTATATTAAGTGTGGCTCTCCACCTGCTTTTAAAGTAAATGGGGATGCTGTCGAGCTCAAATTTGAACACACCCATATAATTAATTGCTTTGTTTCCTTTCCTTCTTTTTTGCATGCAAATGCCCCCCTTTTATTTGTGATTAGGAATTAAAATCATCTTGAGGGTGAAAATAAGCTGTAATAATTGGGTTAAATCTGGTGATATGGGCTACAGTGTGATTAAAGGAAGCTTTTCAGATACACAAAGCGTTTTGCCCCTTAAGCCTAGCAAGAGGACCACTTCCACTGGGCAAAGATGCTTACAACACAATAACTTAGTATTAAATCTAATTAGGCTAAATTAATGCTTCATCAAAAAGGAAATGGTGCTGAGGAAACTCACATGTGGATTTTTTTTATTAAGTACCCAGCTCATAATAAACGGGTACTGACGTTTGCCATGGCGCTTTAGCAGCCTGTGCTAGTGTTTCACCACAGTGGCAAATTTCACACATTTCAGGGGTAACCGTGAACCCGTCTTGTGACTGTAAGTGAATCTGGAATCATTACAAAAGCAAGAAGATCCAAACGCACATAAAAAAAGGACAATGTGTGCGCTGTTCACCTTCTTCAGAGTCTTCAAGTCTGATGGTTTGTCATTTGTGTGGCAGATTACATAAAATGACGAGCCACAGGAATATCACCATCTGGATTATGGTTTCTCTTCTCGCACCAAATGAGTCATATCTGCGGATTATTCTGTTTTCTCTTGGATTTTCTCTGTGCATGTCGTGGATGAGCCTCTACATAATGGCACAAAGCAGAGACCACAGAGATAAGGTTTTTCTGTCTTTCTTCCAGCTCCTTGCATCTCTGTTTCATAACCCGAAATTCATTTTCATTCTCTGTGCGGATCTTGTTTGCCGAGGAAAGCAGATAATCAAACAGACTTGCTTATGACGTGCCATTTGGAAGTCTGGCAGCGTGAGCTGAGAGTCAGTGTGCAGGATGTTGTGAATTTGATGTGAGCGCAGCTCCCTAAAGGCTGGCTTAATGGGATGGGAGCAGACACGGCTGCCCTGTAGAGGGATTTAGGAATTAACAGTGTGAGCACTGTTTTTCTCAAGCTTGCTTCATCCCAGCTCGGCTGCAGAACCGCAGGAAAGCACCGGGTCTGTGTGCGTATGTGTGTGTGTACACGAGCACGTGTGTGCATGTAGGAAAACGGTCTGGATGCGTTGCAGGTGGTTGTTGGCAGTAGGGCACTCCATGTCAGGCATGAAGTAAAAGAAAGGAATGCTGTGAAAATAAGGAATAAAAAATGGGCCCCATTGTTCCATTGGTAATAAGACATGTTTTGTGCTGTGCTCTATTGTCAATTTGTCTAATATTAGAGACTTTGAAGAACAGGAAATTGCAAACGTTTAGTGAGAAAAATAGAGCCCTTAAGAAACAGAACATCTGAAAGTGGGATTTGTGCTCTTAAATATTAGACAAACAAAATCCCTCAGGCAAGTTATGTGCTAAAGAAGGAGCATCAGTCTTTAATAGTCAGTTGTTACGTAATTCATTGTTCATCAGCGTAGGTCTAGTCCTGCACAGGTGATGAATCGAGTCTCTTTAATGCAGAATGAATTCAGTTAACCAAGACAAAGCAAATGACTGACGTGCTGCTATTGCTTTAAAGGCAACACATTTTATTTTCTGATACAAATGAATTTTGTCCAAGTTAAAAGAGAGAAATCATTCAGCTTTCTTTTACTATGTTTTCTGGGTTTCTACATTTCATTATGTGAAATATGACTCCTCTGTTACGAGTAACGCCAAGGATTGTGCTTCAGGAAAAGCATGTAACATTCTTGCGGTGCTGAACTCAAATCTGAAAATCCTCATGGATTGGGATATATCTCTACCGGAAAGCCCTCAAAAATGAGATTTTAGTCTTGGTGATAAATTCGTATACATTCACAAGTAAAAACTTCTACGCATGAAGTCATAAAAATTGTTTTTTAAAAGAGTCGTTTGTTTGGTGTGTATGCTCCCTCAGTGTATTTTAATTATATCTTTAAGGCTGTGGAAATGTATGCAAATTGACACACATTTAATTGCAAATTGCATTATTTGCATATTTAAACACAACAATTAAGGAAAGTTTACCCTATTCACCTGTGTTGTCTGTGTTTCCTTAATTATTGTGTAGAACACTCTGTAAAACTCACTACTGGAAACGTAATTAATGTAATACGGTTGATCCACGCCGATAGATGGCACTGTAGTGTCTAACACAATTTTGGTATCTGTGCATATAATAACAGTGATGCTAACGCACCTTTAAATAACACTTTGTTTTGCTGAAGCCATGCACAACGTATTTGGTCCTCGTTAAGAGATTTTCTGCCAATATCCATTGTCTTTAGGAGCAATTGGGAATTACTTTCTTAGGTTGTGTGTAGCAGCGGGATGGAATTTCTTTAGACCCGGGTTGACATCCTGCCAGAGTGCCTCATCTGGAACTTTGTTTGCTTTTGCAATACCCAGCCCTCTGCTGGCCAATCCCCTGGGGGCCTAAAACCCGGGGCCTGCTCAGAGTATGTCAGAGTGCGGTTTCATCCAAGCGTGGGCGACATGCTGAAAAGGCCTGTTGTGCTGCGGCCTTATGCTGGAACGCAGACAGCGCCGAGTCTCGTGCTCTTGTTAAACGCTCAAATCCTTGAGAAAATGGCGGGAGACCGTGCTCAACTTGTAGTGTAGCAGTCGGCGTTGTTTTTATGTCTCTACTCTGCCTCATATATATTGCTGTATATAACGGAAGCAGAAGACATGGTAATTTATGGGTTTTTTTTTCTGTCTTGGGATGTTTCCTGTAGATGCGTGGGACTTTGCGGTAATTTAAGGGTGCTGTGGGGAGACATCTCTGAGTTCACACACAGAGGCAGGAGGTCTCAGCAGTCTCGCCCCGGCTGTAGCTCAGGCTTCCCAGGGGGCCCCTGTTCCACCCACACTCTTCCCACCTCTTTTTTGGCACACTTTGTGGCTTTTGTTTTTCTTGAATGCATATATAAAACTTTTTGAAGTCCGTCCTCCAGATGTGGCCATGGTTTATAATCACCAGTGGTGTGTAATCATGTACTGATAAAGTCTCACATTGCATTTGAAACAAAGTTCTGTTCCATTTAAACCAGTAATAATCCAGTAAAAATACTGTTTAAAGCCTCTGTGTAGGATTATGTGAACACTCCCGCCTGCAGTTTTCACCTGAACTGAACTCCTCCACAGTCACTGTCACAACTTTAATATACTAGGCTCATCCTCAGACGTCATGACTGTTTGATGCATGTGTGCACAAAACTGGAAAGCGCTTGTGAAAATCACAAGCTCCTATCATATTGCTTGACTGCTCTGCAGCTGCTGGAATTCACTGTGAATGGGTTTTTATCAGTCTACCAGTACACAAAATCATACTGAAAAATGTCAGAGGAGGAACATAGACAATAGAATTGAAAAAAATTTGTGAGATTTCAGACTTCAGATCTTTGAAGTCAGATGATTTCTGCCTGGTAAAAATGAGCAGTCACACTTATTTTTGTTCATGGAAATTTCACAGGTGATATCCAGTAATTTAAATGGGAATCTACACAGATTCTGATAGTTGAAGTTGGTTGTGCAGACCTGCCACACTGATATGTTAATTAATAATTTTTGTCAATAAAGAGTATTTTGCCCTGTAGACTCTTTTTGCTCCCAATATTTCACAGAAATATCCCTAATGACTGCACCTTAAGGTGGGCCGTCGCTCAAAGTCACTGTGCGTCTGTTTTTACTGTGTGTTCTGCATCGTAAGCATTAGTTGGACCCGATTGGTGGCTTTTTGGCTGATTGAGCACATTGAGTGCCGATTTTGAATGATAAATATAGACCACTGCAACCTGCAGGTATAGGCAGTAATTTCCTCTAACGCACATGTTGGCTGCTTTCGTGATGTGTTTAAGCGCTTCTTTTTGGCCCAGACGCAGGTGATGTGAGGCATCAACACAATCGGCTTTTGACGTGTTCATTTTTTGATAAGCAGTTGGTGTCACACCCTTAAAGTGTATGTGTTTGTAAATGAGTGAGTGGACCAGACTTACTGCTTTAGTTTGGCCCTACATAATATTATTCTCCAAACACAATGGAAAGTCAGAGACTGTTTCTGTCATGCTGGTAAAAATGCATGAATGTTCACTTGTGGTTTTGGCCGTGTCCTCATGGAATGTGAAAATGGAATGTGAGTTCTTGGGCTGTACTCATTTGCAGTGCTTTGCTGGAAAATCCCATCTGTGAGAATCCGGCCGGCCCTGAGATAAGTGCAGTGACAGAAGGCATCTTAATACCAGACAGAGCCTGGACTACTGCCACCTGGGCTCTTTATATATATACCCCATGTATCTGTGCGAGACGCAGCAACTGCTCAAGTAACAGTAAGATGCAAATGCTTTGACGTGTCAATCGTGAAATGCAGGGCTCGTAATAGGCTACGTTAACTTCAGATGTTAAAGACTGTTTTGAATTCGACCCAAACATTCTTTGCTGATAGAGTCATTGTTACTGACTCCAAACACCTCTTTATCACCAAGCAGCTCAAGCCACTGTAATTACAGGTGTGTAAGTGAGTGAAAATACAACGGCAAGCCTGTACAGCAATCATGTTGCAGTTTAACATAATGGGCCCTGATCAAATGCGGGAATTTAGTTGTATGACTAAGCTAGCTTTTGTTTATTAAAGGGAGAGGGAGAGACAGAGAGGCCAAGAGGAAAAAGAGTGGAAATGAAGTTTCCATTCCGTGGTGCAGTTGTTTGCCTTCGCTGCAATTTGGCGGGAGTCCTGTGGCCAGACGTCTGTCTTCCATTAGGAGGCTGAAATACCCCGCTGTGTTTCTACTCTTGGCATCAGGATGTATACATCATCTTCAGCATTTTGAAATTGCTTGGCTGGTGTTTGCCTGTTTATTGAGTAACATGTCTGCAAGCAATTGACGCAGCTTTTGGTGAGTGTTTTCAATTAAAAATTCAAATGCTGTCCTGCACGGGGTCACGGGCTATTTTCATGACTTTGCGTTTTTGCACTTCAGTAGTTCGCATTCTGCTGTTATGATGTTTATCTTGGGATATCGCCTGCATCCTGTTACCCAGCGGTAGACAACAGATGATAAACATAGTTATGTGTGCAGGAACAACCTGGCCTGCATAGTCTGAAGTTTTACCTCAAGTGTTCTGTGAATTCTGCACCTCATGTTACTTATTGACAAAATGCAGTTTGAGGGATGCTTTGCCACTGTTTTAATCCAGACAGTACATTTAAACTACTTTAAGGAGCTACATAACACAAATATTAGTTACTTTTATACTATTAAAGGAGTGATTTACTCCAAAATGAAAACTAACTCACCCCCGAGCTATCCAAAATGTTGTGTTTGTTTCTTTAATTAAACAGATTTTAGAGGAATTTACTGATAATGAAAAGCTGATAATAGCATCTCAATAAGCCCAGTCCATCATTTAATGTTTTGTGAAATTAAAAGCTGTGTGTTTATAAGAAACAATCTATTATTACAATGCTGTTTGTAAAGTTAAGCCCCTGCTTCTTACTAAAATTTGAGTACTGATGTCCATGTTGTTGCTTTTCTTCCAGGGTGAGTATATTTTCGGCATATTTAAATTTTTTTGGGCAAACTACTTCTTTTTATATTATATTTAAAATATATAATAATATGTTTGTAATGTCATAAGACATCTGTAAGTATATATGCGTTTACATGTGTATATTCATCTGGCCTGTGTGATTAGTTTTATTTTTCTGTCATACCAGCTGAATGTGGTCTGTGTGGATCCAAACATACTGCCACATATTGATTTGTTCTGTTCAATAAGTGTGTGCATGATGCACTTAATATCATTAACTTGAATGATTAGCACAATCAGGCGACTAACATGCACTAGAGTCTGCAACTCTTTGGTTAAACAGCTGAAATTCATTTAGCTTGATTTACGCAGTCGGCCCCTCAGAATGTGAGCTGCTTGTTGAGAAATATAGTGGCCTCTCGACAGGAAACACAGACAATGCCAGTAATGATTGTGAAAAATGGAAAGTTTTTTTTTTTCCTCCATGTTGTCAAGCCCCTGCCTTGAAATGGGCTAAAATAGTTTGTCTGTGTGTGTGCACATCTCGTCCCAGTAATCATGTTTCCTGTTCACCCGACCTGCTCGACGAACACATGCTTGTGTCATAAAGTTGCACTGCCTGTAAGTTTGAGAAAATATTACAACTGTCCATCCAGCAGGCCCTTTCCTGTATAACATCCTGTTTTCTATGGTAACCACAAGAACATAGCAGAAGCTCGGCACCCCACGGCAGGAAAAAGTGAGAGAAAGGAAAAGAACCAGAGAGCATGTGAACTGGGTTGAGTTTGTAGAGATTTATGTGATAGCTGCAGGAATTCACTTTTCTGCACACAGCTGAAAGACATTAAGGCCATGTTGAACCTGAGCCCTGTTTCGGATCCCCTCCCTCCACGCACCCACATAAAGGTCACCCAATGTCCCGTCATCAACAAACACACTGAACTGTGAGCAGTGCATGATTATGACCGAAATCGGTCGATTATTTCCCATGACTGTTTCGATGAATTGATTTGACATTAAAATGCAAAGCTCTGCGGTTCAGCATGAGCTCATTGACAGTCCATGTGTGAGTTCTGCACTCTCACAAACACTCTGGTTATAATCAGCAAAACTGTCTTCACTTGAAAAGAAATCTTATATTTACGCTCTGTCTATGCTGTGTTGGTTATAAAGGAAGCATTGTAGTTTGGTTGTGTCACTTGCTGTGTGTAGTAGGTACAGTTAGGTACAGGCTTAGGTTCCCTCAGAAAAAAGGTTATGAAAATTGTCATAAATTTGCTTCTTTGGTCTTCACCAAATAATCCAAGACTACCAAGTAAGTGTTAACACACTCTTAGGAGGCAGCATAGTGTTGCTGTTAAACAACAGCCTTGGTGTAAAAAGCCTGCTTATGATGCCAAAAAATGCTGTCTAGGTAGGCAGCTCGATGGGTTTTGCAACAGAGCTGTAATTCAATTTCAGATTTGTAATAATTGTGTAGGAGGAGACAGAGAATGATGAAATTTCACAGGGTCTGTCACAGTCTTCCCTCACTGTCTCACTGAAGAGTGTGCATCTCTTTTAGTTTTATAATGTACATATTTAAAATTGTGAAGTAATACAGACTAGGGGTGGGCGATATACCGGTAGACACGACTAATCGGTAGAATTGGTGTGGGTATAGGAAAAGCGATGCGAATGAGACGAACGAGATTTGCAAGGTATGCAAGAGCACTGTTTTAGCAAGCGGTGGAAACTGGTATACTGTCAGGGGCTTTGTAAGTACCTGTTGTTCTCAGAAAAAACACATTAACCTTAGAATACATTGCACTAAACAAGTGCTTTACTTAAAGTATTGCTGCCATTCAGTTTAAATAAAATTACATTGTATGAAACCGTTTCTTTGTGTTTTAATTTTTATTTGTGCATTTTCTGATACAAATTGCTATATTGTAGAAAATTGCTTCTATCGTGATTTTGGTTATATCGCCCACCCCTAATACACACATATTCAAATGTTGAAATGATTCAACTTTTAGTGTTTATTCCTTGCAAACTTTTTAATGAGTTATTTATTGCAAATTCTGTTTATTTAAATGCCATAGCATTATCTGTCTCATCTTTATTTTTCAATTTTGCTTTCAATTTTAAATTTCTTTGGTATTATTTTAATTCGTTTTTTTTTTTTTAAATAATAATTTTAGAGCTTTTTTTATTGTCTCTTTAATTTAAATCAAAGCATTTACCAACGAACTCTACAATATCAAACTGTTCTTGTATAATTTTGGTAGTTTTTGTTATTGGGTCTCTAGTGGGCAGACATACAGGGCTCCATTATGCTTGACTTGTTTCTGCAGTGACATTTCCCTACTGAGGCAGCATGTGCTAATTCACAGACATTTTTGTTGTTTGTTTTTCCGTTTGGCGTGTCGTGAGGAAAAAGAAAGCAGTGGTGTGTTATGCAGAGTGCACATGTGGTACTAATGCTCAGCTAAACACTGCTGCTGTGGACAGTTGGCCGTCTCGTTCTTATTTTTATTTTTTTTCTTCCTTTCATCATGCTCTCTTTTTTGTTGACAGAATGACACCATTGATCACTGCAATATCATTGTAGTACCTAAGCGAAATAGCTTAGTGTTTACAAGCCTGTGTTTGGTTACTCTTCGTTTCCCTGTGTGCTCTCATGTGTTCATGCATAACTGCTAGATGTGGTTAGATAACTGTTTGAATACCCAATTATGAAGGAATGTAGCTGACCTGCTTTCCCTGGTGTCGAATGAGGACCGAGTGTCTTCTGCTTTCAAGAGACCGGCCACAGCTGATAGCATTCCCAAAGGACATTCCAGCATCTACCATGTCTAAACATTGGGAACTAGGGATTGGGCTCTATGACAGCATATACCGTGCAATGGTCAAAAAGTGTCAGCCTGCAGAGGTTTTGCTGTTCTGTTTATACTGTGGTAGGGATGTTTGCACTTCTATAATTAGGCAGGACTGCTTCACGTTATTTACACATGACAGAGAAGAAACAACATGAAGTAATGTGAAAATATAGAGCAGGACGAATCCCTTTTATTAATGTAGAATTCAACTGATGTGTGATTATGCAGGTATGTGTATTGGCTGTTTTTAAGCTGTTTCTGTGGTTCATCTATGTTTTAAATTAAATCCAACATTTTTGACGCTGAAAAAAACCCTGAATTTGAATAGAATTAAAGAGAATTTAAATCTTACAATTTTTTGAATCCGACCGCTGATCTTCCAAAATAATTCAATTCCAAATAATTAAAGAAAATAATCAAAGCATTGTGAATCATTAAAGTAATTATGTATTAAATCATTATTATGTTGAGAACTTATAGCATCGCACTGATATTGTGAATATAGCTCTTTGTATTTTTCTGGGATATTCTACAGTATGGCAGATTATCTGTTTAGAAAAACAACCTTATCTGTTTTCAGAAAGTGTCGTTTTAACTAGCCTACTCTCAGACTCTGAACAACATTTATCTGAAGTAACTTTTGACAAGAGGCACGTTGATTATGAATCTGTATTCATTTTCATGAGGAATTTTCAGAATTTGTAAATGTATCACAAGATGCATACATTTCCAACAATAATGCCTGTCAATATTGCCCACGGCGCCTGTAAACTTTCCCACAGAATGCTAATGTTTGTTCAGGGTTTTCCATGCAATTGACAGATTAACCTCAAAGCAGATGTTTTTTTCCCCCTGTATAATCCAGTCGTACACCGCCTTCAATGGACTTTTTGAGAT